>CM067377.1:109673075-110273075 GCA_034510155.1 Eucriotettix oculatus | reverse complement strand
TATATAATTTGTATTAAGCTAACAATGTGAGAATATTCATGAGGAAAGATAAATTCATTTCAGGTTGATTGCGCGATGTGACGTCACAGATTGACAAAGTTGAATTGCATATATCTCCGCAATGAAGAGTAGGCATTGAAAAATAATTTCCTTACGCGTCATGATAATCATCTGTCAATACACTTGGATATCCTATAAGCTCATAATTTTGTTTTAAAAATTTGACTATTATTCTGCCTGACTTACCAAATGAAAACCAATATGCATTTAACTATAACGATTAAAAATATTTAGTATAGCCTTTTACCACCCTTTCATAATTCCCATAGTTTAAAATGCAGAATATTTGCCGGCGAAGTTTAAACTATGAAAAAAGGTCTATGTATCAGAAAAATTTAATAAATAACGAAACAGAAACTCTGCAACAAATTCTTCAATTAATGATGTGTAATGTTAATTCTTAGGTCTTTCGTCAGGTTTTTTAAACACAAACACAGATAATTCAAACACACCTAGAACCTTAGATTCTCAATAATTCTCACTTAAATTAATTCTCGATTCTATACAATTGATAATAATCGTTTAAATTATAATGATTAAAATAATCCCGCCTTTGAATTTTTATAACACTTTGATATTTCCTGAATTGGCAAAATTCGAGTATGGGCCGTGGTTTCTCGAGATATGTCATGTCACGCATTGAAAACGTTTTTATAAATATAACACAAACATGGAAACTTACATTTTTTTAAAAATATTTCGTAAATTTTTATCCATCGTGTATGTAATCAGGGATAATTGATCTCCGTAGTAGAACGTAAACATAACAAGCATATTACGCGGAGTGAAATATGGCGTATTTTCCCATATTCTCCAATTCAGTACTCGGTGACGTCACAAACTTTCGTGTTATCTATTTAATTATCTGTTTAATTATAATTCCTTCCACAATTCTGCTAGAATTTTCCCTTCCCTCTAACACCATGGTGTTTCTCCTCAACTTTTTAAGAATATGTTTTTTCTTGGTATCTGACTTCGTGTGTAAATTTCTCTGTATAATATACAAACATACAGATGCATATACATATATTTTATTATTTAGATTCATCAGTTATAATATAACGAAAAGTTTCATATTCCAGAGAACAATAGTGGATATTTTGCTTCAGTTTTTCATCAATTTAATAATAGATTCAAGTAGAACGTTCAGTAAGTTGCTGTTTGCTAATTTCATGAATTGTCTTACAAGGTCATGACAATATAAAAGTGACGAATGAAATTGTTTCCTACTTTATGAGTGTGATGTAAACGCTTTAATTTTTTATATTTTAATACAAATATCACGCATAAGGGCGATTCCAACAGCATACGAGGGAAGAGGAACGGGAATAAAAGTGAAATCATTTAGAGAGCGCGATTTGGGAACGATATGAACACTGCATTATCACGGCAAAAACTTAACAAATCCAGATTGGGAGAAAAATTCACATTTAACAGGAAAAGGTGTCTCAAGAAGTTCAACAAATAAACAGTTAGTTAACCCGGCTGTTTACGACAGCAAATTACTGTAATTAAATGTAATTAGACAGTTCCTAAAGTAATTGTAGTAATTGCAGGCAGTAAGTTGGACTCACTTTACTTCCTGTGTGAGTCAGTGTGGGTCGGCGATATAAAGTAGATAAGAATTTATCATACACCTTATTATTACTTCAAAACGTTATTGACTTAATTTCTATTCTTTCTAATAAACTTATGCTTCGATAGGTAATATTAGACTGAGTTACTTAAATATCTATCTATATATATAGCATATATATAGCACGGGGCAAAAATAAAAGAAGGAGACCGAGAAGAAGGTGGCGAAAGGGAATAGAAAAAGAAAAAAAAGTAAGAGAAATAAATACCTGATGAACTCTGGACCAACACACACACACAGTGAAATTCGTTTAAATTCTGGGACGTAAATAAAAATGTATGCTTATTCTTAACAGCGTCAACTAGAGACTTAATTCCAGAAGAACGATATCCTCTAATTCCTCTCAAAAACTTAATTTCAACTTTGAAAATGTACTTCTGCAGCTTCTGCATCTTTCTTTATTCAGCAGTCAATAAAAGTGTTTAATGCCAACTTAAATATTAAAAAAACAACAAAGCTGCTCATTGCAACCACATGTAGGTAGAAATAAGAAGCTTTGAGATTATTTTTCTGGTCCCCAAATTGTTTTTTCTAATACCTAATGATAATGCCGTAATATGTTTTTATCCTACTTGTTAAAACCATTACAGCATTCAGGGGTTTAGTAAAATTGCGCTACAGAATGGAAACTGTTTGCCATTGTCCCTACTAAATTACTTTGCCGGTCTAAAGGTAAACTAAGTTTAAATTAACGTCCGTTACCCCTTTTACCTAGCATGTGAATTGCAATACATTTAAGTCGGAATTGAGCTTAATCTTTATTTTTACAATATTAAATTTGTGGAAGTAATATTAGACATCAAGTGTGCGTCATTATGTTTCCTAATTATTGATTATTCCAAATCTGTATATGAATAATATTTACGTGATTTGAACCTTAGGATTCGTAAATTTCAAATTATTATTAATAATAAGAGGTTCTCTCGGTGTAAATGTTGTCTAAAATCTTCTCAGGAAATAAACCGTTTGATATAGTTAATACGCCACGACGTCTCAGGAACAGTCTTTAGGTGAAGGTGGCAACCGTGACAGTTGGTGAACGTCGTGGCGTATCAATTATATCACCCGTTTCCTAAGTGTTCTGCCGAATGTCTGTCATGTCCGTGACCGCTGGCGTCAGGAAGCAATTCCGTCGAAGCATTTTGGTCGAACAACCCTAGAACGAGGTCGGAAACAAGAACTAGTCGCAGCGTGTCAAAAGACTTGTTGTTAGGTGTTCCAGGTGAATTTGGCGTCCCCTGAATACCCTGACAAAACGCATATAATAAGAGCAAAGTCCAAGAAAACTATTCAAGTCGTTTTGATGTCTTGGTCGGAGAATGTTTTTAATCGACCTGACATTATCTGGATTGGAAAGTACACCTTCTCGCGAGACTACATGGCCGATCATCTATATTTCCTTCGCACCAAATAGACAACCAATCGAATCAACCTCAACCGTGCTGTATTTAGAGACTCGAGAAGAGTTCGTAGTCCATGCAAATAGTCGTTGAACGTTTTTATAAGACAGTTATGTCCAAATATCAGAGGTTCATAGTCCATTTCAATTGGCGCAGCAAGTTGTCCATCATTCGTTCGAAAGTTGCCGGTGAGATACGCAACCCAAACGGCATAATTTTGAACTCGTAGAGTCCGCCTGGTGTTATGAAATCGGTTTTCTCTCGATCGGCTTCGTCCACTTCTATCGGCCAGTAGCCTAAGTACAAGTCCATGGTGGAGAAAAACTTTGCTCCCTGTAGCAATCCAGTGTATCGTCGATTCTCGGTAGCGGATAAACGTCTTTTACCGTGATCTTGTGAAGTATTCTATAATCCATAAAGGATCGCCTTCTTTGTAACAAGGACAGCGGGTGATGACCACGGGCTCTGTAATGGCTGGCCAATTTCTTGGCCAAGAATCTTATCAACTTCTTCTTGAATAATGTGTCGTTCTGTTGGCGATACACAGTCGCCTTTTGATTAATTAGTTGATGGCTTCCTGTGTTAATTTATGTTTCATCGTTAGGTTGGTTGATTTGACCAGGTTACTGCGTCGAAGCATGTAGAACATGTCTGAAGCAGTTAATGAAATTTTGTTTGTTGTTTCGTGGCTATCTCCGGTGTTAGTAGCTTATGAAACTGGAATCCTGCCTTACTCGCCTGTGTAGAAAGACTGAGTAAGGGCTGAGTGAATAGCTCGAGAACGTCTGACTGCCATGGAAGAAAATCCACCCAGCCGCAGACTTCCTACAAAGACGAGTAACAACGGATTCGAGTTTCATAAGCTACTGGCACTGGAACTAACCATGGATAAGCAGAAGGCGTACCAAGTATCACCAACAGAACGACGTGTTATTCAAGAAGACGTGGATAAGATGCTTCACCGAGGTATTTCCAGCCAATTCAGAGCCCGTGGTCATCACTAGTCACAAAAAACGATGGAACCTGGCGATTCTGCGTCGATTATAGGAGGCTTAACAAAATCACAAAAAAAGACGTTTATCCATTACCAAGAATCAACGATACGCCTAAAGGGAGAAAAGTTTTCCTCCACCATGGACTTGCACTCAGGCTACTGGCCGATAGAAGTGGACGAAGCCGATCGAGAGAAAACCTAAACATTAACTGTTATGCCATTTATGTTGTGTAATGCTCCGGCAACGCAACTTGAAATGTGCTATTTGCTTCTTCTATTTGGACATCATAGTTTTCTCGGAAGCCTTCAGCGATCATCTGCACCGACTGTAAACTGTTTTCTTGAGTGTTTGTATACAGCAGGGTTGAGACTGAACCCAAAGAAGTGTAATTCGTGATAAGGAAATAAATATTCTCGGCCATCTGGTCTCGCAAAAAGGCGTACGCTCCTATCTAGAGAGCGTCAGATCGATAACAAACTTTCCCCGGCCAAGAAATATACACGACTTAAATAGTTTTCTTGGACTTTTCTCTTATTATAGTCGTTTGTTAGAGATTTCCGTGGAAAGCACTCCCACTACACAAGCTGTTGCAAGGAGACGCCAAATTCATCTGGAACACCGAACTGCAAGTCTTTTGATACGCTGCGACGATCCCTTTTTTGCGACCCCGTTCTAGGGTTATTCGACCGAAATGCCTCGACGGAATTGCATTCTGACGCCATCAGGGACTAGGAGCTGTATTAGAACGGACAGTCGGTAGCATGGAGAAAGTCATAACGCACGCCTCCAGAACACTTACCAAGGCAGAGAGAAATTATTCGACGACAGAGAGAGAATGCCTTGTTTTTGTTTGGGAGATAAATATATTCCGGCCGTTTCTCTTTGTAAAACCGTTCACGTTGTAACGGACCACCATTACCTCAGCTGGCTGACCGGGCTCAAGGATTCCTCTGGACGGCTCGCCAGGTGGACTCTACGACTTCAGGAATATTACCAGCAGAGTAAGATTTAGGAGGGATTCAGAGGACGAGACAATTTCAATCAGTTCATCTCTCATCTCGGGGCTGTACGTTGAGTAGGCATTGGTTGTCCTGCTTCCCTGACTTCTAATCCTGTCCCGTCCTGTGCGACCGCTAGGAACATTTCCTGGACGCCGGCCGATGCCTTGGCCTGCTGCTGCTTTCCTGCGCCGTAACAGCTGATCCAAACGCAGCCTTCTTCCAAAGGGCTCAAATAAGGTGAAAGAAGCCCATTTTCACTTTCATTCCATTCACATTTAGTCAAACCATAGTGCATTACCTGTTTTACTGCATATAATCTCTCGCAGGCATTTTAGGTTTGTAGCTGTTCATTCATTAATGTTAAAGTTTGTCACCCTCTCCCCCCCCCCTTCGGGTGGTAAGAAGGCGCTGCGGGAGTTTTCTCGCAGGCGCTTCACCCCAGAGTGACTGCGGGACTCACCTCATTATGTCGGGAATGCCTCGCACTCTCTGGTTTTTTTTATCAAAGTTCTCACATGCCGAGACACCTTCACCTATTTTGGGAGGTTTATGCACTAGGGGCCGAAGACCTTGGGCATAAAGCAAGAGTTGTCCGCTGATTCCATTGGATCAGTTGGCCAACTGCCTCCTAAAAATGATGGAGACACGAGAAGGGAATGCTGCGACCCCACAGCAAACTCTTCTCCCGTCATTCGGAAGGGCATGAGCATAGTACCCAATGCCCGACCTACCTGATGCAGGTTTTCTAGGGTTTTTCCTGCATCTCTATAGGTGAAACACCGGGTAGGATCCTTCAACCTTAGCCTAGGGGCCCTAGTTAACCCTTGGCCATCTTGCTCTACCTTCCGTATCCCCCCTTTTCAATTCCCTTCCTATGCTATTAAAGGGGAGTTGCCTGTTTAAGGATCACCCTCATGTAGCCTGTTAACCCCCCCCCCCCCACACAAAAAGAAATTGTGAGTTAAGTGTGTCCATCATCGTAAACTTATGAACTTGAACTACGTTAAAGACGATTTGTTTCATGTTTAGTTCTCGTATTTAATCTTGTGTTAATCTTGTTTAATCTAAGTGCTAAGCAACTATGCTAAGGTGTTATAATTTTTCTTTTTATTAACTTGCCATTCGAAGAACGCATTTCAATTGCGTGCACGGACATTAATGGCATTTGTGTAGCACGATATTGCTCCTTGGCATTAAAACTTTAACGAAGTTTATTTCTCAAAAAGTGAATAATAGAACCTTTCATTGTACACTATTTCACAATTTATAAATAAAATTTGTAATAATTTTATATATCTGAGATTAATTTCGATACACGTGTACGAGCAATAATGGAATAAAATTGTACGGTATCGATCGAAATGTTTACAATACGACCATCTAATGAAATAAAATTACATACTTTATTGTAATGTACAATAATTTTCGGTTTTCTTTCCGGAGAGGAAACAAATAGCGCCGATGAGTTTTCCGACTCTCGAGCGCGCAACGTACAACTGCCCATGCGAAAAACACGCAGTTCAAGGTTTATTCCACACACTTCTAACCATTGACCTTGGGATTTATTAATTTTCATTCTGAATGCAAGGCACGCCGGAAACTGGACACGCTTAAATTACAAACGAAAATTGGTTGGCATTATGGTATTCTTGTAATAATTACATCCTCGCCTTTGAACTTTCCTATGATTATAGTAGCTTCAATAAAATTATTCATAATTTTTTTAACAGCGAGTCTTACTCCGTTGCACTATTTAGGCTGATTCAAATTGCGTAGTATGATTATCACCGAGCCAACCTTGAACTTTGGTGGTAATCCTTCGCAAATCCAATGAATTTAGGAATTCAGTTGGATAATTGACCACTTCAATTGATCGGTAATGGAATCGATCGACTTAAATTAACGCATATGTCCATCAATTTTCCCCCGAATTTTTATATTCAAGTCATCTACATTCTTGTTTTCTTGCTGCTGAAATGGCTCTTTCACTTTCGGTTTTGTAATTTTTACCATTACTTGAGAACACTTTCGATATTAATTCTTCCTTTGACGTTGTGATTGACCAAAATTTAGTGGAATCAAAATGAGGCCAGTAGAAGTGTCAGCAGGAATTTTCCCATTGCCAATGTCGCCACAACTACTCCTTCCCAGTGAGAAAGTTGCTACTTGCGGGCTGAACCACTGAACGTCAATCTGTAAATGTTTTGATATCCCCAACTGTTTTCTGTCTCACTTTTCGTATTATGAGATTTTAATAACCTTTCCTTAAAAATCTTTTTTTATATAAACGTTGTCCTGACAATAACGTACACAACAATAAAATTATCCAATTTGGTGCAGTCGTTCGGAAGTTATGCACGTACACACATGCTTACAAGCATGATGAGCACTTTAATGCAGAAGCATGTGACTAAACACACACAGATATATATTAGAGAATGTAGGCTTTCCCGGTGGATAGACAGAACAAGAAGTTCTCGGGATTTCACCCGGGTTATGTCAATCATAAGATACGACGTTTCGAAGGCTATCTCCGCCATCGTCTTCAGTTAACTGATGTTACCTGTTCGGGTGAAATCCCGAGAACTTCTTGTTCAGATATATATTACTAGTTAAACATATATGTCGATGATATTATATTAATATCTTCTGCAATATATCTAATTGAAGTATGCTCGAATATTTAAGTTAAATCTCCTGTTTTTAAAAACTAAAATTTTCATTGAAATCCGTTGAGCCGTTTCGGAATCTATTCGAGACAAAAATACACAGTCAGTCAAACAGAACTTCAATTTTATTTATAGGTATAGAAAGGAAGAATTATGAATCATGATTTAATGGATTATAAATAATACTTCAGTTTCGGTTTTAGCATTAACTGTTGTGTAACGTCTCAGAGACTAATTTTCATTCATAGTTACTATCTTTTTACAAATATTGGCTCATGTCCATAGCAAGTATAAAGTTTACCTTCAATTTTTCATGTGAATATTTGATGTTATGTTCATGGACACTGATTTCTGAGATATTACTTGTTAAACAAAATGTGCGTTCACTTAGTTTCAAAAAAGACACTGATTTTTTAAATTACATTTACACTTTAAACTGTTGACATTAATAAATAAATCAGTCTCCAATAATTGGTCTATATAAATGAGTTTCATTGCTATTTCAGATCATTAATTAAATATTTTAATTTAGTTTAATACTGTTGCACTGTTGTATCAGCAATCAATTGTCTTCGTTTTCCACAAGCCTGATGAGCACTATAATGCAGAAGCATGTGACTTTGTTAACTGAATTAACTAAACAAACATAGAGAAGTAATTTACATCTAAAAGGACCATATATTTCGCTTACTAATTTAAATTTTCTTCTTTTTAATAAATATTTTATAATTAATGTCATCAATTTTAAGAACAGCTACTTTCGCTATTTGGAAAATTTATCTTAGTTTTATAAAAATGTATTAGTTTCGTACGAAACGATTTTGTTTCGAATTATCTATCCTTATTGTGTGTACAGTAGCGTCTCACTCAAGCAAGCGCGCAGCTCTTCTCAGCTCACCACATTCGGTTTCATTAGCAGCATCACGCTCAGATTGTGTGCGTAAGACGCCTGCAAATTTTGCACATATATATGCACGATTTGCGCGTATAAGCTGCTTAACGCGTCCCTTTATTTAACAAAGAACACACAACAAGCGAATCTGTACACAAAGAGGTAGGAACGGTCTACTCGAACAACAGATAAGTTCTAATTTACCTTACGTAATTATACCACTTTTGCGTTAGTGGGTTTTGTTAAAAATATCATGGCAATTTATCATAACTTTACTAATGATTAGATTACCTCTTTTCAGCTAGAATATCGTTAAATACACTTTAAATATTATTAAATAATACGTACCAGGTGTATAAGTTTAAATCTCTTTCAAGCTATTTGTAAGAATCGAAGTGTTGCTCGGCGATCGCGTGGCTCATCAACGAAAATAGGAAAGTGTCACACCCAGTGAATAAGCACTTCCCAGTTATGGAACTCCGTATTTATTTAATGACCACCACCCTCGCTAGATCTAAAGCACCAAGAAAGTTTTCTGCCCCTCTGTTTCAGGCACGTACTGTCTTGAAATGCTTCTTTGTCTTACAATGCAAGCTTTCGAGTTTACAAAAACGCCCAGTTGACTCGGCTCCAGTTCAGTTCAGAATTTTCAGCAATCTGAGATTGATCAATATTGTAAAAACTTGTATCTTAATAATAAATATTTTAAAAACTAAAAGTTAGAATACAATTTACATTTCTAGTGCCTCCAAATAGTTTCGGGCCAACGTTGACATGTGCGATGGTGTCGTGGAGGAAAGTCGCCTTGTCATGACTTTGCTAATAATCCGACGTTTTTGCACTCAAAGCACGGTGCAATTTAATCAGTTGTTGATGGTAGCTGTTTGGTATTTCACCATGTTTTACCATTTTATAGTGGACTTTACCCTGATCATCCCAACAAACGCACAGCATCGTCTTCGATGGAAGCGATTTGCTCTTGTGGACAATGTTGTTGGTTGGCCATGATTTCTTGAATTTAGTATTCTGGAAGTATACTTTTAATTACCGGTCACTATCCGGTGAACAAACAACTTTCCATTTTGTCTGTCGAAAAAATATTTTTACGTCGCTCCATCAGACTATTGTTTAATTTATGCATCACACAGTTTCCGATGAATAATTCAGTAACACCAAATTCCCCGGCTAGCATTTTTGGCTATTGTATATCGTCGTCATCAGAAAGAGCCTGTAATTAATGGTCTTGATTCTTCATGGACCGATTTTCACGCTTCTTGTAGCTGAGGACAAAATTTCCGCATTTGAGCCGACGAAAACAATTTTTTCGTGTTGTTTCCGAAGAAGGTCTGTCGTCATAGGCTTCCAAAATCATTTTATGCGTTTCGTTCTGGTTGCCTCTATTGAATAGCGCCTCACGTGAAGGAATGGCCTCGTCAGAAAACAAAATGAAGCTTCCGAATTCGGAGTTGCTTCCCTGTTGCTGAAGAAACTATTGGAAGAATAATGATCAGAAGCGCGCTTTTTGAATTTCATTTCTCAGTTTTCTTTTCTCAAATTGTGCGTAATGAAACGTCACTTTCAAAAATGCCAAATTGGGTAAATGTTTGTATTAACCCTCTTTATCTCCTTTAAGTTTGTGCACTTAGTTCTGTTACGCCTTGTATATTACAATGTACCTACTTAACTTATATATTGAATTTTATAAAATATGAAGAAAAAATATGGTTTTCATATATTACATCACGTTTCACGTTTTAAATAATTCTGTCAATTCAACATGTACATTCTTAATGAATGGAAGAATTATGATAATTGATACAATAATCCTGACAAAGACTTTCCTTCAACTTTCCAAACAAAATTATCACATATTGGAAAAAAAATAACCGACCTTTTATATCATAAATTAATTAATAAATGATATTCGGATATTTTATTTTGTGCAGAATTGTGCTGATGTAATGCATGATAAAAAAACTTGCCAATCTGGCATACCGTTATATTATACAAAATGGATATCTGAAAAGTAACACACTAAATCCAATTACTCATCCATTATTGTCAAAATCCGTACATATAAACTCACCAATGTAATGGTCACTAATATAATAAGCCACAATTAAGTACCAATTATGAGTTTATTTAATTTAGTCACTTAATTTTAGTAAAATAAAAATAATCGCGATATTTTGTTTAGCATAATTTTTCGCAGCACCGTTTGGATACGAAGGAATGTTTTGATACGCACTGGTCACATGACCGTCGGTGACAAGGGGCAGATATATGGCCTTAGGACAATGGCCAGTTACGGGATTTAATTGGGGGCTGTAGCAGGCATAGTGACTGAAAGCCAACAACTACGAGTCTAGGCACGAACAGATCGTATCTGTTGGAATCATATGTGTATAGAAGCTTCCACATGGTTCGTACGTCCTATGGGAAGTGACTTTTTTTGCGAGGGCAGGTGAAAATCTTCTAAAGACACTATCTAGGGTCCGCACTGGATAGTAGTGTGGGATTCTACCCACTAAAAACACCTCCCTTTCCAACGATGACTGTGTATCTTCCTGTGGGACCGTCGTTAGACATTACTTCACAGGAAGCAGTCGTAGCGTCAAGCTCTCTCTGTCTCCTTTAAACATTATTATTTCTCTCTTTTTCTTAATTTCTTAATCTTTGAATTACTGTAGAGGCATATGCGCTTACTTTATTCCAGGTATTAAGTGAAAGCAGCATATTGGGTACCAAATTATCTGGTGTTATTGAAGTTCCAATATCGCTTTCTAATGCTCGTCTCTCATATGAAAATCTCGAGCAACGTATTCTGGTGTCTCATTAACTCCACATTCAGGGCATGCAGGTGAATTATCTATGGCAAACCTGTAGAAGTATGCCCTGAAGCAGCCGTGACCGGTCAAGAGTTGAGTAAGATAATAATTCACTTCTCCGTGTTTCCGATCAATCCAGTCTTTAATTGATCTTATTAACCTATGAGTCCATCGGCCTTTATTGGACTCATCCCAACGGCGTTGCCATTCTTCATATGTTTTGTGCCTCTCAACTCTCTTGCCTTCCAGACCTCTGTTTGTTTGTAGTCTGCGGCACTCGTCGGCCAGAATGTCTACAGGAGGCATTCCTGCCACCACACAGACAGCATCGTCCGATACTGTCCTCTAGGCACAGGTAACGCGTAGTTCACAGAACCTGTGGACGGAACTAACCTTTCTCCTGTTTGATTTTACTCTCAAAGCAGTACACCATATCGAGGCACCATACAAGATCACTGATCGCACAACATTCGCGAAAAGAATTCGCCGGTATTGTCTTGGACCCTGCAACATTTGGCATAATTCGTGACAGTGCAGATACTGTCCCAGCTACTTTACGTCTTAGATAATCAAGGTGGTGTTTAAAAGACATCCTATCATCTATCATTATACCAAGATATCTGATAGACGATTTCGAATAGATTTCGCAGTTTCCGACCGTAAGGGTGATGGATTCTCTAGATTTTCTCCCAGTGACAAGAACTGCCTCTGTTTTTTCTTCCGCTAGTTGCAGTCCCATTGTCCGTAGCCATTGCCCAATCACATAAATAGACTCATTGGCTATCTGAACCATTTGTTCCCGGTGTTTAGCGACGACGACAATTGCTATGTCGTCTGCGAAGCCAATAATTTTGCTTTATTTTATTATTGGAAGTGACTTTGGTAACTTCCTTATGAGAGTGGCTTACCAAATATCATCTGACGAACTCCGATTCATTTCGCCACAATAAATACCAATCGATCCAGCATTCGTCTGAGTGAATCGCAGTGCCATACAACTAACCTCTCACAACATCAC
The DNA here is from genome assembly GCA_034510155.1 of Eucriotettix oculatus. Taxonomy (NCBI): domain Eukaryota; kingdom Metazoa; phylum Arthropoda; class Insecta; order Orthoptera; family Tetrigidae; genus Eucriotettix; species Eucriotettix oculatus. Next base: position 110,260,576 of record CM067377.1, on the reverse strand, counting down.
AGTATTTGACACTCCTTCATACTCAAATCAAGAAAATTACGGGATATAAATCACTCACGGGGAACCTGAAAATCCGAGGCTAGGGCAAATTTTGATTTTGCTAATATACAGTACAGTAAATTCATTTCCAAAATTATGTTAACTACAATTATGTGATTTTCTTAGTGTTAGTACTAGTTCATATTTGAATATATTATTTGATTTTTTGATTTCTAATAAAATATATTAAAAATCAAAACGAATAATAAATTGAAAGAAGAAACGCTTCCTTACGATAAATATCATTTGAATTAGAATTGAAGATAAAGAAAAAAAGCCCATGTTTTTTTAACTTATATATAGAAAAGGCGATGAAGAAAGTTAAAACGGAATACGGAAAAGGAATCATACTGCCAGGAGAAAAAATAAAAACCATACGCTTTGCCGACGATATTGTAGTATTAGGGGAGTCAGAAGACCTGGAAACCATAATAAATGACAAAAACGTGGTCCTGGGAAAAGAGTTCAATATAAGGAATATAGAGGTACTGGAGAGTAGTTTGGGAAACAGTGGAATAACAATGGGTGTTATTTCGGAAAGGAATATTTTGAAGGGCAGCACAATAGCTAGGGATGGTAGAAATTTAGTAGACATGAAGACTAGAATAGCACAGGCAAAACAGAGGGATATACTTACGGGTAATATAAGTGTGAATATTAGGAAATCGTTACCAAAATTTGTTTGACAGTATGTACATTAGATTTAGTATTTAATACAATTTTTAACCAAATTTAAGTTTTATATTGTATAAATTTCGTATATATAAATTTTATTGTAATGTTTCAATTATTTTCTTGTAAATGACTATGGCATGTGCCGAAAGCATCTCTAAAATTTAATAAAATTAAAAAAAAAATTAAAATATAACTTTGGTTTTATTAAATGTGTACCTGATTATCATCAAATTATAACCAGTCATAAGAAAGTTATGTCAATTTTAATGGTGGAAAATTTTACCAATTTTATTCATCAAGAAATATTATTCCATTGCCTCATTGAAATAAACGTCAATTCATTCACGTTATTGCCACAAGCCAATTTCGCGTATCATGGGCAGTTTCAATTCGCATGAATGTGAAGAAACCGAAACTGAAGATAGGAAAACGTAAAATGTGACATATACTACATATGCATAAACTCGATATTGCAATGAAACAAAAAATTTATTCAAGAGAAATGATTTTATTCCTAGCATTAATGGATGATAATTAAATTCTCCAGTCCTTTACACAAAGTAAGTGCTTAATATTAAGTAGTTTAATCCCCCGTTATAAAATTATCAGCCACGTTCAACAACAATGTGTTTTTATGAAGTTAATTCAACAGTTGCGGTATTTGTTTTGCCATAATGCATAAAGAATACAATATTCAGAAAGCCCATTGTTGTGCAGCGACATGTATTCATGTCCGTTCACAAAATAAGTATGGCCACAATCTGTGTGCAAGAGAACTCAGGTTATTTTATTTTCGCCACAAAACCGCAGGAAATTAAAATATGAGGCATTTCACGTTCACAGGACAGCGTACATTGAATTCCTTCGATAATAACAACATGTTTTATTAATGTAATGAAGTTAAAATAATAATTGGAAGGTTTTTAATTGAAACCATAATTTTTTTCATTAAAAATTAAAAGAATTTAGTAATAACCATTTCTTCGGCGCAATCAGCTGAAAAACTACGGCTGTATACTTTGTAACATCAATACCATTCAATATAAAAAAACTACCGTAAAATATTCTAATATTAATTTAATTCCTCCTTCACATTCAAACATGTCGATGCTTCTGTTATATTCAAACGTAGATTTGAAAATGATTATAAAACATAAGCATATCCAGCTAAAGCATGTGATAGACATTTATGGAATTATATACTTTAGATTTCAAATAGATAACTGCGCAAACAGCAAGAAAAATAATTACTTTTTTATGCATATTAATTTATCTAAAATATTTATCAAGTTTAGTAAGAGAAATTGTAAATAACTCTTTCCAATAATTACCGTCAAATAAATGTTCTTGTAAAATATTTAATTTTAGATTTGACTCATTTTAAATGCGTCGTCGCTTGTGGTATCATTGATAGGTTTAATCAAAAGTAACAGAAATGCTAATTACGCTCCTAGCTTTCAAGTCAATAATGTTCGTTTCACTAAAAACACGCACGTTTATATACATTTAATTTAAGTCAAATATTACCAATGGTCTACATTTTAAGATAATTAAGCATGGGAGAAATTCAGATAGTAAACAACGACTTTTATATATATATATATATATATATATATAAGAACAGGAAAGAGAGGCGGGAAGTTGATAACTTACCTGAAGTTCACAAATGGCAGGCGCCGTGTAGGGTTCCAGATTCTTGAATTTTCGGTGGCACCGCTCCCTTCATCAGAAGGTTAGGAAAACATTTTGAGTAACACCCAGCCGTCGACGATTGCCGAAATCGACATTTATTTCATTTAATTACATACTGCTTTTATATCGTATAGTATGACCCTTATAATTATAAAGCTGTTTTTAAATTAAATACCGATAATTTTTTAAAATCAACAGAACATATTTTCCAGATATTTTTTATTAATCATTCACTTAAACCTCACACTACTTGTTCACCGCAATTATTCATGCACGTGTCGTAACGTGAAACCAATTTTTGTATACCATCGAATACAAACGATGTCATCTATGAAAAAATAATCAAAGGTTGAACTTTCTGTTTAATATCAACATCGTCGTTAAAATTACTCGCAACAAGGAATGTCTATTCCGTCACTCATTATTGCTTCCCCATGTGCCTCTCACTTTTGCCGATCAATGTTTCCTCCTAGAATTCGAAAAACGAATCACTCACCTGACTTCACAGTTGTTTTGAATATTTCCAAACACTCTAAGAAAAGGCAAACACGAAGTGACGATGCTTCAGAGCTGCGTCTGGTTTCCTAATGAATAGAGAATGTGATCGTTCGTGCACATAATCGCAACTTCAGCGCTACAACGTCAAAATATTCAAACGGTAACTACTTTAAAAACAGCCCTCGTATAAAAATTAAACTGATAGATCAATGGAGGCATACCTGAGATATTTAATAATGTTGGTGCATTTCTGGTGAATCCTCTATATTATTTTACATGCTGTGAAATTCAGTAAATGAAAAACATAAATTTTTTCTTCTTTGCGTTTCAATTTTACTTAATATTTCTATAAATTTCCAACTTATCAAGATAAATTATTACACTTCCAAGATATTGTGTAAATATTGTGATAAACCGTTAATTATCGTATCTATTCAAGTTTGTCCTTTCGCTGAAGCCGCAAGCGTATCTCAGCGTTAGTCAGTCAGTTTCTCTTGAATACCAAGTTTTTTTTACTAAAATGAGTTTATTCGTTTTAAAATAATGTATCTCGGGTCTACGAGACTCGTTATTTTCATTTCTATTAGCCTACTATCATGCATAACACACACATATTTGACAGTAGTACACAAAAAATACGGTAGACCTCTTCATAACTTCACATAAACTGTCATTTATGGGAGATTAGTTACAAAATAACTAGATCTTGTAACATAAGCGTGAACCATTTTACATTTTGGCTTAAGTGCGTCTGTGGAAGAAAAGTTACGCAATATGAGGTCAAGGTAATTGACCTACGCTAGCCATTGTCAAGAGGACACTGTGTCAGAAGAATACATTTCCATAAATTAAGGAAAATAAAGGATGAATAAAATATAGGCAAAAGTGAAACTCACTACCATGAAGGTAAACCTTAAATAAATTATGTATCATGAGGTTCATTAAAGTTTAATTTCTGTAAAAGCAATTCAATACTTTCTAAGCACTAGCTTTTTTAGCAATATTTGGGCGTTATAATCAGAAATATATGTTGAATTCGGTATTATTTTACAGTTTTTATTAATTTGTACTTATTATACTAACGATAACACTTACATAGCAAGAATAACAATAATTTCTAAAATGGAAATAACAGTAAATGCAGGATGAAGCGTAACTTTGATAATGTAATTTATAAATGTAGCCTGATATGCTCAATGACTTTCATTGATTTTTATAATATATCGTAATTTAATTGATTTTGTGAAATAGGCAATGAAGTAGTGTGATGTTTATTTCATAATTTAATTTTGTCAGCATATTGGCTCCGTCCTTATATATTAAGTACACGAGCAACAAATATGTTTTATAATTATAATAAATTTATTTTGAATTTTAAATAACATTACTTTTATTACTTATTTAGCATATTTCATCTAATAGATTACAGAGTAAAAAATTCATGTTGTTTGTTCCTAAAGGCAGGTCTGGTTTTGTTTCTTAATATTAAACATTGCTTCCAAGTTAATGAAATTGAATCAATAATATTTCATCTGAATGATAGTGTACACATATTGATAATTTCGGCTTTCAACACGTATTTACCTCAAAATTCAAATAGATTTTACAGCTAGCGCTATTCTTTCGTCAGAGTTTTTTTGATAGCATTTACGACTTGAAAGTCATAAATAAAAATATATGAGAGCATGTAATTTAGGCTCTCAAAATATGAATAAATTAAATCAGCAACAAATTGGTATCTATGATCTTTGAAATGTAATGTGTGAGAGGAGACATCTAATCAAAGGTAATGTAGAGGGAAGGAAATCAATTAAATTAATAAACTCTGTTTCTAAAATGTGTAGGAGATAAATAATAGTTTTAATGTTTCCTCCTGATAATAGATATGGAAGATGACATTCTAAATGACTTCATTGTTACGAAATTAGTTTGCATAAAGCATTAACATCCCAGATAATTAAACGTGAACCCATCATTTTGTGAAACATAAAGGATTTCCTATGATAACTGTTATACTTTGCAATAAAAAATTCTATATATTTATATATATATATATATATATATATTGAACAGTTATAGGTCCAAGTTGAGGTGACCAAATCTGTAATAAAACAATTTTGTCAATATATTAACATTGAAAGTTATAAATCTTCTTTCACATAGGCAAATTTATTGACACGGCAATTCGGTAGGCGTAGTAACAGTATTGCGTAGTTTAATGAATTAAAGTTAATAAATAATTTTCTATTTAAATTACACAGACTGTGAATCATTCGTGGCAACAATCTGTGTATGAAATAGTCTGAATTACGAAGCAGACGCAAATGATTTAATGTCAAATGTTCATACACAATACACAAAAAATTAACTCAAAATCCTGATAAAGTTTGTTGCCGAACACGAGATTTACCACTCTAAAGATTTGCATAATATGAGAAGATTGTTACGGCTGACAACCAAGATGAATATTATTGAAAGTTGGCTGCTGATGCCAGTCGTGTTGCCATTGAGTACGTCACTACATCCTTTCATGATACCAAGAGCATTATATCCATTAGCAGCGATGATTCTTGATCAAGGGATTTCCTCCGACATGTGTACGTGAATCCAGCACGTTCAGAAATATCTTCTAAGTTACCATGCATTACCCTTTGCCATTTGCCATTATATTACACACGAGCAGCAATGTCCCGAAACGAGGAAAAGCCAATCAATCGTCTCCGTTATATTAGCTGCTGGTAAATGCTACAACATGGAGCACAGTGTTTGATGGAGAAATTTTTACACATTAATGGCTCTAATAGAATGTTTATCCAGCTCCTCACTCGCACTCCTTTTATGAGGCTAACAAATCCCGTCAGATGGCATATTTCAGATCATACATACAAAGTTATTTTGAAATTCTATTCAATTACCTGTCATATTTACTGTGAAAACATCCCTCATGGTACTACAATTTTTAAAAACTGGGTGTGTAAAGCACATTTCCTCGGAGTTATGTTTTAACAATTATTATAACGCATTTAGATTTATTTCACTCTAATTCCATTTCATATCCTATCTTTTCTATGAACTGAAAATGTTTATATATATATTCTGTTATGTTCTGTTTCATACTTGATCTGACCTTTTCAATTATATTTAATATTATTACATATTATAGTAAATGAAAGTTTATACTTACAGATTTCATTGTATTATTATGTATCACGATCAAATTTTATTACAACATATTTTTCTGACTTAAAAATTTACAATAATTAAAAAGACGGCCAAAAAGTCAGCATTAAATATATCACTATTTATTCACAAAAGTGACGTTTCGTCTCCAATTTGAGATTTCTTCAGGCTTAAAATTTAGCAATACATCCTATTTACTCCTTGACTCCCTCAGCCGAAAAGATTATTGAATTTACATGTGAAGAATTTGGTGTCGCACATGGACCATCTCCAGCCCCTGACGATTACGGAGATGAAACGTCACTTTTGTGAACAAATAGTGATATATTTAATGCTGAATTTTTTGCCGTCTTTGTATTTATGAAATTTTATTATTACATTTCATCAATGTAAAAGTTGCACAATTAGACTGACGTCTGTATAATACATACAAACACATAGAATGAAAAAGTAACAACTGCATATTTAATTACAACAATATTTATAAAAAAAACACTTACTGTATGTGAGATAGACGACGCAAGGTTTCCCCATTTTCCTCTTCCTTTCATTTGTAAATCCCAGAACGCTCTCTCTATTGTTGTTAGCTATCTTTTCTGGCCTCTCAACAGATCCTTATCCCTGTCCCATCCTACTTTCTTAAATGCGGCCATTAATTTTAGTCTTTTATTTTCTTCGTTTAACGTGTCTCTGATGGTGGGCTGATCCAGTCACATTAACGAAAGATTTTTCATGACCTTGCAATAAATTGTCTCTTCGAATTGGACGTACAATAATATTTCGCTTGTATAAATGAACCTCCCCTTCCTGTACATGAATTAACATATAATAAACGTGGCTTAAGTAATCAGTATCCGCTTTTATTAAATTATCAACTATTACGCTAATGTGAGATATAATAAACTTATTTGAATCGATGAATACGTAAATTGGTTTTATTTGTCGAGTCAGGTAAATTTTAATATTTAGAATTTCACAGATTTATTGGCTCCGAAACCAACTGCGAGTTATAAAGTTTTTACTGAAACGATCGTAAATAGATGATACCGTACTCTTTATGTATTCAATGAATTCAACTTTATCAAAATTCTATACCTGTTGTTTCGTTTTTAAGGCAAAATAAAAATAACTATTTCAGCGCGGACGAAGTCGCGGGGGTTAGCTAGTTAGTAACAATTAAAATTTTGTAAATATCCCAATTGAGAGTATGACAAGCGTCTAAAATGTGCTTGGAAATATCAACTCATTAAATTAATTAAATAATAATCTGTCTTTTTTGGCCTAATTACGAATTTATAATTTGAATTTCTTCAAGTCTTCTTCGGCTCTTTAAAAAAAATAAAGTGACAAAGAGTTATTTAGATCAACAAATAATTAAAGTCAAGAACAATGAAAAGTGTATATATTTTCATATATATTATTCATTATGAGCATTTTCTGTACAATTCTGCGAGATTTTTTTAGTTTAATTTAATAAATCTATTAGTGTGTCAGTATTCATATAGTCATTCACTTCAAAATTTACTTTTAGTTGTAAACGAAATTTTCGTACATCCTTACGTCAAATTTTAAAACATATCAGGTAAAAATTATTGAATGTCGATATTAATAACACAAGTGCTCTAGTGTATTCAAGTATAGAGGTAAAGCCATTACAATTCGTCATGCAAAGGCTTAAGTAGCGATTGTATAGTTAAAGGGACTAAGAGGAGTGCTGGAGTATGCGATGGGCCGGGTGAGGGGGGAGGGGGGGTGATAAACTGTGCAATATGAGCAACATGAGATTATCACGGAAACGCCTCTACACCTGCCTGATAAGGTCATATAATTTACTATCTACATGTAAAACACATATTTCTAACGTGTTCAGCAATAGTTTTTAGTCTCTCATAAAAAGTATATCTTAAATTTGGTTTACAAGCATTAAATAGTCCCATTTTAATAAAATAAAACATTTCTTAACAACTTTATAGGATCAATTTTAATGCATATTTAACTCACAACTTATAATCAAATTACATAAAATGTTGTAAAATATTTCTATGAATTATATATATATGATTATTTCTTATGATATAAATTATTATTATATTTTTTCTTCAGTGTGCAATCCACTCATCATGAGTAATCATAGACTTTACCGGAGTAAATTATGAACAAAATACTCTCAGGGATTTAAAGCCTTTTAAAAAGCTGTAACTGATAATTGTTTACTACAACAAGTGGCAGCAATTTAGCTGATGGCAATGGCAAAATAAACCATGGAACTTTGTGTATCAATAAATACTTAAAATTGTTGGCTGTTTTTGATTGCTACTTGATGAGGCCACTGGAAATGACACAACAGATGAGGTTTTAATGATCACCAGGGTAAGTTAGTTGCGATATTAATATATCATTTTTATTTTTCAATGAGTGAAAATGTGGCAACGTTATTAGCCTATGATGTACCTCGAGAAGAATAAAACCTCTGTTAAATCAAATCAGAAAGTATGCCAGTGAAATTTTACCTATAAGCTCGACAAAAAGGAATACATACGATCAGAATGGTTACAAATACAAATCCATGTATGGGCACAAATACGTTTACTCGGGTCTATTCACTTCAACCCTGGCTAGGAAATTAAGCAAATACTAGATGAATAGCTGTAAGACAAGTAAGCAAGCGAAGGAATGTCTACAATCTGCAAAATTGCAATTCTTCACAGAGAAGACGAAAATACCGCGAAGAGTGGAACGCCTCAATACCTGGCAATAAGACACTGAAAAACCAGAAGCAGGCTGTCTTCAAAAAATATATTTCCTTACAGTAGTCAAAGTCCAGACGCATCAATCTCGACCCATGTCCAGGAAAACACTATCATGAAACAATGTCGGGGCAACGCTCCAGAGCATAATCTAGAAGGGTCAAATGTGGGCGCTGGCCAACTGGAAGCCACTTTCCCGAACTCACTTTCATTCCAGTTGCATCGATGGAAAAACATTTTCAGAAAATTTGGAGCAGTTGAGAGCCAGTTCAAGACGTTTACCTGAGCGGGTTCTATGGACCGATGGTGGAAAGATCTACAACAAATTTAACAATCCGGGCCAATAGGACATCCTCAGATAACTCTAGTATAGAAGTGCATAATACCTTGAGCGGAGCCACATTGGTCGTGTTCTTCCAAAGTAAGACTCGGGATCTGTCAGGACTTCCTCGTCGAATAAAGATAAAGATTAGCGGCGTATCCTGTTTGGGATACATTACAAAGTTCCACGATCACCCAAACTTCCATAGTATCACCTATAGCTTGCTCATACCCAATCTAGACCATTTTACATAAAGCTCCAGAGGTAGCAGATTCTCCCCAATTCAACCGTAGGAACAAGATTTGGTAAATAACTACCAGAGACAAAATTAAACTCAGAAACTTTCTCAATTTTTACACGTTATTCTTATGTAACGCTCCTCCACTCAATCCTCAAGAGGTGTTCCTTTACTATACCGAATGGGGTTGAAATTAAATGGAAACTACGTTGGACAAAATTCTGTCAATCTCAAAATATTTATTCGAGGCTAACATGTGGTGTTTTTGCACGTTTTAAAATTTCCATTCTTAATTACCCTTGTTTCTAAAAGTGATAGACATGTCTTATCTTATCTTATCCCCCTGGTGTTTGCTGCTAGATCGAATGAATATGTTTACAACATTTGATTGAAATCTATCCACTCGTTTAAATTTGTAAGTGGAACATACACTTTCCCATCAATGCATACAAGATTATTTATAAGAAATTTTGTAGAATAATTACTTTCACCCGAAGAAGTCCACAAATAAGGACGAAACGTCGTAATTATAATAACTAAATATTAGTTACATATTTACTTACAAATTGGCTGTATTTTTTATTTAAATAGGAACTGATTTCGAAACAACCATTTTTAACTTACTTTTATACTTTTCATGTTGGCTGCAATATTAAGGGTCTCTCTTGTTCCGCGCACGTTTAATATTGTGGATTTTGTCAGACTGTCGTTGAATTTCACCGAGGCAGCGAAATGAAACACTACAGATACTCTGTCTTCTAATATACGACAATCTTTGTCAGAAAGTCCCAATCCTAACTCCATAATGTCTCCCGATATGGACTTCAGTTTTTCTAGTGCACCAGAACTCTGGCTCTTTAAGACATCAAATAGCTGAAATTTATAATTCAAAAGTAATTATTACAAGCAGAAACACTTAGGTGGGCGGTTATAACTTTGGGAAAGTCAATGTCATAGAATAAAAAAGTGACTGCTTCAATCAAATATCATATCTGAGATCAAAACGCCATAACGCGCTTAATAGCTTTCGGATAGAAGGCAAAAATAATTCTTAAACATGTTATCCAATATTTTAATAAATAAATTGATGTGGAAGCTGAGTGTATAGATGAGAGATGTAGTGAAATAATTTTAATCTGTATTTGTACAGCACTTCGTGTTATATAAACGTCTCTAACCTCTAGGTGTATTGTTTTAGTGTATCTCACGATACGTAAAATTCTGGTTGAGGCGACGGGTACTATGCTTGTCGGATGCTCCAACATTTGAGTTCGGAATTTACGCCCCATTTGAAACAAACACAGTGCGATGGAACAAGAGTAAATAAACTCTCCGACCTACACTGCCACCCAGCAGAAGATCAGAAACCCAACTATCTTTGTAGAAGACGCCGGACAAGACCCAGGGAAATGGCTCCCTTCGCGAAATTCAATAAGTGGGAAGACACTGTTTGTCTGGACAAAGCCTATTTCTACATGGTCAGAACCGCAGTAGAAGAAAATGTTGAAGGCAAATTGACAAGTCTTTACTAGTCTTTGGTGATACTGTGCGACATGTTAGACACGCAAAAAAATGAACGAAAATACCGAGCTCAGAAAAGTGGCAAGAGCGCTCAATCATACATACAAAACGTACCGAACATAATGGGAGAAGAAACGTGTGTCGCGGAGGAATTGTTATGAAAGTATGTAAAAACTACGGATGAGTTCATCCAACATTGCCAGTTCGAAGAGATGAACCAGAAAAGAGCGTGGCGTTATATGGGTGCGAAACGTGGATGATAGGAGTAGGGGAAAGGAAAAGAATAGAGACCATTGAAATGTGGTGCTATAGGCGAATGCCGAAAATAAGATGGGTGGATAGAGTAAGTAACGAGGAAGTTCTAAACAGAATAGGAGAAAAGTGAACAATATGAAAGACGTTGACAAAGAGAAGGGATAGATTAATAGGCCAAGTTTTAAGGCACGAGGATCTCGTAAAATTAGCATTAGAGGGAGGAAAAGGATGGAATACGCAGATTAGGGAGGATGTGGTTTGTACTAGTTATGAGGAAATGGAAAGGCTTGCGTAAGATAGGTTAGCACGGAAGGTTACATCAGACCAGTTTAGGACTGAATACCTCAACAACAGATGTTGAACAGGTGGCCGAGCAGTCAAGTCAAAAGAGAGATAGCTAGACTGGGCAGAGGCATAACGAAACAAAAATTATAAAATTAGTTTCTGCGTGGTCGTGAAGGGGATTTCGGGATCAAGTATTGGCCCGACACAACAGACTTTGGCGACCTGCACGATTACAGCTTGGTGCGAGAAGCAGAACATCCGCTAAGAACAGTCAACGAGACCGGGGACAAATCCAACCAGCCAACAAGTTTCACATCCACGGTAAAGGCTCTTTCCTTACAGCGTAAAGAACTTGAAAACCATTCTCGTTTTTGAAGCGCGATTATTTTATTTCACTTTATTTATTTTATTAATTTAAATTTCCGCCCGCCTTCCCGAGAGAAGCCTTTTAAAGCTACAAAGAGTCTTTCTGCTTTACCGAGCTAGGCTATATTTTCGTATTTATTTCCATTAATTGCTTTAAATTTTAAAGTATTTAATTTGAGTTTCGCTTTTGTCCTTTTTCTGATTTTTAAATAATTTTATTTTAATATTGTGTTACTATTTTCAGTTTCAATCATCATAATTAAATACATTATATGATAATTAAATAAATTCTTTTTATTTTAACAAGTTCTTGATTCTTAATAATAGTTGGTGTGAAACGAACACCACACCTTCACAGATTTATATGTGCTTTGTTTTGATAATTTTGATAATGATACACACAAGGAATCCAATGAGACAGCTGACAATCCAGTCATAAAATACAATCCATCAATTGATGTTTCAAATGAGAAAAGTGAACCTACAATTAAAAAAATGGAGATAGTAATAAAGAACTTAAAAAATGGAAAAGCAGTTGCGATTGATTCAGAGCTCCTGAAGTATGGTGGAGATAAATTAATAACATCGAACCATACAATGTATGAGATTATTAGAAAAAAGGAGAAGAAATTGATCAGCTATTTACAGGTACTAGAAAAAACAAATTAATATAACATAGAAACCCAGAATTTGTTCATTAAATATGCATAAAGCAATATTAGTAGAACAGAACTCTTTATTGCAATGGAAACTACCGGAGAAGCTTATAAAAATGGTTTAAGTAGCAATGGAAAATAGTGAATGCCAAATCAGAATAGAAACAGAACTATCAACCCAAATAAAAATGACAAATGATGTGAGACAAGGTGACCCACTCTCATACTTACTATTAATATAGCACTGGAAAAAAGAATAAGAGATGATTCAGAAATCCAAACAAGAGGAAAAATATTCTACAAATCATTACAAATATGAGCATTCGCAAACGACATAGATATAATAGGTAGATCAGAAGAGGATATAAAAAGAACCTATTTTGCTTTACAGAAAGCTGCCGAAAAAATGTGATTAAATATAAACAGGGAAAAAACTAAATATATGGTACCCAACGGAAAGAAACATAATCATAATCAAGTTAGCATAATAATAGGAAGCAAAAAATTTGAAAAAGATAACGAATTTTTATATTTAGGTTCTCATAAATGGAAATAATGATAATAAAACAGAAATAAATAAAAGAATACAGAGTGCTAATAAATGTTATTTCAGAATGATAAAACATTTCAAATCAAAATTATTAACACAAAAAACAAAAAGTATATTATATAAAACATTAATCTCTGGAAGCGAGACATGGGTGTTGACAGAGTCTGATATTTCTCGAATCGGGATTTTTTAAAGGAAAATTCTTAGAATATTTTTTGGCCAATTCAAGAGAAAGGAAAACAAAGAACTATAACAGTTTAATAGATCTACGGATATAATAACAGATCATAAAATAGCTCGACTGAGGGAGACAGGACACCTTCAAAGAATGAGTGAGACGGAAATAGTAAAAAGAGTAATGGAAAGTAAACCAGAAGGATTAATGAAAATAGGAAGACCCAAGAATAGTTGGATGGAGTACTGCAGGATATCATGAGTTTTAAAATCAAGAATTGGTGGATTTTGGTCAAGGACAGAAATGTCCGAAGAAGAATGGTGAAGGAGGCCGTGGCCCAGCTAGGGCTGTTACGCCAGTAATCATGATGATGATTCTTCTTCTTTGGCTCTACAGCCTGGGCCTACCGAGTCGCCTGCAATTTCATGTATTAATAATATCAATTTCGTAATATTTGACAATAATGATTTAACTATTTTGTTTATAATTAGACGTTCAGAAAGGGATACCGTTTGAAAAAGTATTTTTGAAAATTTTAGAATAAATCAGAAAGTATTAAAAATTTGATTTAAGTTATTGTGTTTAAAACAATTTTTGATATCAATTTAACAATAGACGTTAAGCATGTACAGACGTTTTTCGGGTCCCAGGATATTCATTTGAGGCTGATGTTGAATTATTGATCGGTCCACAACTTTAACATTTGAATAAATAGAAAGCCTCAGAATAAAGGCCGGAAATTCACTGTACTTATCATTAGATAATCATCAAGAGATAAGCTGAGGTTCTGATTGGCTTCATTACGGGTCTGGATACGACTCTGAATATTTTACCTCTTGAAGTGTCGGATAACATTTCGTCGCCAACAGGCACGGTGAAGTGATATTCGTAACAAGAAGACTGGATTCGTTCAAGTGAACAAGGAAAAATTTAACCGTATAAAATCAACCAGTACGATTTCATAATGTAAGTAAATATTTATATTGTACATTTCAGTACATTTTTAACATCAATTAAAACAAGAAACGATTCACTTGAAAATCTGTGGTAATGTCTGATACATAACAGTATAGTGTGCAGTTTTAAGTACTGACTTTAAAACTTTGAATGGTGTATTTCTCACTTATTAAATTTGTGTCTCGTTGTATTTTGTGTTACTCATGAAACTCGAGCCAAAATATTACTGATACCTTTAATTATGAAGTTATAGAGATAAGAAAGTTAAATTTTGCTGTGGTTAAACAATAAAAATTGATTTGTAATTATCGGATATTAGTATTATTCACGAATAAGTATAAAGTTCCTTCTTTTCCTTCACCTAACAATAAAATTTTCATTTTGATCTGGAATTCGCTGGCAATTATGCGTTGAGACTAAACCTTATTCTTGTATTACATCGTTTTCAGCGTAAAGTACCGAAAATTAATAAGTAGATTCAGAGTTGAGAAATGTTTTCCCGACTGCATTTTCCCTTTCCTGGAAATGATAAGTTATGCTATAGACGTTCGAAACATTAAACGGGTATGTTAAAATCGCACCAGTTACACATGGATGGCTAAATTAATGACAAAATAAATGCTTCCGTCTGGTAACTAATTCACGCGGGAACCACAAGAACTAAACACCACACTGTGCTCTACTGTACTGTACTCAGCTCGAAACTTTTTAAAACGAAGAGTTGTCCACTTATCCCATTGGATTATTCGGCCAGCTGACTCCTCTAATACTGGTGAAGGTGTGGAGAAGGGAATGCAGCTACCCCACAGCAAACCCTTCCCCGTCATTCGGAAGCGACTGAGATAAGTACCCAATAGCTGGTTCTACCTCATGCAGGTTCTCTAAAATTTTCCTTCATCTCTTTCAGGTGAATCACCGGGTAGAATATATTCCACATCCCCCCTCCCTTTTCAATTCCCTTTCTATGCTTTTGAAGGGGAGTTACCTGTTTTGTGATCACCCTCGTGTAGCCTGTTACCCACTATGAATAAATAAATTTAACTTAAAATGTTGTTATTCAGAAATTAGGCAAATTGTAGGTTTCCAACTGGACAATTTATGAAGGGTTGAAAATTTAACTCTCAACAATCAAATTGCTACATCGAGTGTCCATGATGGATTCCACAATATCTTCGTAAAATACAAAAAGAAAAGAGACACTCGCACAAATCAGGAACAAGTCATATCGACGAATTCTTCTGCTGTTGTGGTACTCAGTCCTAAGACTGATTTGATGCAACCATCCATGCTAACCTATCTTGCGCAAGCCTTTTCATTACCGCATAACTACCATATTCCATAATCTCCACAGTGGATTCCATACTTGTCCTCCCTCTCCTGTTCTTACCCCACACACTTCCCTCTAATGTTAATTTTACGAGACCCTCATGTCTCAAAACGTGGACTATTAATCTTTACCTTTTCTTGGTCCACGTTCTCCATATTGTTCGCTCTTTCCCTATTTTATTTAGAACTTCCTCGTTACTTACCTTACCCACCCATATCATTGTCAGCATTCTCCTATAGCACCTCATTTCAAAGAATTCTATTCTTTTCCTTTCCGCAACTCCTATCTTCCACGTTTTGCACCTATATAAAGCACCTATATAAAGTCAATATTTTCTTATTTTCATAATTATATTACCCGTAAGTAAATGTCTCTTTTTCGCGAAAGCCTTCATTGCCTGTGCTATCCTACTCTTTATGTCTGCTATACTTCTACCATCCCTAATTATTACGCTTCCCAAGTAGCAGAACTTCTTAACTTCCTACAAAATATCCTTTGTTATTCCACTGTTTCCCATACTACACTCCATTACCTAGGTTTTCCCTCTATTAATCCTTATATTGAGCTCTTTCTGCATGACCACGTTCATACCATTTCTTATAGTTTCCAAGTCTTCTTCTGACTTCTCTAATAATACAATATCATCGGCAAGCCGTAAGGTTTTTAATTATTTTCCTTGCAGTATGATTCATTTTCAATGTTTCGTTTTAACATTCTTCATCACCTGTTCTATATATAAATTAAACAACTCCTTTCTTGATTACGGCTTTCTTTTCTTGATTTTCTATTCTAATTACTGCTGCCTGTTTTCTGTAGAGGTTATGTATAAGCCTTCATTCTCGATATTTTATTCCTCCGTTCCTCAAAATCCTTAATAGTGTGTTCCAGTTCTCATTATCAAACGCTTTTTCCTAATCTACAAATGCCATGAACATAGCCGGTTGTTTCTTATCCTGTATTCTAAAATTAAACGCAATGTCAATATTGCTTCTTTTGTCCCTACATTCTTCCTAAAACCAAACTGATCTTCTCCTAACTCACATTCTGTATTTATTTCCGTCCTCCTATATACTATTTTCATTTATATTTTGCACGTATGAGATACTAAACTAATTGGCCTGTGCTATGCGCATCTTTTAGCCCCAGTCTTCTTAGGTTTGTTGTTACTAAAATCTTCTTGTATTCTTCCTTTTTCGTGGATTTCGCAAACTATTCCCCCGATGATTTTATCAGCTCCGCTAGAATGTTATAAATTCCTACTGCTTTACAATTTTTTTATGCAGTTTATATTTATTGAAGAAATATAATTGTGGCATTGAATGTCAATAAGAAATATTTACGATATAATTTGTTTACATAAAACATTATACGATCCTATTTTTTATGAAGACGAGGTGAGGATTATTAAAAAACTAGTTTTATAATAATGATATCTTATTGTTAGGAACCTTGTTTTAATATTCGCACGTCAGTAAACTATTCCATAAGAACATGAATTTCTGCTAAGTATGGTGCAGAAATGGGACGTTATATATTGATCTCAATATTTAAGCAATATCACTCAACTACGTTCGCGTTAATATATCGGAAGTAGCTTAGTATTTGTTTTGTATTTGTGTGACTAACATTTTGATTTTTTTTTTCAGTCAGAAGAATGGCCGAGAAACCAAGCATCAACGAATTTTTTACCGGCAGATCAGTGTTTGTCACAGGTGCAACCGGATTCATAGGGAAAGTCCTTCTAGAGAAACTTCTGCGTTCTTGTCCCGGGATCGACACAATATATATTATGATGAGAGGGAAGAGGGGAAAGAGCGTTTCCGAGAGGCTTCAAGAAATGATAGAAATACCGGTAGGACAAGAACGTTATGTTTTCATTATCCTAACAAACGAGACTTAATTCTCAGAACTGCGATAAAAACTTAAAGTTAAAGATGGAAAATACGTTTTAGTAACCATATTCGAGAAGTATTCCTACTATTATCTGTCAGATAGATACTTCAATAGCCATCCTATCTCATGATTTATAAACGATTATCATCTGGAAAATTGTTAAATTACAGCGCTCTAAATCACTTAATATGATGAAATACGTGACATTGAGGACTGTGGATGAATATATTCGTATGATAAAATCGAGTCCTCAAATAGTTTAATTCATAACTACAATTAATCATTAATACAAGAGCTATGGGTTATTCAGCGGCAGTCTTCTGAGACACATAAAACATTGATATTTCAAGGACAGGAAACCAATAGTGTCTCCAACATCGATCGTCAATGTGAGTAGCTGACTCTCGGAACGTGAGTAAACAAACACCTCCTTCATTCTATCTTTCACGGGGTTCCCAAAAATTCGATTTTTTGTTTGAAAAACCTACGAGTGTTATTTTGTTTCTTTTCAAGAAAACCCCATTTTATCACTGGAGGAAAATGAGGCTTTTTCAAGAACTATGTATGTGTACATTTTTATTTTACGATAATATGTATATAATATATTATTGTATAGAATTTATACCATATTGCGTAAATATTGCTTATACTATACAGCAAAAGAATATATATTTTGTTACCACCGACAATTTAATTGTAATACGATTTTACAAATTATAGATTATACAAAATTTCTTAAAAATTATTTTTCTTTGCCTACAAATTTTTTCTAGGAAATCAAATAATAAATAGAATGTTAAATTACACCGATAGTGGAAAATATATAATATCTAGTTTACTGTAATCTAATGCAATATGGAGTCGCATCTGGGTTGAACATGAAAAAGCCACTCAAAACCCAACAATATGTTGTCAGAAATTTTTAAAAAAATAAAAAAACATTAAGTTATTTCAGTCAATTTACCGTAAAATGGTGTGCTTGCGAGTAATTTATCACATACACAAGACGTGCCTCCATCGTCACCCACACGAAACAAATCCATTAGCAGGCCTAATACACATTAAAATTAAATGAGCTAAACAGACTCTTTGTCAGTTTTACTTTTATTAAATTTTGAACTATTCTACGTTTCGTCTCTCATTGGAGACTTCTTCAGATATACTATAATGAAAATTAGAATGGACTACATAAGGTAATATGTTGTAAAATATTTTAAATACTATACATTGAAATTACTAGAACAGGAATTTAATTAAAGTTTTGCATTTCGACCAATGGAGTCATGGAATGAGGTTCTATTAACTGCTAAATTTTGTGAGTTTAAAACCATGTGTAGTATTTCAATTGTTTTGTAACATATTACCTAGTGAAATCCATTTTAATTTTCATAACAGTATACCTGAAGAAGTCTGAAATGAGAGACGAAACGTAGTATAGTTCAATATTTAATTAATAAAAACTTGACAAAGAGGATGTTTCAACTCATCAAATGTATATTTAATTGTCTAATAAACGGTTTACACATTAAAACTATTTTACTGTATCAAAACTATACATACACTCATCCAGCAGTTTTTATACATTATTTATTAAACAAAATATTTTATAAACTTACGTTTTTTGCCCTCTATCTGGTAATTGTTATGCGAATAATAACATTTTGATCTCAGATATGATATTTGATTCAAGCAGTTACTTTTGTTATTCTATGACATTGAATTTCCCATGGTTCTACCCGCCCACATAAGTCTTTCTGCTTGTAATAATTACTTTGAATTATATTTTTCAGCTGTTTGATGTCTTAAAGAGCCAGAGCCCAGATGCACTAGAAAAACTAAAGCCCATATCGGGAGACATTATGGAGTTAGGATTGGGACTTTCTGACGAAGATCGTCGTATATTAGAAGACAGAGTATCTGTAGTGTTTCATTTCGCTGCTTCGGTGAAATTCAACGACAGTCTGACGAAAGCGACAATATTAAACGTGCGTGGCACAAGAGAAACTCTTAATCTCGCAGCCAAAATGAAAAATATAAAAGTAAGTTAAAAATTGGCTATTTTTAAATCATTAAGTATTTATTTCACTATGTGTGAAAGTAAGACAAATATTGGACATGTTCTACAATTTTTCTTTTAAATAAAATTGGATGCTTGTTTGCATGTATGGGAACGAGTATGTATGTTCCAAATTTAAATTTAAACGGTGAATCATTTCAATAAATTTTTTTTCACATGTTCCTACGATCTCTGAACAAACACTATGGTCATAAGACGTATTTACCACATTTAGAGAGACGTGTGGGCGAGAGTGGAATTTTTAAAGTTCGCATATTAACCTCGAATATCTATTTTGACATTTATAGAGTTGTTTTCAATACAGTTTGCATTTAATGCTAACCCCATTCGGCATTAAAAGCGAACACCTCTTGAGGACTGGGTGAAGGAGCATTACATAAAAATAACGTGAAAATTGGAGATTGATGTCAAATCCGGAGTTGTGAAAGTTTCTTAGTTTAATCCTGAGATTCAATGTGCCCGTTAAGTTGTATTTCAGTTACTAGGAATGTGGCTAGAAAGGGTAAACAATGAAACCGTGATACTGATGTGTACAAATTCCAGAACTGGCTATTCGACTTGATGTATGTGAGCAATATATAGTTTATACATGCATGCATCAACATAATTAAAATATTTTTGTTCGTAGTACCTTCAAATAGTCATTTTACTTTATATATCGCAGAATTAGGAAATCCAAAACCAATTCATATCTAATTCTATCAGCCATTCTGATTTGTTCCGTTTCAATAGAATTGTGCAAAATCAATTTCGTTCAAAATTTTAATATTTTTTACATATAATGGTAAAATGTCTTTGTCGTTCAAAAATACGCAGTCTGAATCACATGAAGGTCTATTTAATTTTCTTTCCCGCCCACGAGGGATATTTATTGCTTTTGGGTACAGATAAACAGCTGCGCAACTTTCCATACTTGATCTGGCAATTCGTCTTCAAACATAATTTTCAGTTTTTAAATTTTTTCACCCACTATTTGTATACAGTAGTAACAATAGTAAAATATTTGAAAAATTCTGATTTTATTTTTTCAATAACCGTTTACTGGGAAAAATGATCTATTAATAGTTTTTGTTAGAGCATATTATTAGTCAAAGAAATGTACTGTTAATATCAAATAAATTATTATGAAAAATGTAGCACTTATGTGAATGTGTCAAGAAACATTTAACCAGTGGTGAAAAATCTTTCTCCATTTACACTCGCTGATAGGAACCACTGTCAGGGTTTGGGACACAAAATGTTCACTGTCGTCTGCAGAGGAAAAAATCAACACAGTCTTGAGCCTGGTTACCGGTAATTCACACGAGATGAACGCGATGAAATCTTGACGATTTGGGCTATTGATTTTGGAAACTTTAAGAAAAACTAAAATATAATTTTAATGAATTCAACTTTAATATCGTAATTATTGTTAGGTTATGCCACATAGGTCTTAGTAATGTAATTATATGGTTATGTATTAACTATTGGTTTTAAAATTATAATCGGAAATTTAATCATGTGGCAAGAATAACCACAAATTGAACTTTTTAAAAATTAAATAAATTTATTTATTATATATAAAAACGTTAGTTATACAAAATTTGAAATTAGACAAAATATATTTTACCCTACTATTATTGTGAACATTTCCAACCAGGTTCCCCCTTTTTAACCAAAAAAAGTCTTAAATGAAAAGAAAATTCAAAACCGTTCCATTATAGAACCCCGACTGCTTATCGTTGAGAACAATTTGACTCAAAAGTGGAAGTTATTTCATTGCCATGTTACTGATGGAATCGTGTTGGAGCGCAGACCTGGCGTTACTCCAGTTGCCTCCACGATCATCGTACTCAACGCCTTGATTTTATTTCTTATGATGCTGCATCAAGTTCTTGTCTACCAAAAACCTTCGAAGAGTTGGTATACCATACCGGTACTTCTGATATGCTGTGTCGGGTAGAGCAGATCTGGGGTATACCTACTAGATTTGTGCACGTTTATATACTTTGTAAAAATAACTTTGAAAACATTACCTTCAGTTGTAGTATCTCTTTTTACGTTGTTCCTGGCCAGGTTTTAAATGCCTCATGTCTATTCGTAAGTCGAAATGAAGTATTTTCTGCAAATAAGGTGGTGGCGCCCCTTTTCGGAAGAGTAAGTTGCCAGAAACACGTTAGAAAACAAGTTTTTGAGTTTTTCTTTCACGTACTGTATCTCTGGTTAAGTTATATTCTGAAATTTTCCTTCAAAAAGGGTGGGTAAATGTCGGCGGGCCAAAACAGACCTCATTAAAAAAAAGAAGGAAATTACGATAACCTTCCTTTGCCTCACTACAGCGAGAGCGTATGATCTTCACGAAAAAACACAAGATCACCACACTTTAGATTTTCGGAAGTTGAAGTCCATTTATTTCGTTGTTGGGGGGACTGTAGTAGTCTGTTGAGCATTTCTGTCAAATATGTTGCAAGAACTGATAACTACAAAGCCTTGTAGATTTCCGATAAAGTAGTAAAGTGTTAACCTTTGAGGAAAAGATAGTGAAGGGAAAGGAATAGTGATTGGAATGGTCGAATAATATACATATGGGTCGAGAATTCATGCAAGCCTCTACCTCTGAAATTAAAGTAAGTAGTTCTAGAGTTGTAGCATTTTTCTTATCTAAAACTCGTCGTAAATTTTATTGCATACTCTCTACACCAGCAGTTTCCCGTAATCCACCAAAATGTGGATCACGTGCCGGAATAAAGTTCCACTCACAGTTTTCATTAGCGAGATTGGATTGGATTTCTTCTTTATGTGAACTTGACTGTAGAGTTCTCGAATTTATTTTAATTCTCTTGCCGCACCAGCGAAATTAGTACCATTTTTTCCCCATATCAGAAACAGATTTCCTCATCTGGCTGAAAATCGCCTGATAGCTGCAATATTTTCTTCTGTACTGAGAACAGATACTATTTCCAGATGATGATGTGTTGCAAATAAATATAGATATATAATTATTTTGCTTTTTTGAACCTTGTCGTTCATTAATAGGTCCTGCTAGATCAATTCCTATGTCTGAACAGGTTGTTCTTTTTTTTGCAAGTAGAGGTCCCATTAATCGCTCTTTAGCAGATGTTAACTTGAAACAAATTAAGCACTTGTAAAGGATTGCCTTCACTGTTCCTTTTATCGATAGAACACAATATTTTATTCTCAATGAGGAGATTAATTTTTGTGGTCCTGCATGAAAAAGTCTTCTGTGTTCTGCCACAGTCATTGTAAGATTGTGTTTTTCTGTAAGATTAGATTCTTGTAATCGACTAAACATTCTCAAGTAGTTTAATTTAACTAGAAATGTTGTTGTGGTATTCAGTCCTAAGACAGATCAGAATCTGGATACCTAATACCTAATGTCTTGATGATTCCGCTTTTGCCAAACTAAATACCTTTTTTGCCTTATCGCAAATCAGCTGAAATGGTTTCTAAAAACTGGAAATTTTTTGAACTCCATTTCCTAAATAGGAACTTACCTGGTGATAGTAGATTGGATTAGTCTCTGTGAAGTTGTACTGCTTCATCCAGAGTATCAGGTCCTGATAAGTCTACGTATGTATCATTATTACTTTGACATCAATAGAAAAGTTCTTTGGCTAGCTGATGTATACAATCTATGGCCAACCATAGTGCAGAAGTTGTACCATATGTTACTGTTAGAAGTTTAAATTCTTATTATGGTTTGTCGACAGAATCCAGACACAAAATTCTTGAAGATATCTGTCTCAGAATGGATTTTTATTTGGTGGAACATTTTAGCTATGTCAGCTGTGAAGCAAATGTTACGAGTTCTAAATCGCACGATAATAGAATGTATGTCCACTTGAATAACTGAGCCTGTATGGAGCATATCATTAAGTTAAACACCTTTGCTCACCTTCCACGAGGCAACAAATACTGTTCGCAACTTAGCAGTGGAGCTGGAATCCTTAAAAACAGGATAATGCGGTATATAATAAACTTACGAATGAGGTATGTTGATCGCCATCATTATTCCAAGTAATAAATATTTTTGCATAAACTAGTACTACTGTTCCTTAAGTATATGATTACTTGATAATCTTCTTTCTAATGAAAAAAATGTCCTTGGAATTCCCTACTTTTTGTGGAGATTCCTTCATTGGCAGTTTCACAGTTCATTGTTCCTAATGGTAATCGTTGTAAAGAACTGTATACAGAATCTTTCACCTACAGAATAATAACACGTTTCAACTGTTTCTATCTCCCAAAATATTCGTAGTTGTTGTTCTAATGTTGGTTCAATTACACCCAAAAAAGAATGCCGTCGATGCATTATCGTTGGACATTGTTCTTCCTACCAAGGCCATCCTAGAACTGTTTCTTGTAACACAGGATAAGATGCCTGAATAGTCCTTCGTCTTGAACGCATGATGTCATAAAATACCTCCGTACCATGACGTAAATCAACTGGTTGTGGGAGATATAATTTATCGTCAGCCAAGATAATGTCTTTTGGAAGTTTAAAATGTTCAATCCTTGCTGAAGGAATGTATCCCGCAATACGTAGAAGTACCAAACATTTTATCGATGTACTTCAATTTTTGATTTTCGAGTTGATTGTGACATCGACCAAAAAGTTTGTCAGTGTCACTATTTGATTAATTCCATGTAAAGAAATGTAATGCATGTCTTTTTCATTCTAAGTATCTGTGCTAAGTCTTCAGAAATAAAATTTATTTGGCTATCACGTTGTATATCGTTACCTGCATTATCCTTAATCATAACTACAGTTGTAGCAAGAAGTATTTGCATTTTTCTAGACTGTTTAATTATGTTTAATTGCGCAATATGTGTTTGTTGTAGGTTGTTCCTCATCTTGCTGTATTATTAGATTTTGTGCCCATACTGGTTGTTGATAGTCATTTGATTCATTATGCCTAACTTGTGAATCTCTGTTAGTAATGCGGTGTAACAACGTGTGATGACGCTGATTACAAGTTCTGCAAATTATCATCGAACACTTATGATTGCTATCAAAAAGCTCCATGCAAATTTAGCACAATTTGTAGTCTCTTACAAATTTAATTTATCATTTTTATTAATTTGTTGAAATACAAGATAATTATAACTAGCGTGCACATTATCACAACATAAACATTTGTCAGAAATATGAACATAAACTTGCCTTTGTCTTACAAATTTAACATGTCGATTAGGGTTTGTTTGATTATCCGCGTCTAATTTGATCGTTTTTTATTACGTTTGTTGTAGTACAGGGGTGGCCAACCTTTTGCACACCAAACACCAATTTTTTTGAAGTCGAGTTCAGATATGACTCAAAATCATTTATAGCGTTTTGTTCACGGTTATGGTTAAGAGATACGAGAATAGAATCTGCTTCACTTAGGGGTGAAATGGAATAACTTTAAAGCAAATAAATTAATTAATTTACGCCGCCATTTTAATGAAGCACCAATCTACGAAAGTCAAGGATGATGTTCCGGTACAAGAGGGTGATTTTGCAACAACTTACAGAGTGGAACTGAGAGCGAAATCAGCTTTAAATTTGAGTTGTCTGTTCTGTTTTCCAAAAGAACTTATTTAGAATTTTGGCCATTCATTACATTAATTTATAATACATGTCTAATTGCAAAATGCCTTTTAACAGTGTAAAGCGACTTCTCGTCCGAAATACAAATAGGTTCAAAGATGCAATGCGCCAATTTTAATCGTCCAAAGCGCCGCGTTTGGCACATGCGCCACGATTTGGCACCCCTATTCTAGTACCTATTGCATAACAATTACCAGGCTACTTCAAAGTTCTCATTCGTAATTGATATATCTGTATCAATTTCTTTACTTCACCTTGAAGCGAATAAAGCGACTAATGTAATCTTTGCACATTAGAGAGAGATGCATTTTTATTATTAGAGATTCAAAATTTTATGATATTTGACAAATTCTGTGTATTGTGGGCAAATTTATTGTTAGCAACTGACAGCAGTTCTTGTATTATGAAATGATTCTTCGATATAATCGCGTTTGCTTTTAGAACTAGACGTTAGGCAGCATTAAGAACTGCGTGTTGACGCAATGGCGGTCTCATCAGTCTACGGTTTTAAATGTTATCACGAAGAAATAAAAAAAATAACCGCTATTGTATTGTTATGGTTTATTTGAATTAGTTAAAAACTTTTTAAAGGAAGAAAATTAAGAATCGGCATTTATAATCTTTCATTACGCTGAGATAATAATCCGCACAATCCTCCATAAAATATTGCTATCACGTGTGACTTGTTCCTAAAATTCACATTCTTTATTTTGGACTTGGGCAGGTTACTGACTACTGCATCACCATTACCGGGCTTTCCAAACAGCTTGGCATAATTAAAAAAAACCGTCAGATGTTTCCATAATTTTCTTTAAAACTAATCCTGCATGTAAGCCTCTATTATTCTATTATTAGGAAGGACGTACCTTCGATACAAAAGAAAAGGCACTTCTCATAAGGAAACGTACAAAAGCTGTACTTACGCGTCTGGAAACGTACATCGATGACTTTCAATTGAATTCAAACATGTTTGATGTGGAAATAATGCTAAATACATTAAAAGTAATTGAGAACAGTACCTAGATACGCAGCACAAATTAGACTATGAGGATGAAGACGGTCATTCAGTTGAAAGAAAAGAATTTATGGATTACCTGGATTTAGTTCAGGCAAAGTTCAGCGTAAATTGCATGATCTGCAGGGCTGATCATGCTTTCCTCGAAATCAAAGCACAAATTAAAAACATAGTTTATTAAAGTTACGAAACAAATCCTTCTTCCAAAATTAATTAATGTGCTGTAAAACATGAGCATATAAAAATAATCCGCCACTGTATATCAACAACATTAATGTGCAGTATATATGTGTGGTGTGTGTGTGTGTGTGTTTTCCAGACAAAGTTTCTCTAAAAAACGTCTCTGCCATAGATGACAGCAATACTCGGAATGAAAAAATGTTATCCATAAAGCAATAAACCAAAAATTTTAAAATTGTTATAAATTTATTTATTAAATACAATTTTTTAACGCTTTAATGTTTCCTTCTTCCATTATATCAAAATATTTTCATTTATTATTTTATGTTGTTTATAATAATTAAAACATAGGCCCAATTAAGAGAAATGATATAAAAAAATTAATATATTTCCAACTTGTATATCGTTACTGTTACTATAAGCCATCCTAATAAACAATTATAGATGTTGTTTATTTTCATTTAGTGCATAATTTCAGAGCGGTATCTCAAAATTAGAAACAGTTATCTGGTATAAACAAGCCGTAGAGTGCTATCTAAAATACACTAATAGATATTTCACAAATTTTATTGTATTTTTGTTATGTATTCTACAATCTATTTGATATTTATGTACCCTGAAAGAAATAAGTCATAATATATTAAATTATATTTTACTCACACATTTAGGCCTTCCTTCACGTGTCTACAGCGTATTGCAACTTAGAGCAGAAGATTGTACGTGAGGTCCTGTATCCTATTGATATTTGTCCACAAGATGTAATGGATGCCGTAGAAAAAATTGACGATAAGACATTAAAAATTCTAACACCCAAGTATGTTGTAGTGTATCGTGTATTTTGTCGCATTACACGTATTTATTTGTTATCATTCCATTTCGTTACAGAATTTTAGGAGAGTATTTTCCAAACACGTATACGTTTGGGAAACGTTTAGCAGAGCAATTAGTCGACGAATTCAAGGAAATAATGCCCGTTATCATAGTCCGGCCCTCAATTAGTAAGTACCATCACGTATAATTTAAAGTCATATTACTCATGAGTCAATCCATACCACATAGTACAGAAAATGTTGATCCTGCATTGCCTCATGTTGTGGTAGTTTAAAACTATTTTAAGCATTCATTGTCCACTTAAAAATGATGCTCATTTCAGTTGCAGAACTTTAATACATACACCCATTTAAAAAGTCATTTTTTCAAATATTTCTTCCAGCATCTCTGTTCGGGGAACAGTTAAAAATTTAAAAATTGAAGACATGAAAGTTTTTTACAGTATGAAACATTATTGTGAAAAACAGACGTTAATTTATTTACTACTTACATGTAAAAGTACAAAAAATATTTACAACCTGTTACTTCTTAGATAAATAAGAATACAAAAATTGAATTTTCTTTCATTGCAACAGAGTACGTTAGATATTTAATTTGTTGCCCATACTTAACTAAATATAATGAGATTTATTTGAAAATGATATAATAAGACAGTAATGACTAATTTTAAAAAGTTATAGACGACTACAAAAACAGCATTTCTTTCGAAACTGTCTTTTTTAATTGAGAAATGACCATTTTAAAAATTAGTTTGGAACAACCTATCAGAGGAAAGCAGCAACAAAATATTAATTCTTTCTGAGATGGTCAAGCAACTTCTGCTGTACGGTTGGCATGGAGTGGCCCTCATATATAATATTAATTCAAATATCTACTTCATTGAAAATAAATCATTAATTTTATCACTCTTTATAAAATAAATAGTTGAAATGCCACCATTTAAGACCTTAATTTTGTGTCCAAAAGAATGAATTCAGATTATTAATACATGATCATCTGAGTATAATTGTGTTATCTCACGAATTACACACTTGGTTGGATATTAATAAAATATCTCACTTCACGAACAGCGGTCAGCACCAACGAGGAGCCATTTCCTGGTTGGATTGATACGCTAAATGGACCAATAGGCATTTTTCAAGCTGGAGGAAAAGGTCTGTTACATGCAGCATATCTAGATCCAGACATTATGTCAGATTATGTTTCGGCCGATGCAGTAATAAACGCTGTAATTATGGCTGTCTGGAAGAAATCAACCGATAGGTATGGTGTTTAAAATATATATAAATTTAGAGAATATAATAAAATGCAAATTTGCAAACATGATTTGGGCGCCAAAAATTTAATGAACAAAATGAGGCTGGGATATTGAAATTAATTAAAAAGTTGAAGCAAGTTAAATTCAAATCTAAAGAAAACGTTTTACATTATACAACATTTTACATTCAATGTATTTAAACATGGTTTTTAAACTTCAAGGGGCATGTGGGCTCTCTCTATAATGAAGTGCAGCAGATACTAACAAATAAAAACTTTGAATTAGATTGGAGTCAAAATATTTTAAGATAATAATTCTTTTTTGAATAAGCAACACAATTTCTACATTACCAATAGCTGTCTGGCTGCCTGTAGGATCGTCTCGTATTTCCCTTGTTCTACTCTCAATCTCCCAATCACGCTGATTATCATGTAAGCCCAAAAAGATTGCTGATATTTAAAAAAATTCTAAGCTTTTAGATTCACAGAACAAATTTTAGATAGTGATCTATTCACTGTGCACCACCTAATTATGGTTTCATGACAAAGTTTCATCAACACCCCCATTCATTAAAAGGAAATTTCACTATGCACACATATGAACAGGACCGATCATTCGAAGAACCACTGTTGTTCCACCAGGCCACTTGTTTAAGAAAATCAAATATTCGTCTACCTGCTTCCTTGACCTTCACGTTACTCCACCAACTTCTCAGTAGCAAACTACTACTTCAACATTACAATCTAACTGTCTGAACAGTGTGCCA
Source organism: Eucriotettix oculatus (assembly GCA_034510155.1). NCBI lineage: Eukaryota > Metazoa > Arthropoda > Insecta > Orthoptera > Tetrigidae > Eucriotettix > Eucriotettix oculatus. Next base: position 110,231,483 of record CM067377.1, on the reverse strand, counting down.
TCAATCAACACTCTGCTAGCGCTCTCAAATTGCGCGTCTTTATACGGCAACGTCCATCACTGCTCTCAAACCGAATCAGAGATTGCTCGATATTGTCACGTAGAAATCAAAACGTTGGAATATTGATAAAGAATCAGGTTAGTTGTAGAACACGTTTATTTATAATACACAAGGTTATACAAGGTGTGACCCGATGCTCGCTCACAAGTCAACTGCCCGCTGCATGGTAGATCACAGCCTTATATAGACACAGAACAGGAAATGATGTAACACTCATTGTTAACATAGAACAATCTGGAACAATTTAACGAAGTAGTGAAAAGTGATAATAAATATTGGTGGGTGACGGGAATCGATCCTTGGCCCACCGGATCATAGCGTCAGGTCCCTGAGAACATAAATGTGGCAATATTAATATAATAAAGTAAACAAATTTTCTTCCTATTCTAAATGATTTTTAGTAACGGAAATTACATTGTCCTCGTCCAGTTTTTTGTGCATTCAGTTGAGCCCGAGAGTTGAGTGTTGAGCGGCTGGCTGAGCGGCTCGACCTCTACCGCTTTACGCACGCTCTTGCCGTAGCTAGTGGAACCGCGATCCCGTTGAATTATATTGGAGCATTAAAGTGAGCCACTCTAACTACCTGCTACTTGTCGCTTTTATCGTACCTGAGGCCTAAACATTTTGGCCCTCAACATCATGCCAAGCGCTAAATTGATATGGCAGTCAAGTTCCAACAACGCCACATCGGATTCTATCGACCAGCATCTCTTCAGTCTTCAGTGTAGGGGCTGCAGTAACGATTCTAGTAGTGGATTTAGATTACGTTTGTGAGTTTATTTTTGATGGAATGTATGTAAGCCAGAGTTTGATACATATCAGGGAATGTTTCTTAAGGTTCGAAGGATCCTCGATTGTGCTCGTTGCTTACCAAGCAATGAGAGACTACTTTATCATTGATTTATATGAGTAGTTTTTTTCATACTTATAATTTCGATTTGTATCCAATCAACCAATTTTATCCATCAATATTTAAATCACTATGCTTTTTATTTTCATTTATATTCCCTCTATTTAAAGTTGGTCTCAGAGTGAAGACCAAGGTATTTTACTGCTTCTTCTTTTGAATGTCCACCTGACTGGGCCTGACACTGAACAATGTTCTTCTTTAAGGGTAAATGTTACTGTTTACTTGTCTGCGACATCAGAAACAATGAACCATCAACCACGGTTTATGTTTTAAAGGGTCGGTAGGAAGCTAAAAACAAATTAGGGCCTATAAAATAATACTTTTTTCTCGGCCACACGTATTTAAATCATTATTATCATTATTTAATTTGGGAAAATAAAAATATAGATCTTGACTCAACGAAGAGCATATTCAAGATGTCGCCAAACTATACTAATTGAGAAGCACTTGTTAAGTCGAAGATAATTATTTCCTCAACCAAGTAATGTAAATAATAATTTATATATTTTAAGATAATTTTATTTTTTGGTTGATTGTTTATTACCATTATGCAATAGTAAATATCCTTATAAACTATAGGTTGTGACCGATGTCCAACTCATTTTACAATGCTCTGTTCCAGATCAACCTAACCTCTTGGTGACCTCCTATGTCGCTTGCTTGCCATAATATTAATTAATAATTGAATTCCATTAATACGCGCACTATATTATCAGCGACGTGAAGTTATCCACTGTCTGAATTAATTTTACAGCTGGTTGAAAGATACCTCTATTTATCATTTGACATATTGCTACGTGAAAAGAGTGTCTACTGCACAAATAATAGAGTTAGGCAAAGAGATAGTGAGAGATTTGCCGAGTACTCAGGCAGTATACTACCCTTCCATTTTCATTACCAATTCACGGGTCGTTTTCTACATTGTGATGATGCTCTTGAATCTTTTACCAGCTCTTCTGATGGACCTGGCGCTCAAAATCTCTGGCAGAAAACCTATGTAAGTATTTTATACTGTTTGATGTGGTAATTAATACAAAATAGCACAATTACGTAGTTAATTATTTTTTCCAGGATTCTAGATATACAAAGACGCATCTATGTTGCCATGACAGCGTTGCGGTATTTCATGTTCAATGAGTGGGATTTCCTGAATGAGAACATGCTTAAGTTGGAAAGTTATGTGTCGGAAAGCGACTTTAAGATATTCAACTTGCACATGGAGGATCTAGATTTATACGCTTACTTTAAGAACTGGGCAATAGGCGCCAATAAGTACCTGCTGAAAGAGCCAGAAGACTCAGCCGAAGCTGCGAAACGCCATTATGCGAGGTTAGAATTTAATGTTCGATTTATTCCGTTTCTACTTTCTATTGTTTAATATAATCTGGAAACAATATTATAAACATACAAATGATTTATACGATAATGTTATGAGACGGTAATGTGCTTTGTGAAACTGCTCATTTTATGAAATTATTGTTGCTAACCTATTCATGAAACAATATTATAAACATACAAATGATTTATACGATAATGTTATGAGACGGTAATGTGCTTTGTGAAACTGCTCATTTTATGAAATTATTGTTGCTAACCTATTCATGAAAGTTGTTTTAAATATATGTAAAATAGAATTGATTAATAAACGTCCTAAGTCCCCGGATTCACGAGCAAATTTTATTATTCTCATACCGTCACAATTAACGTGCACAATATGTTTTGCACTATTTTGTTCATAGCCATCTTAAAATAATATAAGAAAATTAACATCATATAGCTACGAACCATTACAAACTTTATTCCCAGAAACATAACTTTAACAAACAAGCATAACACATACTGTTCTAATACTCGAAATTTATTCACATACATTACGAAAACGAGAACTATGTGTACTAATTTACCAAAACTTAAGAAAATTAAAATTTATGGGTATGCTTTGATAAATATGCTCAAAATGTGATGTAAATGTTTTAATAGTATAATTCGTAAATTTCTTACATATATTATGAAGATATCTATTTTCACTACAGTTTCTTTTATAGAATTTATAACGTGTTTCGAAAACCAAACTTCATTTCTTAAAATATGAGATACTCTAAGTATTGAATGTATTTTGTTTTCTTTCAGATTGAAGGTCATTCATTACATCGTTAAAACAACATCAACGCTGCTCTTCATATGGTTTTTATTTTCCTTATCACAATATATTTTCGATTGGTCATTTTAAATATCCTAAGAATGTATTTAAATAAATATTCATTTAATGTATTTCATTTACTGTAGCGTGTTTCTTTTAGAAATGTTGTTTCAACTCGGAAAAACGTAGAGGTCTGAGAAGTAAACGGTAGAAAATTCTCAGGAACTAACCAAACAAATCGCTTTTTCAAAAATAGAACTTGGTTTTTCTCCAATTAGATAAGAGACATCATTAAACGTATTTATGGAAAAATTCCATAGTATTTATAACACCTGTCTTAAAATTGTGGGTCAACATTACCTTAAAAATACTTTCATTATAATAGTAATCAAGTTAACACAGAATTGAGAAATTATGCGACGTAAAGAATTCTATGAATGATTTAAAATAAAGGAAAAAGAAAGCTTAGATGAAGGTTTTGGTTTGTTTGATTCATTCCATTAGTTCTCTACATAAAAATTACTATATTTCTTACAAGTCACAATTAATAACAATAAAATAACACAACTGTCGGAAAAGTATCCTCATTGCACTGAACGACGAGGAATCTTCCTTTCCGGGTGGTACATGAAACACACAGAATAGAGCAGAGAAACTAAACAAAAAGGAAGAAGTTATGGAATAAATAGTTTCAAAAGAGCTCAACACTTTTCCAGTTCACAATTTTTTTTATAAAACTTGTGACTGATTTGTAGCAATTACTTTGGGACCCTTAGGACATTATAATAAATTGAAAAAACATAATGATTGTCAGAAATTGGCTGTTATAAAGTCATTTTAATTATAACAGTTAGTACAAAAAAATATTAGTATAATCACAAATAAAACACATGTATGCTGACCTCCAGTGGTGTGCCTCGTATCACAGAGGTTTTGGGTTCGAATCCTGGCTTGTGCATGGATCTTGTGTGTGTGTGTGTGTGTTCTTCCATTGTGAAACTTCCGACAACGAGTTCCCTCTACCGTAGTCGGTAATAACCACGGTAGTCGATGCGACTTTAAATAAAAAGGTAAAAAAATCACATGCAACTTGTATTCATTTTGTATAAGCTTTAATCTCTCCAATTACGATCTATCACCCGATACTCTGCACATATTTTAATTATACGCAATATCTACAGACGATGTAAGAAGAAACTAAGCCTCCTTTTAGAAGAGAAAAAACTAAATTCAAAAAAGCTAAAAGGTCAGGAACAGGTAAGTACTGTGATGTCAAAAAATAAATTAGTTTATTATTGTTGTTTAAATTCAGTAAAAGGTAACGGATTAAGGTTCAGAGACAATTATTTAAATAAAATCGCAATCTCAAGGTGAAATCTCCTTTTGCTCTTTCTACCCCTATCAAATTAAGCTGTTTTTCTGAATCTCTGGAAGACATTCGAACTATTTATTTATTGCATGCTAAGTTCTTCATTTTTAAAACTGTTCACCAATATAGCACCAACCATAAATTGTCTTCGTATATGGGCAGAGTTACGTTTTGATATAATAATTCAGGGTTAAATAAAATAACTACTTGGGGTATTTGTTTACACAAAATTAACTAAGGAAAACATTGTCAAATCAAAGAAAACTTAAGCTACTCCGTGAAGCAATACTATCACTTAAATCTCTCGTTAAAACGTGAACTAAATACCATCCCTATGCATCCAAAATGGAGAAACCTGACAGCCTACCTTGATTGACTCACAGCGCCACCTCTCTGCCAGCTTCTGTAGACCTTGGAAGAAGAAGTAACGTCACTATCGCACGTCAGAACACACTAGAACACTCTTCCCCGTCGCTCCAGACTGCCTTTCTCCAGATCTTTCAACTGAATATACCAGCAACACCCCTGTGAGAAATATCGATTTTTTCGATATTCTTCGCTAAACCGCGAAATACAATTGGTTGGTGCAACCACGTGGTTTACAAACATTTCACACGTTTCCCAGGATCTTAGTTTCTCACGTGAGTGAAATGCTGGAAAACCCAAGTCAATCCCGCGCGTGTCAAAATAACGTCCCTGGGAATTTGAGGCGGCGTCAGGTTGTGACTAATTGGCGCCTTCTCTGGTTCTCAAACTTTGGTTTTATACTAAAATTCAAGAAAAACATGCATCTAAGAATATCGCGCTAAATTCGTTGGCCACTACGTTTTCGGTACCAATACCCACATACGACCTCAGCTTTTGAATCATCTGTTAGTACTGCGTAAAGAAATAAAAGAGGATTACTGTCGAGCCCTGCTTTCATAGTCACACGCAACTTATCGCGAACCTAGTTTTGTAACGTAATGTTTCGTGTGAGCATTACATTACAAATATCGGTGTAAATATCTTGAAAATATATGAAATTATCTATGAATTGTGAATAGTTCTCTGGTAGAGAGCAAGAAGATGCTTGTCCGATCTTACAACTGATAAATTTTTAGTCACTTAAACGTGAAATTCGTCATTATAAAGGGATTCATGTTCCGTATTACAAGCTTTAAAGTTAAATTAAAATATACCTCGGTATTCGCAAGCCATTGAAAAATGGTAAACGACCATTTCTATAAGACGTATTGGAAAGTTTTTTTCATTTTTATCGGCATTAGCGTAAATAATTGATTTTAGAAAGTAAACGTATTATAGAAGATCATTAACATAAATAATAAAAATTAATGGCCCTAGAATTGGCGCTTGAATAAAAACTGCAAGTAATTATTCTTCGATATACAAAATAGTTAAATCTGCAATATAATTACTATTTCAATGGCTGGCCATTAAATGTGATGTACAAAAATGTAAATAATGAAAATTAATTTCGTTTTCTTCAGGCTGGTCTCCAATAATGGTAATATTTAGTTAATTAAAATGAATTTACTTAAAATTATTTATTTTAAACTTTAACTGACTTTATATCACGTCAAGTATTGAAATTTTTAAACTTCACTTACATTAGTAAATAAATTTATGATATTTAATAATATTACAAAATTACTGAGCATGAAATTATATTTTACAATTCATTTATTTTTCACCGACTAATTGATAAATTCTTAATCAGGTTCGTATTATGGAAATAGTTTTGGGTAAAATGAACTAACAAAAATATATAATGGAATGCAATAAAAATCTGCGCATTAATCAAATTGCATAAACACATGAAAATAATAATGTATTTGCCATTTTATTTTCATGGGACATGATAGAAGAATACCCGTTACGCGTTGCGTAGCTTCCGCGTTGGAGAAGTCACTTCACGTTTTCGTAACTTTCCTTCAGGCGCGCGACTTGCCCAGAAAGCACGAATCTAGGGGATCGCGGGTATTAGACGCATTTCCAGTGAATCTCCAATCAAGACTCGCAACAATTCTTTATTTATCACTATACAAAAAAAAATATTTTTTCCGGCTCCCTGCGTCCTTAAGCATATAGCTTTATTACATTCAGGAGCTTTCGGCCCTTATATGGCCATATTCATCTGTCATATCAAAAAATATACATATAAGGAAACATATACATATTTAAAAATATATATAGAACCAGAGAGGGTGTTGCTATTCCGTACAAATTGAACCGGAAAACATGTACAATTTACCTGTAAACGTAGCGTCTTGTCAATATTACTGTTCTACCTCGTAATGTCCATAGTGTTACCTTTATATTCATCCTCGTACAATCAGCAGGTTATACGGAAAAATAATAAAATAAAAAAAGAATAGAAAAGGAATACCAACAAATTGAAAGCGGAAAAGCAAGCTGGATTTAGAGCAGGTAGATCGACAATTGATTATATATTCTCGATTACTCAAATTATTGAAAAGAAAAAGCCCTTTCAACAATAATTACATCTATCCTTTGTTGACCTAAGGAAGGTGTATGACTGTCCCTTTGAAAAAGCTATGGGAAGCCCTTGAAGAAACTAGCATTAACATCGAACTAATAAAAACAGTACAACATGGTCACAGAAGGATTCACAACAACCAAAGAATTAAATCAAGGCTCCTGCTGCTGCCTATCCCCCACATTGTCCAAAATCTACCTCGAACACACACTAAAGGAATGGAAGAAAATAGCCGAAACATAAGGCTACCCTTAAAAGATAACACCTTGTTCACGTTATGTTTTGCGGACGACCAAATATTATTGATAGCCCAAGACTATGACGATATGAATTACATGACTCGAAAATTAATAGAAGAGTATTCAAGATGGGGATTAGAAGTAAATATGAACAAGATTGAATGCATGTGTATTGGAGGAGAACAACAGGACCTAGAAATTGAAAATGGACAGCAAATAATACGATGCTATGAATATAAATAATTGGGAATAAAAATATCACAAAAGGGCACACTGGATGAGGCGATTCAAGAATGATATGTACAGGGTAGGAAAGCGATAACCCTGCTAAATAGCATTTTATGGGACAAAAGTATTACGAAACATAACAAAGAATATATCATACAATTGTAAAAAATATAATAATAAGTCAGGCCACTAAAAGAACAAATAGCCAAAAAGTTAACAGCGACCGAAATGGATTTCTGGAGGAGGGCGGTAGGCAGATCAAAAATGGACGGGATACCAAACATAAAAATTAGAGAAATTATGGATTTGAAACACAACATAATTGATGCCAAACAACTGATCTGGTTTGGACACGTACAAAGGATGCCAGAAACTAGACTACCGAATTCTACAAACTCTACAATGGAAGCCGAAAGGAATAAGGAAACAAGGCAGACCCAGAAAGAGCTGGATTAGTCGCATAAATGAAGAAACCCGAAAAAGGCGGGATAGAAGAAAATTTATGGAGAGACAGAGAGGAGTGGCGTTTGGGAATCGGAAAACGATTTATATATATATATATATATATACGGCTTTATCTAACCACGTAGAGAAAGATTCACATGAAGTGGCCTGGAATGACGTGAGGATTTTATATAATGAGCATAACAATTTAAAAAGGAAAATTATATATATATATATATATATAAGTTAGACGAACAATGAACGAAAGAGAGGAAATCGGAACGGTAAAAATTATAATTGACTATACCTGGTGATACTAATTGTAAAATGTTTATTATAAATATCTAGTATGTAATGATATATAGATATATAATTATTAGATGTAATTGACAGTGTTATGTTATTTTTAATGTAATAATTTAAGAAATCGTTTAAATGTAATAACACCTTCTCTGGTTCTATGTATATATTTTCTTATATCTATATTTTTTGATATGACAGATGAATACGGCCATATAAAGGCCGAAAGCTCCTGAATATAATAAAGCTATATTATAAAGAGGACTCCAACAGGGTTTACATTTGATTCTGTCTATGATATATTCTACAAAGCAATTAGTTTTTAAATCAATGCAGTGTCTTGTAAAACGGCCTATTCGTTAACCCATATTTCATAAAATAATCCCTTTATTTTATTTTCCTGGATTAATAACATTTACGTAATAATTGACTATCTATTTCGTTTTTTAACTAGACGTTCAGAAAGGACATCGGGTGAACATTTACAAAAAGATGTTTGAGAATAAACAATTTGTTATCAGTTACTGTGTTTAAAACAAATTTTGATATCAATTTAAGAATGTATAGACGTTTTTCAGTTCCCACGATATTCAGTTCAGGCTGATTTGAATTATTGAACGATGCCCGATTTTAACATTTTAATTAATAAAAGGCCACAAAAGAAAGGCCGGAAATGAACTGCATTTATCATTAGATAATCATCAAAAGATAATCTAAGTTCCTATCTAGGGTCTGCTTAGAACTTATTACGGCTCCGGATGTGCCTCTGAATATTTTACCTCTGGAGTGTAATATAACATTTCATCGTCAACTGGCACGGTAAAGTGATATTCGTAATAAGAAGACTAGATTCGTTCAAAAGTGAACGCTGAAAAGTTTTACTGTATAAAATCAATCAGTACGATTTCATGATGTAAGTAAATATTTAAATTGCACTTTTCAATAAATTTTTAACATCAACTAAAACAAGAAACGATTCATTTGGAAAATGTGAAGTCAAGGTTGATTACATTTTTAAGAATGTTGTTTTTGTGGTGTTCAATCCTAAAACTATCATACGCAAGCCTTTTCATTTCTACATAGCTACCACTCCCCACATCCTCCCTAAGCTGCTTAGCGTATTCTATCCTTGGCCTTCCTCTTCTGTTCTCGCCCCACACACTTCCCTTTAATGCTAATTTTACAAGACCCTCATGTCTCAAAATGTGGCCTATTAATCCATTCCTTCTCTTGGTCAACGTCCTCCATATTGTTCACTCTGTCCCTATTCTGTTTATAACTTCCTCGTTACTTACCCATCTGATTTTCAGCATTCTCCATAGCAGGGGCGGCCAACAAGTCGATCGCGAGGTCAATTTTGGTCAATCGGTCGCAGTGTCTGGGGTGGAATTCCGTGTACAATGGACTTTAAAGCGATTGTAGAAGCAATAGTTTAATGCCTTCTGGGAATTTGCCAAGGTCATAAATTCCTAGAATTCTGAAAGCCTGACTCTGTGTTCTGCGCCCACCCAGCACAGTACATTTTGACTTGTGTGTTACTCTTGTCACCGGACTCAACAGTTACGACTCCACTCAATGGAAGAACACAGTCACTTAACTTGACTATTTGGTAGTGTCATATGGTAGCTTCTTTTCATTTGTATTAACAGTATTATTATTAATCAATATTATTTATTCTCGGTGACCACGTTGAGTTTCAATTTTTCTTCTGTTTAAAATGTAAGCACATTTTATTCTTTTAAATTAAATTGCTTTTCTTACCTATCTATTTACTTGATAAGTGAGAATTCTCAGCAACATATCTCTAAACTGCGGTTATTACACTGACAGAAAAATAAGGTACATTGGAACAAATATATTAGGAATATCAATAATTCTATTTAAATTAGGAAGTCAGTATTGTAAACCATAATAAATATATAGAAGCTTTAACATATTTCTTGTAAATTTGAATATATCTATCTTAGATTTAATATGCAGTATTCTTATTATTTCTCTCAGTGTAACAGGTATAATTGCCGTAGTTCATGAGTTTTTCATTTTTCTAGAAAAATATTTATTCTTTAAATTTTCATATTTCTTTTCATTCTAGTACACCCATGGACATGGGCATGGTAAACCCAAAAAAAATCGGAAACTTATCACTTTAATGAAGAATGGGAGGTCGATTACTTTTTCACAATGGTGAATGTTAAATGTTGTTGTTTTATTATGCCTTACTTGGGAAGTCATTGCTAAAAAGGATAATCTGGAAAGCTTAACCTCCAAATTATGAACTGAGAAAACATTAAGTTAGGAATCTTAAACTCAATTAACAAATCAACAAAGCGTTTTTGAAAAACCAAGATTGAAGTCACAAGCAGTAACTACTGCATCATTCAAAGTAAGCTATCTCTTAGCAAAAAAATGTGAGCCATTTTCCGACGGTGAATTTGTGAAAGATATTTTTTGGAAATGTCAGATTCACATTTTAACGATTTTAAGAAGAAGAGTGAAATTGTTGCTGCAATTCAAGACTACAATTGCCTCGAAACACAGTGATGCAACGAATTGGAACGATGAGTAGGAATTAAAAGAGCAGTTATATAATTGTATTAATAGATGTTCTTGTTTTTCCCTTCAGTGTGATGAGTCGACAGATATAAGTGATACAGCACAATTACTTGTTTTCGTTCTTATGGTTTTTAAGGATTTTAAATCTAAAGAAGAATTGTTGGGTGTGATTGCTTTGAAGGAAAGGACTCAATGTGTAGACATATTCAATGCCTTTAAAGAACTTGCTCAAAGATTTGGAAGATCCATTTTTAAATTAGTCTCAATAACAACGGATGGCGCAGCTGCAATGACAGGTTGCATAAATACCGAAATGAAGATGAATTCCCAGCCCTTTTGATCTATCACTGCATAATTCACCAGCAAGTGTTGCTAGCAAGAGACTAAACACAAAAGAGGTAATATCATTTAAAATTGTTAATTCAATTCAAGGAAGTTCCCTCAAACGGCGACTCTTCCAACTGCAACTACATACCAGCGATTTCGTGATATATAGCCTGAAATTAAAGATTTTCTTCACGAACAAGATGAAAACCATGGAAATTTAAATTTCTTATCGATTTTACTTCAATTTTTAGTCCCATATGATCAGCTGCATAGAAGCATGTAAAACAAAATTTATTTTGCTAATAGAAGATCTGCAAAAAAATAATCTGAATCATTTGCCAAATATAGTGGATAACCTACAAAAAATAAAAATATTAATTATAAGATCGACAAATACGTCGCTGAAATCCAAAACGTGATCGAAGATTTTGAGGGTATGATTCCAGGATTTTTTAAAAATTGAAGAAATAGTGAAATTTATATATTTTCGTCTTAATAAAGATTTAAGCGTGAAACACATTAGCCCAAAAATTTCAGGCATTAGAATATGAAATTATAATTTTACAAACTGACTTAATCTTCCAAGCCAGAAAATTTGAAGAAGATTTTTGTAAATATGTCAACCGAGGTAAATATCCTCGTATTACCAATTTTAGGATCTACATACCTATAGGAATCGGAATTTTCATACTTGAAGCTAACGAAGACTAAACAACGTTCTGTCCAACAAAGTAAATTCTAAATGTCTTTATCTGTAGCTACTTTGATTTAATAAATATTGTTAAGAATTATCGATGTTCTTTTAATTCCCCTGAGCGTGAGTTTTTTGGCACTTTAAATAATTATTGTTTTTCTACGAAGATACATAAGCCGTATATCTATATTTCAGTACGAGCTATACTCAGCGAGCTATTGATAGATTATTGAAAAGTAAGTCATATTCTTTCATGATAAATTTTCCTGACCAAAAAAAACGCGAACGTGAAATGTTGAAATCAAATTATCAGTCATACTTTTCATATTTACGAACAAATAGTATAAAAACTTATACATTGCAGTTGATAAAAAAATTAAATTTCATTTTAAGTAGGTAAAAAATTTAACTTGAAAAAGTGTCGCAAAATCGACTTTTTTAAGTACCGCAAGTACGGAAAGCTGCTATCAAAATTCGGGTCTGGAAATTTATTTTCTTCATGAACATATCTCTAAATCTTAATAAGTGATGTAACAAATAAAAAATATTCTGAACATATATTTTACTTATCTACCCATACCTAGCTGGAATGCACCTGATACTGAAACACAGTGTATTAAACGTGGTACATTTCACACCTCTTCTTCCCCCTAACACTACGACTATGACAACAAGTCGATCGCGACGCACTTTCAAGATAAAAAGTAGATCTTACATACAAAAAACGTTGGCCACCCCTGGCATTTAGCACCATACTTCAAAAGTTATTTTTCTTTTCCTGTCTGCAAATCCTATCGTCAACATTTCACACCCATATGACGCCACACTCCATACGAACATTTTTAATAATGGTTTCTTAATATTCGTACTTATATTAGCCGTAAGCAAATTCCTCTTTTTTGTGAAAACCTTCATTTCCTGTGCTATCCTACACTTTATGTCCGCTACACTTCTACCAACCCTAGTTATTATGCTTCCAAAGTAGAAGTAACTTCCTCCAATATATCCCTACGCAATCTAATACCCTTTGTTATTCCACTGTTTCCCATACTACACTCCATTATCCTTAGTTTCCCTCTATTAATCGTTATGTTGTATTTTTCGTCCAGGATCACGTTCATGCCATTTATTATGGTTTCCAAGTATTTTTTCCGACTCCCCTAGTACTATAATATCATCAGCAAACCATAAGATTTTTATTTCGTCTCCCTTCAGTTTAATTCCCTTTTCATATTTATTTTTCACTTTCTTCGCATCCTTATGTTACTCCATTCTTTATTTCTGCTTTCTGTTCGTGACTTTCAATTATAATCACTGCTGACTGTAGAAGTTATGGATCACTCTTCTTTCTTGATATTTTAATCCTGTCATCTTCAAAATCCTTAATAGTTTGTTTCATTCAACATTACCAAACCCTTTTTCTGAATCTATAAATGCCACAAACGTAGACCTGTTTTCTGATTTTGTATTCTAAAATTAGACTGATCTTCTTCTAAGTTGCATTCTATTTGTCGTTTCATCCTCCTATGTACTATTTTTTGCATGAGATATTAAACTAATTGTCCTTTGATGTTCGCATTTATCATCCCCAGTCCTCTTCGGTATAGGGATAATTATGTCATTCCTAAAATCTTTTGTTATTCTTCTTGTTTCGTATATTTAGAAAACTATCCTTAACAGCCATGATATTGCTTCTTCGCCCAATGATCGTATCAACTCCGCTGGAATGTTATCAATTCCTGACGCTATGTCAAGCTCCGATCTTAAAATTTTTTCTTCCAACTCTTCATTATCAACATCTTCTTCTTCTATTACTGACGGAACTATATTTCCACCGTCATACAGCTCTTCTAGATATTCCTTCCATCTTTCTACCTTTTCATCTTTATATAGAATTGGCTTTCCATCGTCTTTGCTGATGTTCTTGCTAATATGTTCTTCTCTCCATATGTTTCTTTTATCTTCCTATAAGCTGCATCTATTTTCCCTTTCACCATGAAATCTTCAAACGCTTTGCATTTCTCTAGGAGCCAAGCCTCTTTGGCTGCTTTGTACTTTCTATCTATCTGATTCTTCAAGATTTTTCATGACACAGGTAACAGTGTCCCTAGGAATTTCCGAAGGTGAACGTTCCCTCAGCCAAAAATAAGTATACCGTTAAAACCACGCAGTCAGGTATATTTCCGAGTCATATTTATTTAATCTAAAATTCCATAAATTGGAATTAATATTGGGGAGGGACCTACTGCGCTACAATTATAATATTGAAGCGTTTTCACAGTGACATTCAACTTGGTTCATATTAATAAATCAAAAGTAACTTAATATGTTTTACAATTGTGTGATTAATTTTTTTCAGTCGGAAGAATGGCCGAGAAACCAACTATCAACGAATTTTTCACCGGCAGATCAGTGTTTGTCACAGGTGCAACCGGATTCATAGGGAAAGTGCTTCTTGAGAAACTTCTGCGTTCTTGTCCAGGGATCGACACAATATATTTTTTGATGAGAGGGAAGAAGGGCAAGAGCATTTCCGAGAGGCTTCGAGAAATGAAAGAAATGCCGGTAGGTGCTCGTTAAGGGCAAGAACATTTTGTTTTCATTATGCTAACAAACCTTCCATAATTCCCGCTAAAATCATCATCGTTAGCTCAACAACTCTTTTAGAGTCCTGCCTCTCCCATTCTGCCCTATCCAGGGCTACGGTCCACCAAACTTTCTTGCATCACTGTTGATGTCACCTATCTATCCCTTGGTCTTCCCCTACTCCTCTTACCACTTCGTTGCACAGTTAATAAGCAAGGGATTCGTTCTTGACCCATTCTTCTGAGATGTCCCGCCCAGCGCAATATTGACACTCTTATTGTCAAGGATAATTTTTGTTCTTTATTTTACCTCCATTTTCCTGTATATTCTTCTGCAGCTAGTGATATACACTTCTGTATCACCTCATCTGTGTTGCTTGGTGTTTCACCGTGCTCCATTATTTCCGTTTTATGTTTTATACACTGTAACTGTGGTTCTTGATCTATTATGATCTCTATGTTTTATCTGACCACCTTTTCCCCACGGTCGGTCCTTGCGGTTGATATTCTGGCAAGGAACCTAGATGCAAGTAGAAAATAGTCCGAATCCACATTAGGCTTCCGATAAACTCTGACATCAACGATACATGTACCATGTCTTGCATCAATTAAAATATGATCTATTTGATTAACATCTTTCTCGTTTGGTGATAGCTATATGACTTTTGTATATTTTTATTCGGAAATTTACTGCCGCAAATTATCATGTGCCATTTTCACTAATCTAGAGCCTTTATCGTTGGTATGCTCGTGGGATCTCTCCTTTCCGACATTTGAGGGGTAGTAACTATATCTTCCTACTTCGGCATTTATATCTTAATATCATGTCTTGGGCATTGGTCATATGCCTTTTCTAATTGATCATAGAACTCTTCCTTAATATGCATTAACATCTTTTCTGTCAGAGCATGGACATTTATCAGACTGATGTTAAAGAATTTACATCTTAGTCTGAGAGTGCAATTCTGGGTGAGAGGGATTTGAAATCAATAACATTAGGTTTTAACCGGTTACTGATAAGGAATCCCACCCCAAATGAGAGAGTATTTTTTTCATAGCTATGGAACATTGTTGTTGTTTTCATTTCTATTACTCCACTTCCCAGCCACCTTACTTCCTGTAAGCCAAGGGCATCCATGTTGAGCTTTTCAAGTCGTTCAATCAGTTTACTCAGTACATCTTTCTCATACAATGTGCGAACATTCCATGAACATAATTTCCAGTCTCGTGTCCATTTTACGTAGCCATTTCGTCTTCGACTAACTTCCTTTCCGAGACTTCCATTGGGTTGCACAGTGATTAATTTTTTTCCGGTAAGGAGCTGTCAACCCACACGACCAACTCCCAAACCTTGAAGGACCAGGGATTTCTTTCAGGGTTTACTCCCATAGGGGAGAGCTATTTACACCCTAGAGCGCCCTACCCTAGGATTCGGACTGCATTTCGTCTAGACCCTGCCCTCTGACCTGTCCGGCTTGGGTGGACCTACCAGGAGTTCAAGCTCCCACCGGCATAGCGGGATTCGCAAACCTTCCCACCATGACAAGGTAGCAGACCATGAGGAAGACATCATTCCCCTAATTGCGATAAAAATTAAGATTATATGATGGCAAATACCTTTATAGTAATCAGAGTTGAGTCTATCCTATTGCTTCTTATAAACGATTATCATCGGTTACTTCAGGTATTATCCTATAAGTTCTCAAATTACAGTGCTCTAGATCATTTAAATGATGAAAATAGTGATTTACAGGACTGTTGAAGAATATATTAATCAAATAAAGCCATGTCCTCAAATAGTTTAGAATACAAGAGCTTTCGGTTTTTATACAATCTTCTGAGACACGTAGAACATCGAAAATATAAGGACAGGAAACCAATACGGTCTCTTGGATCGATCGTCAAATTTAGTAACTGCATAACACAGTCTCCAGCACGTGAGTAAAAACCTCACAGTATTCGTATAAATAGTTTTTTTTCCAAAAACAGCCTACATGGGTTTTTGCGTTTTTCATGAAAAACTACACTATTTCCCTTGAGGAAAATTTAAAACTACGTATATTTCAATGTTTATTTTATAATTTATACATAATATATATTATTGTATGGTGCATAAGCCATATTACGTAAATATATTGTATAATATTATACAGCAAAAGAATATATGTTTTCCCTCATATAATTGAATTGTTATGTGAATTGGAATTGAATGATAAATTACACAAGTAAAAAAAAGTGAGCAGTGCCATAATATCTAGTGTACTGTATTTTTATGTAACCACTTAATACACAATAATGTGGGGTTTTAAATTAGGAACTTTAAAAATTTTAAAAAACAACAATTTAGTAAAGTTAAGTTACTTCAATTAATTTTGAAAAAAATATAAACATATCATTGAAAGAAAAAATTACATCTATGCATTCTTTTAAAATTGTAAGAAAGGATTATGATCACAATTTTTTTCTAACTGAAGTAAGGGTGATGAATCCGTCTAAATTAAGCCGTTATCATGTAATGTGACATGAAAATCATACTCCTGTAGAAAAGCAGAGTGAAGTTTTCATATAAAAACATTCATATCACTAAATTATGTACATAAAGTAGGTATTTACTGTGACCTATATTAGTAAAATTTTCCAGTATTCTAAAATACATTTTAATTAATTCAAAAGTTTATTAAAAAACATAAATTCATAAAATGTTTTTTTTAATTTTCAAAAGTTCCTGAAATTTGAAAAAAATCATTATGGGTTTTCCAGTGAACTTTTTCAAGTGGGCTTTCTGCAAACCTCACCCCCTCCATCGTCAGACACACCAAACACATCCATCAACGAGCCAAATACTAATTTTATTTACTATTTATCACATATAAACACCCTTATGTATTAATTTATTAAATAAAATACTTAATAACCTTACATGCTTCAGAATTTTTTCTGTCCTCTTTCGGGTAATTATTTAGCGAGTTCTAGCATTTTTAACTCAGATATTCTAATTGATTGAAGCAGTTACATTTTTAATTATATGACACTGAATTTCACAATGTTCCACACAACCATCTAAGAGGTTCTGCTTGCATATTTACTTTTAATTATCAATTTCAGCTGTTTGATGTCTTAAAGAAACAGAGTCCTGATGCATTAGAAAAACTGAAGCCCGTATCGGGAGACATTATGGAGTTAGGATTGGGAATTTCCTGTGAAGATCGTCGTATATTAGAAGACAGAGTATCTGTGGTGTTTCATTTCGCTGCCTCGGTGAAATTCAACGACAGTCTGACAAAAGCCACAGTATTAAACGTGCGTGGAACAAGAGAAACCCTTAATCTAGCAGCCAAAATGAAAAATATAAAAGTAAGTTAAAAATCGGCTGTTTCGAAATCCTTATTTATTTCACTATATGTGCATGTAATTCAAATATTGGCTTTGTTCAAAAATTTTCTTGTATGTATGTGTAGCAATGAGAATGTATGTTCCACTTTCAAATTTAAACGGGTGAACCAATTTCAAAACAAATTTTGTACACATGTTACTACGATCCTGGAACAAACACTGTGGGTATAAGACATTTCTACAAAATTTAGAGACGTGTGGGGAAATGTGTAATTTATAAAGTCCACAAATTAGCCTCAAATAAATATTTTACCATTTACAGAGTTGTTTCTAACGTAGTTTGCTTTCAATATCAACCCCATTTGGCAAGGAAAACGAACACCTCTTGTGGACTGGGTGTAGGAGGATTACATAAAAATAACGTGTGAAATGAAGATCGGTGTCAAATCCGGAGTTGTGAGATTCAATGTGCACGTTAAGTTGTATTTTAGTTGCTAGGAATGCGGCTAGACAGAGTGAACAAAGAAACCGTCACACTGATGTGTACTAATTCAAAAACTGGCTATACGACTTGATGTCCGAGAACAATATTGTCACATTTCTGTAGGATCTTCAGATACAATAATACACACCTAGAGGTTGCAGACGTTTATTTAACAGAAAGTGCTGTATAAAGGCTAATATTGCGCAAGACTACCTCCGCATGGAGTTTCAGTACAATTTATTATTTCTTGAAATATTTCAGAAACAGAACATTCTCGAAACAGAAAATACTATAAATAAAGTAAACAAATCAAAAATGGTTGCGTTGAGTGGTACAGCACCCGTCAGTCATGACTGAGGGTTTCCTATTGTGGCATTGCTCTCTCGTTTGTAAAAACAGTATCTCTGTTAATTCCGTGCTGCCCTGAGTCCCCTAGATCTCTTTGTTGGTCCGATGTTGGTCCAGTAAATTACTGAATAGTTTTCTACATCGACTGGTATTGAAAATGGACGGAGTCTATGTTGGAAGACGCTCGGGAGATCTTAATAATTTAAGATCAATTGCGTAGAAAACTAATCGGGATTCATTCTGGAGATAGAAAACTCGACCATGTGGAAAATATAAAGATACCTTTGATCAAGTTATTATTGCTTTAACCATCTGTTTATCACGACAATTAGATGTACTGAAAAAAGATAATTAGAATGGAATTCAAGTTAAAAAAAATTAGTGCAATAAACCTGAAAAAATGGGAAAAAATATAAAAAATTTCTACTACCTTCAACAAGATTTAAGAAAATAAATTTGGAAAATAGCGGGTAAATAGCGTAAATAATGGGGTATATTAATTAATTAAATTAATAATTGGGTTTAAATATATACATTTATTAATTGTAAACACAATAATTTTAATATGTGTGTGTGTGGTGTGTGTACGAGAGAGGGTGAGTGGGCGTGTGTGTGTTTTCCAGTCACAGTTGCTATAAAAACTTTCTCTGACAGAGATGGCAACAATACTTCACATTAAACAAATATTTTTAATAAACAATAAACAAAAATTTTAAAATTATTATACATATATTTTCTTAAATACAATTTTTTATTGCAAGGTTTAATTTTACCTTATTTTTTATATATAAATATTTGTATTCATTGTTTTAATGTTGTTTATATTAAATAAAACGTAAACGCAATAAGATAAATGCCATAAAATCCTGAATTTATTTCAAAATTGGTAATCATGACTATAAGCCATTCTAACAAACATTTCAGTACGTTATTTATTTTCGTGCAGTGAATAATTGTCAGTGCGGTATTTAAAAAATTGGAAACAGAATTATAAACAAGCCGTAAAGTGCTATCTAAATACACTAATAGATATTTCACAAATTTCAATTTAGTTTTGTCTTGTATTCTACATTCTATTTGATAAGTATGTACCCATAAAGTAACAAGTCATGTAATAATAAAGTATATTTTACTCCACACTTAGATCTTCCTTCACGTGTCCACAGCGTATTGTAACTTGGAGCAGAAGATTGTACATGAAGTTCTGTATCCGTTTGATATTTCTTCACAAGATGTAATAGATGCTGTAGAAAAAATTGATGATAAAACATTAAAAATTCTCACACCCAAGTATGTTGCAGTGCATCTTGTATTTTGTCGAATTACACGTATTTATTTGTTTAACGTTCCATTTCCTTACAGAATTTTAGGAGAGTATTTTCCAAACACATATACTTTTGGGAAACGTTTAGCAGAGCAATTAGTCGACGAATTCAAGGAAATAATGCCCGTTATCATAGTCCGGCCCTCTATTAGTAAGTACAATCACTTATATCATGTTGTTGTTGTTGCGGTATATAGTCCTAAGACTGGTCTGATGCTACCCTCCATGCTATACTATCCTGCGCAAGCCTTTTCATTTATACATAGCTACCACTTCCCACATCCGCCCTAAGCTGCTTATCGTATTCATTCCTTGGCATCCCTCTTTTGTTTTCACCCCACACACTTCCCTCTAATGCTAATTTTGCAAGACCCTCATGTCTCATTATCCCTTCTCTTGGTTAACGTCCTCCATATTGTTCGTTTTTCCCCTATTCTGTTTAGAACTTCCTCGTTACTTACTCTATCCACCCATCTGATTTTCAGCATTCGCCTATTGCACCACATTTCAAATGCTTCTATTCTTTTCCTTTCACCAACTCCTATCGTCCACGTTTCGCACCCATATAACGCTTCGCTCCATACGAACATTTTTAGCAACGAGTTCCTAATACGTACACATATTACCCGCAAGTAAATTCCTCTTTTTCGCGAAAGCCTTCTTTGCCTGTGCTATCCTACTCGTTATGTCTACTATACTTCTATCATCCCTAGGTATTGCGCTTCCCAAGTAGCAGAATTCCGTAACTTCCGTCAAAATATCCCTTCCCAATCTAACACCCTTTGTTATACCACTGTTTCCCATACTACACTCCATTACCTTGGTTTTCCTTCTATTAATCCTCATATTGAACTCTTTCTCCAGGACTCTGTTCATGCCATTTATTATGGTTTCCAAATGTTCTTATGATTCCCCTAATACTACAATATCGTCGGCAAAGCGTAAGGTTTTTATTTCTTCCCCTTGCAGTATGGTTTTTTTCCATATTCCGTTTTAATATCCTTCATCGCCTGTTCTATAAGTTAAACAGCTTACTCCTTTCTTGATTACAGTTTTCTTTTCTTGATCTTCTATTCTAATTAGTGCTGCCTGTCTTCTGTAGAGGTTATGTATAAGCTATTCAAAATCCTTAATAGTTTGTTCCAGTTCACATTATCAAACGCTTTTTCTAAATCTACAAATGCCATGAACGCAGGCCGGTTTTTTCTTAAATTAGTCACAAAGTTAATATTGCTTATCATGTCCCTTCATTCTTCTTAAAACCAAATTGATCGTCTCCTTAACTCGCATTCTATTTGACGTTCTATTCTCCTATATACTATTTTAGTTAATATTTTGCGTGCATGGGATACTAAACTAATTGTCCTGTGCTGTTCGCATCTATCATCCCCAGTTTTCTTCGGTATGGGTATAATTATGTTTTTCCTAAAATCTTCGGGAATATTTCCTGTGTCGTAGATTTCGCAAACTATCCTGAAAAGCCGTGATATTACTTCTTCGCCTGATGATCTGAATGTTATCTGTCAGCGCCCTGTCAAACTCTGACCTTATAATTTTGTCCCCAACTTTTATCATAAATTTATATTACACTTGGGTCAATCCATACCAAATGGTACAGAAAATGTTGGTTTCTTGAACATATCCAAATAAAATAATATTTCGATCCTACATTTCCTCATGTTGTGGTAGTTCAAAACTATTTTAACCTCTCAGTGTCCAGTTAAAAATTATGCTCATTTCAGTCTCAGAACTAGCATACCCTTTAAAATATATACCCATTTAAAAAATCAGTGTTTCTAATATTTCTTCCATCATTTCTGTTCGGGGACCAGTCACAAATTTAAAAATTAAAGGCATAAAAGTTTTCTACAGTATGAAACATTAGTATATATTTCAATTTTTATATTTAACTCAAAGTTGGTATAAGAAATGATGAAATGGAGAAAAATCTTGATTTCTGCATTATTTGCGAAGTATTATACTGATACTCCATACAATTATTGCTAATTTCACGAGTTTTATAGATATAAATTTGATCAGATTCCTCAATTTTTAAATGCGTGTAACTTGAAAAGGGTATCCTAGTTTATAGTTGATAGTTTACTCAGAGTAACTGCAATGCTATATGTAATAAAATGGAATACATTTACGACCATTACAAAGTTTTTAGTTAGTTTAACCTACGTTCCGTCACCATATTTGGAACTTTCTGGGAAAAAAGTCAAATTTATAAAAAATTAAATTTGACTGCCTACAAGAATGTAGCTTCAACCGATTGTAGAAATTTATATTGTTATACATTTGGGGTTTTTTTCACCAAAATATGCCGTTACCTGACAAATTCCAAATATGGTGAGGAGATGTCGGTTCAATTAAATAAAAATTTTGTCTGTATTAATCATAATTTATTCGATTTAACTATCGTGAAAAACAGACAATTCATTTACTGCTTATATGTAAAAGAACAAAAAATATTTAGTCTCACAACCAGTTCCTCCTTAGACAAATAAGAGAACGAAAATTGAATTTTCTTCATTTGCAACAGAGTACGTGAGAGATTTAATTTGTAGGCCAGAATGAACTAAACACAAAGAAAATTATTTGAAAATGATAGGTAAATACAATACTGACTAATTTAAAAAACCAGCAAAAACAGCATTTGTTCTAAAGCCGTCATTTTTTAACTGAGAAATGACCATTTTAAAAATTAGTTGGAACAACCAAACAAGGGAAAGCACCAACAAAACATTAATTCTTTCTGAGATGGTCAAGCAACTTCTGCTGTACGGTTGGCATGGAGTGGCCCTCATAGATAATATTAATTCAAATATCTACTGCATTGAAAATAAATCATTAATGTTATCACTCTTTATAAAATAAATAGTTGAAACGCCACCATGTAAAACCTCAATTTTGTGTCCAAAAGAATGAATTCAGATTATTAATACACGATCATCTAAGTATAAATGTCTTATGCCACTAATTACACACTTGGATTGGTATTAATAAAAGTCTCGCTTACACGAACAGCGGTCAGCACCCAGGAGGAGCCATTTCCTGGTTGGATTGATACGCTCAATGGACCAATAGGCATTTTTCAAGCTACAGGAAAAGGTCTGCTGCATGCAGTATATCTAAATCCAGACGTTATGGTAGATTATGTTCCGGCCGATACAGTAATCAATGTAATAATTATGTCTGTCTGGAAGAAAGCAACCGATAGGTATGTTAATATATAAATATATATATATATATATATATATATATATATATATATATATATTAGTTTATAGCAACTTAAAGATTTACTTAAAATTTGGATATTAATTTGTTTTTTAATATATTCACACTCCTCTTTTTGGGTAGCAGGCAACATGAAGGTGATCCAGTAACTGGAAACTTCCGTTTAATAGCACAAGACGTGAATTTGTAATGGGGGATGCGAAAGAGAGAGGAAGACAATCTATGCGTTCTATTTCATAGATCTAGTGAATATAAAATTCATGAGAGATATTAGTCTATTATATATATGACATACAGTTTCGAGGTTGGTGTCTCCTCCTCCTCTTTACAAGATGTTTGTCCTTGTTTTAACCTTTCATACATTCAACAACCAGTTCTCAAACATCTACATAGGCTCACACACCCACTCTCACTACGACATTCTCTTTTCATGTGTTCACAATTTCTTTTCACTTGCATTACTTATAGCCTCAATGCTTAACTATTTAAATTATGTTTCTACATGGCCCAGAATAGTCTAAAAATTATTCTGTAATTCTCAGGGTCCTTTTATCAAGTGGCTTCTTCATCACCACGCCTCGTGCTGCCGTGGCATGGCACCCACCACTATTTATATTTTAATTTATTTAATTAACAATCAGATTATATATAATATTTATGGCAATTTGATAACATGTACAATGTCTATAATATGCTTGTTCTGATGTGGAGAGGTGAAGATCCAACAAAGCCACCTCAGCTTCTATCGACCAGCTTCTCTTCAGTCTTAGGTTGTGTTCAAAAGTGTTCGGAAAATTCACGTCAGTATGTAAGCTTAAGGTGGATATATACCAGTTGTTATGTGCTCGTTGCATAATAGCAATGTGGGACTTGACTTTATCATTGATTTATATATGAGTAGCTTGTTTTCCATTTATAATTTAGATTTTCGTCCAATCAACCAATTTTATCCTTTAGTTTTTATGTCTATTTGCTTTTTATTTATATATTCCCTACATTTAAGGTTCATTTCTTTTGTAATTTCCACCAGATTGTGTTTGACCCAGGGCAATGTCCTTCTTTAACGGTAAATGCTTCTGTTTATTTGTCTGCGACATCAGAAACAATGAAATGAAATTTTCCGTCTCGGCTTAACACATCTAAATCATTATTGTCAATACTAAATTTTATAAAATAAAAATATATATCTTGACTCAACGACGAGCATATTTAAGATTATGAAGAATTGGTCAATGAATACAGTGTCGACGATAACATTGAGAATGATGTTCTCAATCAAGTAATATAAACAATAATTTTTATATTTCAACATGATTTTTTCTTGTCTTACCATATGCAATAACAAGTATCTTTAGAAATTATTGGTGGTGACCGACGCCCAACAGATAATGTAGAATGCTCTATTCCATCTTCCCTCGTTATTGTCGCACTTTCGGCTCCCGAGCAATTATACTGGTGACCTCCCATGTCGTTTGCTTGCCACAATATTAAGCTATTGAATGTCATTAATACGCGTAATATATGTTAACCGGGGTGGAGTTATCCAATGTCTGAATTTTATAGCTGGTCGAAAGATACCACCATATATCATTTGACGCATTGCTATGTGAGGAGAATGTCTACCACAGAACTGCAGCAGTTAGGCACAGAGGTGATAAGAGATTTACCACGTACGAAGGTAGTATACTACCCTTCCACTTTCATTACCAATTCACCGGTCGTTTTCTACATTGCAATGATGCTCTTGAATCTTTTACCAGCTGTTCTGATGGACCTCGTGCTCAAAATCTCTGGCAGAAAACCTATGTAAGTATTTTATACTTTTTGCTGTAGAAAATAATTAACATTACCGCACTTACGTTTCATTTCGTTAATATGTTTCCCAGGATTCTAGATATACAGAGACGTATTTATGTAGCCATGAAAGCATTACGGTATTTCATGTTCAATGAGTGGGATTTCTTGAATGATAACATGCTTAACTTGGAAAGTCATGTGTCGGAAAGCGACTTTAAGACATTCAACAGTCACATGGACGATCTAGATTCATACAATTACATTAAGAACTGGCTAATAGGCGCCGATAAGTACCTAATGAAAGAGCCAGAAGATTCGGTCGAAGATGCGAACCGCCATTATGCGAGGTAAGAGTATAATGTTCGATTTAATCCGTTCGTTTCTATTTTCGATTTTTTAATATTATCTGAAAATAATATTTGAATCGTACAAAACGATAATTTTATGAGACGGTAATACTGTTTGTAAAACAGGGTAATTGCACATTTTATGAAATTATTGTAGCTAACCGATTCGTGAAAGTTCTTTAAAATATTAGTAAAATGGATTTGCTTAATAAACCTTTTAAGTCCTCAGATTCACGAGCACTCTTACTTTCTCGTAATGCCACAATTTACGTGCAAAAGATGTCATAGTCATATTCACCTAAAATAATATAAACAAATCAAGCATATCATAAGTACACGAATCATTAAAACGTTTTATTCTTATAGATTAAGAAACATACGTTTAACTGACAAGCATGACACATACTGTTCTAACATTCTTTGCGTATATTTAGTAAACACTCAGAATTGATGAAACAATCGCACTCCAAATTTATTCGCGTTCATTACGAAAACGAGAACGATGTGTGCCAATTTACCAAAAAGTGATGTAAAATTATGAAAATTAAAATTTATGGTATACTTCGATAAATAGGCTCAAAATGTGATGTAATATTTTAATAGTATAATTCGTAAATTTCTTACATATATTATGAAGATATCTATTTTCACTACAGTTTCTTTTATAGAATTTATAACGTGTTTTGAAAACCAAACTTCATTTCTTAAAATATGAGATAGTCTAAGTATTTAATGTATTTTGTTTTCTTTCAGATTGAAGGTCATTCATTACATCGTCAAAACAACATCAACGCTGCTCTTCGTATGGTTTTTATTTTCCTTATCACAATATGTTTTCAATTGGTCATTCTAAATATCCTAAGAATGTATTTCAATAAATATTCATTTAATGTATTTCATTTCATTTGCTGTAGCGCGTTTCTTTTATAAAAGTTATTGAGCGGCAGAGAAAGTTTTCTACTCGGAAAAACGTAGAGGTCTGAGAAGTAAACGGTAGCAAATTCTCAGGAACTAACCAAACGAATCGCTTTTTCAAAAGTAGAACTTAGTTTTTCTCCGATTGGATAAGAGACACCATTAAACGTATTTATGGAAAAATTCCATACTATGTATAACACCTGTCTTAAAATTGTGGGTCAACATTACTTACAAATATTTTCATTATAATAGTAATCAAGTTAACAATTATTGAGACGTAAAAAATTTGATGAACGATTTGAATCAAGGGGGAAAAACAAGCTTAAATAAAGGTTGTGGTTTGTTTGATTTAGTCCGTTAGTTCTCGACGTAAAAATTACAAAATAATTCTTAAGCCACAATTAATAACAATTAAATAACACAACCGACGGACAAGTCACTTCACGGCACTCAACGACAAGGAATCTGCCCTTCCAGGTCGTACACGAAACACACAGGACAGAGCAGAGAAACTAAACAAAAAGTGAGGAAGTAATATAATAAAAATTTTGATGACACCTTAACACATTTACTGTCTAAAATTTTTATTCATAAAACTGACCAATGACTTGCATCAAAAGGTTGTAATGTAACATGTTACAATGTAAGCATTCGCTAGTGAGTGTAGAGAAGTGAGCGGTGAACCGAGCTGCTCCACGTAGTTGTCGGTTTTCGAAGCGATGCGATTCACTTCGAATGTTACATTACAAGTAAGTACAACTTTCATCTTGCTCGCCATAGTTGGCTTCATAAATGAATGCGGGTGGTGCAGATCTGTGCTTACCCGTTCACACGATAGTCTCAGACTCTAGTCACAGACCATCGAAGTCAGCAGGGGCGAACCTCTACCTGCTAACTGCATTGTGACTAAGGTAGCCGTTCAGACTAATCCTGTCATCTAGGCAGGAAGGGAAGACTATGAGTCAGCACATGCGCCCTCTCTGGATTTCAAAAAGTCACACAATTCCGTTCGGACGGTAGTCAAAGTCTCTCATAGAGCTCCCCTCCACTCTCAATCGCTTTTTCAATTTTATTTTTGTGGAATGTGGTTCTTCGACACCGAAAAATGAATTTTTACAATCGATAAAAGACCCGCGTAACGCGTATACATAATATTATAAAGTAAATAATTATTATTTCAATGTAATACGTAAATTATTCAGTGTCTTTACCAATTTTTTAAAGACTTAGTCAAAGCACTTTTGAAAGATTATTATTGTATGTATGCGAAAAAGAAAATAAATTATTACACGTTTCACAGTAATATAGAGTTTTATAATGTTTACTTCTTTGTAATTCACTTTCTGTTGCTTCTTCGTAGTCCACTGGTCTTGTCGGTCTATATTTTTTCAAGAGAATTTCAAAAGTTATTTGAAAAGACTGTGTAAAAATCACCTTAGTGTTTGGACTATTGTTAGACTATTCGCCGCTATTTTCAAAATTTATTATTATTCCTCAAATTATTCCAACCCCGTTCAATAAATGATAAAAAGTTAGCACTGACCACTTTTGTTGCGGATAGTTTCAATAGGCAACATCATCCACATATGATTTAGTCTCGTTAATTTAAATTTATTTTTGGTTACTTCTAAAACAAATAGTCAACAGCACCACACTTTTAAACTTTTTTAGAACGTGACACTAAAGTTCTTTGTTCTGTGTGGCCGAAACAAAAGTAGTCGGTAATGTCCGTATATATTATTTCAATGAAATACGTAAATTATTCTGTGTCTTTACCAACTTTTTAAGACTTAATCAAAGCATTTTTGAAAGGTTATTTTTGAATGTATACGAAAAAGAAAAGAAATTATTACACGTTTTTTCCCCCTGATCATTCAGGCACACCCTAACCCATTCTACCATCGTGTCCGCAGACCACATCCTCATTAATCCTCCATAAATCAGTTCTCTACCTGTCAATCCTCATCCACCTAAGTCGTATGCCCCTCAGGTACTCGCAAAAATAAATAAACATAACAAATTCTCCCAAAGTAGGTTAATTAAATGAATTAACCTATCTTCAAGTTATCATGTGAATTATATACCTTTTTAATATTGTATATACTGTATCGTCATCGCCCAAACTGATAATCTGTACGATAAAAGTTTTAAAATAAATATAAAAAAAAAAATTACACGTTTCACAGTAATATTGAGTTTTATATTGTTTACATTTATCGTTGACTTTTTGCTAATTCACTTCCTGTTGCATTGTAGTAGTCAATTTATCTTGTCGGTCTATATTTTTTCAAGAGAATTCAGATAGTGTTTGGGGAGTTAAATAAGAAACGTACTAAACGAAACACGTGGATAACTAAAGGTATTAGAATATCACGTGAAAATCTATTTCGCCTTCATAAATTAAAAGAGATGCCGACCTCCTGTGGTGTAGTGGCTAGCCTCTAGTTGCTGCCTCACAACTCAGGGGTCCCTGGCATGGGCTTTGATGTTTGTGTCGTCATGGTCGCGAGGATTAAGGCTGCTGGGGAATTGATACACTGACCACGTATCATCCCAAATTCGGAATGTGTCACCCCAGATGACAGTCCGCAGCCGCTCGGTGGGCCTAGGCCCTCAAGAGGGCTGTTGAGCCATTGGAAGAAGAAATTAAAAGAGATAAAAACAAGCGCTGAATTTAAAAACTTTTATATTAAATATAAACGTATTTATAAGAAGGTTTTCACTGCCGCAAAAAAAACTAGGTAATGCAAAATATATTGCTAATTCGGAAAATAATATAAAAGCGACATGGAACGTTATCAAAGAGACCTCCGGTAATTCTGAAGTCCGTAACGGTATAAAGTTTTAAATAACGAACAGCCTATATTACGTAAACAAGCAGTACGTGAATTTAACTCGTATTTTATTGACGTTTCTCGTGATATGTTAGAAAAGCAAGGTATAGAGAAACGTAACACGCCCAACTTCAGCAAAATGCTGAGCAACTCCAGAAACCCGATTACTAAGTCTTTCTTTCTTCTCCCGGTCAATAAAAATGAGATTTTTAATATAATAAAATATCTGAAAACTGCGAATGCTATTGACATATACGAAATTAATAATAAGCTCATTGCTGTAATGAAATTGCAATTCCAATGCAGTTCATAATTAACTTGCGCTTTTCCTCCGGTATATTTCCAGATGCTCTAAAAGACAACAGACGTCTTCCATTATCACCCTATTTCCCTCTTGCCAATATTTTCAAAAATTCTTGAGAAAGCGATACATATAAGAATTTGCAAATTGTCTTACAAAATATAAATTCATTTCCACATCGCAGCATGGATTCATTAGTGGAAAATCTGCCAACACTGCTTCATTACGACTTCGTTCAAAGTATTCCTGACGCACTCGACGAAAGACTAAAAGTGACTGGCATTTTTGCTGACTTCTTGAAAGAGTTTGATTTAGTAGATCAAAATATGCTACTCAGAAAATTAGATTTCTATGGAACCAGAGGAGTTCCCCTTTCTTTATTGGCATCGTACTTTCAAAACAGACGCCAAACAGTTGCGATTGAAAACTCGGATGGAAATGAGTATCTGGCTGAATGGGAAACAATTACCTGCGGTGTCCCTCAGGGCTCAATTTTGGGACCTTTACTTTCCACCATATACATTAAATATTTACCTAATTATTTAGATCCCTTAAAATCAGTCCTCTACGCTGACGACATAAAATTGGTTATCACGGACAGCAACTCGGAAGCTTTGTGCGAGAAAATTGATACTGCGATGTGCCGTCTCAATCTTTGATTCACTGTAAATAAATTTTCTCTTAACATAGAGAAAACCAAAATCGTTAACTTCACAGCAAATACAGTTTATCTCCTGACTTGGAAAAAATTTCAGAGCAGGCGCCTTTTCTTGGTCTGCTGATTGACAAAAATTTTAAATGGAATCACCACATTGAAAAACTATCGGGGAAACTCAGAAAAATTTGCTTTACTTTACAAGTGTTAGCTCGGGAAGCCGACATAGCTACATCAAAAATGATGTTCCATGCATATTTTCATTGTGTCATATGTTACGGTATTGCAAACTGGGGTCATTCGCATCACGCGCTTCACATTTTTAAACTACTAATATGAATAGTATCTGGTGCGGAGTGGAATACCACTTGCAAGCCCTTGTTTTCCAAACTTGGAATTCTAACCTTGCCTTGGACGTATATTCTAGAAATTTTAAATTTTGTATGGGCCAACTGCAATCTATATGCTCTAAACACAAGAAATCGCTCTCAGCTCCGTTCTTAGTCAAGCAAATCCAGAAGAAAGTTGGGAGTTCGGGATCGACTTATACCAAATATTTATAGACTATAGGCAAGGCTATTAATCAATCTATAGAAAGAAACTCGTCGACATACTGGCCAGTCTAGGAATACCAATGAAATTATTAAGACTGGTCGAAGTAACTCTGAAAAATACTGATGCATATATCAAGATACAAAATGATCTTAGTGAACTATTTGGAATTTCACGAGGACTTAAACAAGGTGATGGCCTAGCTCCTCTACTATTTAACCTCAAGTCGAGACCGGGGAGACATTACAACAAATTATGGTCCAATGGATTGGCTATGCTGATGATATCAACATAGTTATTAGACAATACTCTTCCGGAGGAAATAAAAGCTTTAAAGGTTCAGTAATTATTTATAAAGAGTTGTAAATGTCTGTTAATGAATGGAGCGTATTATTCTCTGAAAGAGTTCGTAGATAGGAAGGACTAAAACAGTTTGCTGTTATCCTATCAAATTCTCCTATTATTTTAGAACTATACTCTACTAGAATTTAACTGATGACTTATTTTCTTTTTCATGTTCGACGGGAACCTACGCAATATCTTCTGCTGCCTCCTCCGTCGACTGAAAATTGAAGATTGAATTTTATCTTTCCTCTTTTTGTCCTTAAATTCTTAATTGTAAAATTTTGTAATTTTTTGTAATATTATATTTGACGTATCCTATTCCCTCGACCGAGAACTAATGGATTGAATAATAAATAAATCTAAATCTAGACAATGCCATGACACAAAATCAAGCGATGCAAACGCTGTGCGACTGCGACGACTGCCCGTCAGAACAACAACCAGATAAATAACTAACCGGGCCAGAGGCAGAAGTTAACTAACCACATCGAAAAAACACCCGACATTGCTTCTCTCAGGTTAACATAGAGCCGGGAGTTAATGTTTAGCTCCTTTTTACTAATAGATGGGTCATATATTGGCCGCAAACTGTTGGTGATTTGACATCTAACTACACAGTATCCTAGTAACACGTCCCCTTTGCTTGCAAATGTTGGCCCCCTTTAATTTGTGTAGAAAACCACTCTTCGACCATACTTCGGCCAATTACATTCCTAACCTTCACTAATGTTGGCCAATACAATCCAACCCCCGACCATAGCTTCCATTGGCCCAGCTTGGTCTATGGTGTAGAGGGGCCACTGAGACGGCGTGATATCAAGCTATATTAACACCTAGAAATGAAGTCGGCGCTGAATGGGACAATTAACCAAAACAGAAAAAAACGCGACGCAAAGATATAAAACATTAGTTTATTCTATTATTTGGCCGGCTGATCCAATTTAGATTTAGATTTATAAACCAATTTCAGACGGACTCGCCTTATAAGAATGAGTTCCAGGACAAAAAGGGAAAGACAAAAACAGAAACAGAAAAAACTAGCAAAAGCTGTGCAGTTGCTAAAAAATCTGCCACCCACGGGGCAGAACGGGACATGATATTTTGTAATTACTATTGATAAAAGAAAATTAAATTGTTGAAACATCTTAAAACAAGAGCTAAATAAATATTGCATCTTTTGTAACTATTTACTAAGATAAATTATAAACTTATCTAAAAATTGTTCGAACAATGAAAATTTTTGAATTGTACCAATGAAATTGAAAGAAGCCTAGTGGCAGAGCTCAAGGATCGAAATTTCCTCGTCGACTTCACTGTTTATTCCTTTGGCCCTCATTAGAAGCATAATAGAAGATCCCACAGTAAAAGCATTCAGTTTTGTCCTCATTTCAATGATACTCTTTTATTCATCACTTTTCTCAACTTATTGGTGTTTTTTTTCTTAACTTATGTTTTATACAGAAAGATTTTTTGCAACTACACAGATTTCGTTAGTTTCTTTCTATCTATTTTTCTTCGTTCCTTTTCTTCTTTCCCTTTTGGACAGCATACTGGAACTCATTCTTATAAGTAGAGTTCGTCAAAATAATAGAGTTTATTTAATTAGTAAACTAGCTTTTATGAATGCTCAAAGCACAACCAATTAAATACTTTTTAAGACTGCAAACTTTTCATTTCGTGATCTAGAATGCAGTATCTTAAGAATTGTGAGAGAGTAATTTAAATGCACAAATTGAAAGAGCTTTCAAATTCTACTATTATATTAATAATAAATGCAATAGTAAAGGTAGCATAATAATCCATATATCCACAGCATTACCTAACTCATTTTTCTAAGGTGAGTCCGTCAGAATAATAGTTTTTCCCTTTTTTTCTTTCCTCATATAAAGTCTACCTCATTCCACATCGAGAGCAAGATTTAGATTAATACCAGCAGATTTTAACTGATGTACAACTTATATGCAGCAAGATGGGTCTACTTCATAATTTATTATTTCACGTGCGAGAGTATTTCTAAAGAACATCATATTACGTAAATTTTCTCTCGCTGAACATTTTTGTGTTAACTTTAATATTATTGAAGCTATTTGTGTCATGATAAATTCTTATCACTGTATACAAAGTTTTTTTGTTTTAATAATTTTGCATTCTGTTAAGTGTGCAAAAGGACAAGGTCCTAAACTTTCATATTGTATAATCAATTTCGTGTTAATAAATTTGATAATTTTGTCGTTGATTTCCACATTTTCTAGCAGTCAAGCTGTAGCCTGTGCACCTTTAAGTGTTTCCTGAACAATTCAGGATCACCCACACGTAGCCTGTTAACAAAAAAAAATTGCTTGAATTGTTGGGGTTAGTTTTTACGGTTTATGATCGGCGTGTAATACCCGTCGACTCAGAGTTAAAGTTCGCTCCTAACTGTCCTGAAGGGCAATAAACTTATTTAATTACGTTAAAACACACACACACACATATATATATATATATATATATAAACGATTTGCCGAAGATATTGTAGTATTAGAAGACTTGGAAACCATAATAAATGACATTAACGTGGTCCTGGAGAAAGTGTTCAGTAGAGGGAAAACCAAGGTAATGGAGTGTAGTATGGAAAACAGTGGAATAACAAAGGGTGTTAGATTGAGAAGGGATATTTTGAAGGAAGTTAAGGAATTCTGCTACTTCGGAAGCGTAATAACTAGGGATGGTAGAAGTATAGTAGACATACAGAGTAAGGTAGCACAGGCAAGGCGAAAAAGAGGGATTTACTTACGGATAATATGTGTGTGACTATTAAGAAATCGTTGCTAAAAGTGTTCGTATGGACACAAAACCACATTTAATTATAATTTGTGCAAACAAGGAAGACTATCTGCTATAGTACACACACATTGATTGTGAGTTTAGTTTAAACTTGAAATATACGAGTTGCGGAAAGGAAAAGAATAGAAGCATTTGAAATGTGGTGCTATTGGAGAATGCTGATAATTAGATGGGTGATAGAATCACTAACGAGAAAGTTCTAATAGGGGAAGAGCGAAGAATATGGAGGACATTGACCAAGAGAAGGGATAGATTAATAGGCCGTGTTTAAAGACATGAGAGTCTCATGAAATTGGCATTAGAAGCAAGTGTTTGGGGTAAGAACAATAGAGGGATGAGAATGATGGAATACGCTAAGTAGATTAGGGAGGATGTGCTAGTTATGAGGAAATGAAAAGGCTTGTGCAAGATAGCTTAGCACGAGGGGTTGCATCAGACCAGTCATAGGACTGAATACCACAACAACATTATACATAAATTAATGAAATGTTTGAAATGTGGCGAAATCACATTCATTGGACATTTTTGGTGTATCAATATTGGAATAATTTCTATGGTTGTTATGATGAAATTTAGCTCTCAATGGGGTCTGAAAATGTAAATTTCCAAAAATTTGACCCTCTCCCTAATGGTTTAATCACATGTTGACAAAGCAACTTAATATTAATTAATTACCAGGCATATTTACATTAAACAATTTCTCAAACTCTAATTTAAATAAAAGTTTTATCATACAGACTTACATTAAATATGATTATGAATAATACAGGAATAGGCTTTAATGTGTATGCCAGAAAATAAATTTAAAAGTACCATTTACTTGTAACCTTTATTGTGACATAGTTTATAACATATACATTACATTCAAACTTTTTATAATGCTGTAAGTTTGTTAAATAAAAGTCTTGCTGTATTTTGATGAGTTTCTATTACCAGTAATAAATTGAAAGCTAATAACATTTTTTAGAATAGAATTCTAAGAGCCTAAGATGTATGCTCTTTCGAACATAGGCTTCCAAATTTTGCATAAAAAACAAAACTTTCACATATTTCAGAAACAAAACATTTATATCAGCAGTCCCTTTTGAATTTGTATGATAAACATTTGCTATTCATAGATATGCACTAATACACAAACAACTGAGATTAATTTTGAATTAAGGAAATTAGTAGCACAATAAAAAGATCCATACATATCATATTCAGTAGACAAACTATGTCCTCCTCAAAAATTAAATAAAACATTAATACTTCTAGAAAGATTTTTTTAATGTATAATGTCCAAACAAATGAGGGACAAAACATATTCCAATTATTATTATTATTATATAATAAGTGTATAAGTTGAATATTTCTTATATATTTTGATTGAAACAAACTCTGTTTTCTTCA
This sequence comes from Eucriotettix oculatus, assembly GCA_034510155.1. NCBI lineage: Eukaryota > Metazoa > Arthropoda > Insecta > Orthoptera > Tetrigidae > Eucriotettix > Eucriotettix oculatus. The sequence goes on along the minus strand of CM067377.1, from coordinate 110,196,435 downwards.
CATAAAAAACTGATAACTGCAGCCTTGTTAATGTCAATTGGAATTTGTTTCAATTACCTAACAATTGCACTCGGCTTCTTTTTCTACACAGTGAATATACACATGTATCTAACTTAGGTATAGACTATATAATAAAATATATTATGTAACACAAAACTGTAATCAGTCAAAAAAGAACCACAGCCAAGCACTCATTAATGAAACAAAATAGATTCATTAGGCCAAGAGTTAGAGAAATATTAAAAATTATCAAAACCACATTTAATTATAATTTGTGCAAACAAGGAAGACTATCTGCTATAGTACACACACATTGATTGTGAGTTTAGTTTAAACTTGAAATATAGCAATCCTTATGCATCAGAGAATGAAACAGCTACCGACTATAAATTACATACTATTATATACATTATCCCTCTATTAATAATCACAAGTATATTTCTACACCACCTATTGGATGAAATACTACCCACTCTTCCATTCATTATAACCTCAATAGCATTCAAGAGTGAAACAAGTTAATAAGAATATTAACAAGAATAGACAACACTATAAAATTTGATTCCAGTATTTCTGTAATACTTTTAAGTACAATGAAATTTGGTAACAAGTTTATATAATTTAAAAATATGATGAATTTTTATACGATAATTAAATTATCTTTGAAAAATAAATTAGTCTGATTTTTGTTGAATATTTACATATACTTATCTTAAAAATATATATGTGTGTATATATTTGAAGCTAGTGATTATTCAACTCAAATATTTTTTTGTTTAATACATTTTGAAGTACAAATTCTAAATTTATAAAAGTATTCTAGTTGTACTATTAAAGAATTTATAACTTCACAAACATTATACACATCTATTATACAATTATTTACAAACCAATTAGCACTATTGGCACAACTTCATTAGTGAAAATCAAGAGAAACAATCACAAAGTAGACACTGAGTTGCAGTAGAATCTTACATATAATTTCCATCCAAGTCATCTCATTAAAAAAATTAAACAGAAAAATAGAACAATTTATGAGTGGATAAACATTACTGTAGTAAATTTTCTGACACTGCTGTGTAGCTCTTGACTCGTGAAAACCAGAATGGTGGATATCTGTTACTTTGCACTACAAATGAAGTGGAACTTTCATTACCATTGCAAAATTTTGTATAAATTGAATAGCACTCCCATACTAGCTGGACATGCACACGCTTTCGATGATCCATAATTTTTAACTCCTAAAACATTGTTGGACATGGATGATGAAAATATATTTCATGATAAAAATAACAAATTAAGTACATGAAACATGATAAATACACATCTGTAAAACTAAAGGTATTACACCATTTTTATAATTTTATTATATGTATATAATGTAGTATTACAATTGCTACTAAAACAAAACTAAGTGCAGAAAATGTAAATAAATCTTCAATAACACTGTTATAAAACTTGAGAAGATCAAACAATATTGAGCTATTTTGGAAAATTAAATCATGTTACAACTAAAAACTACAACTATAGGGCAGTCATTTTCTTGATACCAATTGTGAAGCTGGAAGCTTGCCTGACAGCACTCACAACAGGAAAATGACTATGTGACAACCTGTAGTAAACCGCATGAGCTAGATATTAATGTAAAGTGAGTGTATATTTCAAGGATATGCTGGTCACATGGAAAGATACTGTATGTCTTGTTCCATTTGTGCTGGGAGGGCAAGAAACGTGGGATCTTTGGAAAAATGTTTGACCTGAGTGAAATTAGCGTTTTCAGCACTGTAAGTGATTGCAAAAAGGTGTAAAGATATTCGTATTCTTCTACCACCATTGTACAAGCATTCGAGACAGAGAAGCCAAGTCATTGTACAGTAAGAGGCCATCCAACTGTGTTCTAATGTTGATACAGTAATTTTCAGGGTTTTGAGATACTTATAAATTCTGGGATGGATCAATTATTTTTTCTTTGTATATTTTTAATGGGGTTTTAAATTTAACAGCAGGGCATTTTTTTACTTAATTTTCAACATGTAATTGGGTGTAATTTTCCAAATCACCAGTCAACTATAATCCTTCAATGCGGATAGTCGGAATAAGTTTAATGTATAATTATAGCAAATTGTGTATATAGTTTTCTTTTATTATTTTGATACGATATATTTATTATCAAAATTAAACATATTTAATACTTTCATTAAGTTGATCACTACACCAAAATTATGTGGTGATTTCATTTAAGTTGCCAAATAAATTAATTGTCAAATTAAGAGGTTAATCGACAACATAAACCACATCATCAAACAGCAGAACACAAATATATTAACAAGATATTTTCAAATGTGCTGTGCCTTTTTGATGGGAGGTTTTTAAAAAGGGTCTTAAAACAAAGCAGCTTTTAAAACATTAGATCCCTGTAGATTTTGAATGTTGGTAATCCACTTTTACACAGTCATGATCATATCTTTGCAAAATTTGGCATTCCTTTTAACTTAATAATTTGCCTTTTGGAAAGTGGCACATGAGTAATCCATTGAAAAACTTTGATTAAAACATTGAGAAAGTACTTGTGTCCCTAAACATATTCCCTTCTACTTGGTCTTTCTGCTTCCTTCTATTCCCTTCTACTTGGTCTTTCTGCTTCCTTCTTCATTTACATATGTCCTCCCTTCAAAGTAGAAAAGAAGGGGGCAAATGAGAGATTTACTGTATGATCATTAAAGAATTATCATTTTATGGGCATGCCATCATTGGCAATGAGCTGGAGATAACCTAGTAAATAATACAGTAAGAGAAAACACCCTCAAAAAATGTCTACAAAATCAGATGAAGGCATCCTATCCTAATCAATTATATGACAATATCATGTTAATTTCACACACACACACAGATATATATATATAAATTACAACCATAGTTAAAACTAATTAAAATGATTCATAAAACTTACAAGATGAAAAGTTTGTTCTCCTGTATCTGTAGCAATTTCTGCTCTGCGATTTCTAGCAGAACGTAATCGGTTGTTGTTGTTATTATTAGTGTTGCAGGCTTGTCTGTGTAATATTATAACTACTTTACTCCCATGAACTCTATAATGACCAGTGAGCATAGATGGGTGCTTTGATGATTGATATTGAAACTGTGAAAGACAATTGACAGGTTCTTCTGGTGTTGTTAACATCAAAACAACTCCCTCTGGAAAAAATCTGTCAAAAAATTTTTTAATTCATTCTTAAGGACCATAATCTTTAGGCATCTGTTTATGATTCAATAAAGAAACCATTCTACAGAAAAAACTTAAGTTCAAATGAGATGCAGACTATGGTTTTCATTCCACATTTACTAACGTGTAGCAGTGGATCAGTAGAGTTTATTAACTAAGTAATAATAATAATAATAATAACTAGATTTATGAAAAAGTTTAATGACTAGTTTTATGAATCCTAAAAGCAAAACTAAATAAATTATTTTGAAGACTGCAAACCTTTCATTTAATGGACTAGATCATAAGAATATTGTGAGGAGAATGTTAATGCACAAATTGAAAAAGCTCACATATTGTACTTACTATACATAATAAATATAATAGTGAAGAAGTATAACCTATCACGCATAATTTTTTGACTTCAAGTTAAAATCAATAAAACAGTGGCCAATAAGTCAACATTAATTTTACTACTATTTAATGAAACCAAATATGCCATTTCGTCTCCCTTTTGTGACTTCATCAATCATAAAATTTAGAAATTCATGATCGTGACTTCACGACTCTCTCAGCTCAGCTGAAATGATTATTAAATACATTACTATTTACATAAGAGGAATTTGATGTCGATCTGAGATGTGCCTGTGGGAGTTTTGTCTCACAGGCATTTCCCCCCAGAATGACTGCAGGGTTCACCTGACTATGTCGGGAATGCCTCGTACTCTCTCTGTTTTTTTTTTCAAAGTTCTCGCATGCCAAGACACATTCACCTATTTGGGAGGTTTATCTACTTGAGTCAAAGACCTTGGGCATAAGACAAGAGCCATCCACTGATCCCATTGGATCAGTCGGCCAACTGCCTCCTAAAACTGACCCCACAGAAAACTCATCTCCCGTCATTTGGAAGGGCGTGAGAATAGTACCCAATGCCTGACCTACCTGATGCAGGTTTTCTAGGGTTTTCCCTGCACCTCTTTAGGTGAAACACCGGGTAGAATCCTTAACTATAGCCTGGGGGCCCTAGTAAACACTTGGCTACCTTGCTCTACCTTCCGCAACCCCCCTTTTCAATTCCCTTCTATGCTATTAAAGGATGCTTCAGGATCACCCTCATGTTGCCTGTTTACCAAAATAAAATTTGATGTCGCAGACAATGTACCATGATGATTATGACCAAAATTATCACACAAATCATATTCAACCATCTAGGTTTGTCAGAATTATTATAACTATTTTTGAAAGGCAGGCAAAGTGAACTACTGCCATTTATAAACTTACATCATTAAAATTAACATGTATAAAAACCAAATTTTGGTGCATTGTTTAAACTCAACTGTATGTTTCACTACTAAAATTAACTTTATATGTTTGAAGTGTTGTAATAAGGAAAACTGTTCAAAACAATTGAAATCAGCATGAAAATTTGTATAAAAATAATACTTCAAAAATTTTCTGCTACTACAAATATAAATTCACTAACTGATGAAAAAACATAGATATTTGTATATATTTAAGCTTCTGTGTACTCCATCTTTAGTGTATGTACAACTTAAACAGTAGTGCTTCATCCCATAATGGTATTTAAATCAACTATAGTTGAATAATAATTGCTAATAAATTAGATATTAATGAATTGTAATGTTTTGATTTGTAAAAATTAATCTAAGCTGTATATTTTCCTAGTTGAGCGATGTGTACACAACATTGTTTCCATGTAGTCGGCCTTTAAATTAATATTTACATATTACATTGTAATAACTTGTGTAAAAAGAACTTTTTAATATTCACAAGCTGATTTAGAGAGATTCACCAGGAGAGGACAGTCAACATAAAATGTGAGAAATCAAGACCACCATACACCAACTCAATATGGTCCTGAAATGCAGCAGGAGGAAGCAAAGACTCAAGGTGGTAAAAAGGAAGACATTGTGAGCCATTGAAGTGATATGCTAAGTTTACATCAAAACATTCAGTCTGTTCAAATATTTCAGTATTGTTTTCTTTTCAATTTTTTTTCTTTTAATGGTCAAATTTATCATTATTCTCACAGACATTAATTTATTTTGTTAAATAAATGAAAATATCTTTAAACAGTAACAGTAAATTACAGACCAATTTCAAAATTGAAATGAAATTACTTTAAAATTTAAATGTTCAAAATTGGGAGCTTAAACATCAGCTTCAGAGTTTAAATGAAATAATCTTGTAAAGGGATAAGGAAATTAAATATCACTTGTGAAATTCCCTTTAAGAAAATGAAGGACAAATTCATTGGATGTTACATGTCACTCGCCCTTCAGAATGCAAAATAAATATAACAGAAAAAAGATAAAGCAAAGTAGGTAATAAAGTTAACCATTTATAAAAACTCCAGGAGGGCGAAAGAAGACATTTTTTTCTGCTAAGACATGTACAGGAAACATTGGACTTCATCCAGTTAACTGTTTTGAAAAATATCATTCTGTATTAAATTACTATACTTAATATTTGATTGTGAAAACACCAATTTTAAATTACTATTTTGAAAAAACTTTTTAAAATAAATTTTTAGTAATTTTTCTTTTCCTTAAATCATAATGCAAACAAAGTTGCAGAAACCACAGGTAAAATGGACTGTGGACCACAACAATATAGCAGGTAGAGACATGAACAGACTCCTAACAGGAAAACATTGTGTCCCATCACACGGGACATAGGACCACAAAGGGATTTTATTAATAAACACCTGTAGTGCACCCAGCTGGTCTAAAATAAAGTACAGAGAACAGTTGTGATTGCTAATCAAAATTTACATTTGTTCTACCTTGAATTTGAGTTTACCAAATTTTAGTATAAGTTGTTTTTTCTTATAATGAAATTGTGCATATCTAAATTGTTTGTGATTATATTACTATCACAAACAAATTACTTATTGACTATATTCATAAATAAGAGTGAAATTGTCCACTTTTTAACACATGTAGTTTTTTAAGAAACTAAACACACTAGTCTGAAAAACATGTTTTGAATTATAAAAATTCCCTATCTTTCTAAATAATTTCCTCAGAAAAGGTCATATCAATAATGAGTGGAAGATGGATATCCCAATGGTCACTATGAAAGTGGAGTAGCATTTGCCTGAAGATCTTTCCAGAATTTCAGGACTAATCTCAAGAAGAAAGTCTTCAAAACTATCTCAGTAAATTACTATTTTAAAATTAGATAATAAAATGTATGTTCTTTGAATTAAACTCACTTATATATATAAACTCACTTATATATAACCATGATTAATTTTAATAACTATAAAGTTCTCCAATTTTTGACAGATTCATAATTAGAATGGAGAATAAAATTATTCTTACCTGAGGTATCGAAAATAGTCTACCAATTGACATGGTCTGTAAAACTGATCTTGAAAATTATTTTCCCCGTATCTAACATAAGATGTTTTGCTAATGTACAATCCATTGAAATGAAGTCTTGGGCGTTTAATAAACATTTGTCTCCATGAATGATATGGACTTAAGTCTCCACAATTCACACCCCACACTCTAATAGGAAAAAAGAAAATGTTTCATATACTGGATTAAACACGAGTATGACAAAATAAACATATGAGCATATATCTTACACATTTAACTACCAAAATTATCTTTTTGTGTAATAAAATATGGGAATAAAAATCATGACACAGTTGTATTGAACATTTTTTTGTACCTAATGAAAAGTACAAGGCTTTCTTCAGAAATGTTTTAATAAAAAATTATTCAAAGAACAAGAAAAATTATCTTACTTGATACAAGCCAACTGCCAAATTTTTGGGTCTCTACTGCATAGATAAAATCCACGGCATACTCTTGCACACATTTCCAAGGATCTCATATCCAACTCACAAGAAACTACCCAACGCATAATATACAACATTATTTCCATTGGCAATGCTGAAACATGAGTTCCCTAAAACAATCAAAGGGAATACAAAATAAAATATTTTCTGTCATCACACAAAAATTTTTTTCACTCTTTAATGGGGGGGAAAACCTTAAATTTGCATATTTTTATAGTTAAAATAACTGATAATGTAAAATGAACATCTGTGTTGTTTAGTTCACTCTATTTTGTAAATTAAGGTTATACCTATTGTTAATAACTGGTAATAATGACAAAAGTTCAGACAATATGAGAACATTTGATTTTAGCTGTGGAGTTATTGGAAATATTAACTCTAAATTTTAGATCTATAGGGCTTTCAAATAAAAAAGAATTTCATTAATACCTCACATACTGCTTGTTGAAAATTTCCACTTGCATCTTATATTAAAAAATTTATCCAAGTAGAATAAGTCTAAAATTATTCTTGTAAAGACAATGGAGAAAAGTGTTGTTAGATATCTGAGGTGAATTAAATGTATAGCAAAGGATGAAAAATATTGTAGGACTTTACTGTGAAGTTCTGAATATGTCTTTTTACTAGGTATTATAAAATGTAAATACCACTGATAAATATGATAAGACATTAAGTAAATGCATTGATACAAAAAGTTGAATTTAAAACAGAGTTGTAAGATAATTGGGAAACTTCTCAATTTTTTGCAGTAAGAAATAGAAATCGATTCTCATGCACTTTTTTAAGAAGTCTCCAACAAAATCTTGTATTGTTTAAAAACTAAATATAAAGGGGCCCCTACACATAATATAAGACAATAATATTGTGACAACTGAACTCAACGTTCAATATCCATTTGCTTCTCAAGAGAAAAACATGCTGTTGTTGAAGCAGGTTAAAATGCATTCTCTCTATGTTTGCATAAAAGCTCTTACAATAATTGAACTGAAAAAAAAGCAACTGGACAGGCAACACCCCCCATTTTTTGGAAATTTTTTCTATCCTTTCTTGACCCAAGAATAGAATTTCTTTATTAATCTATCTCCAATTTTCTGGAAATTATCTTCTATTTTCAATATTTCTTTTCCAAATTCTTTTAAAAAATAATAGAAAAATTCTCCTATTTTTCCCCAATTTTTTATGTTTATTGCATTTTTATCTCGAATACTTTTACTTTTTATTGTAATTATCTTCTTCAGTACATCGTATTGTCACGATAAACAGAGGGCAAAAGTTACTAATAAGTTGATCAATGGCATCTAATAATCCCCTCTACTTTTCATTTTTCATCCGAGCCGCTCACTTTTCTCACTGAAAAGTAACACTTTGTTTCAAACCACTGGAGAGAAGAAATGTTGGTCATTATGCTTCAGAAATTTGCGTTGAGGAGTCCGAACTTAGAAAAATTTCACAAAGTCTGCCATTAGCCTGAGGGAGGTCCACCAGTGGGTTTTTGCTAGCCAAGTTAGCACCAAGCATCTGACACTCCAGCCAGTCCCATGCAAGAACCAGAGTCAACACGCATAAATCTACGCCTTGCTCTCACCAAGACTTTCGAGGGTCAGTTACCTTTGTTAAGTCACCTGGAATTCAGCAATTTATTCCAGGGACCTGACTTCAACAGCCATGCTTGTTTGTGACAACTCAAGCAATATCTTGGGAAGCTGCACCACTACTAATTAGGTGGACTTGTACCTGAATATTTTATGAACTTGAAATTTGCTGACCAATTGTGTACCTTTTTGTTAAAGTTAGCCACGGTCAACATGCATACCGAGACCTAAGGCGGATACGAGTATTGACAGCGATCAGTTATTTAACCTTGAAGTGTGTGAATAGTAACACCATTTTAATTATCGCATCTCTCATAGATTAACTTTAATATTATTGTAACTGATCACTGTATATAAAGTAATTCTTTTTCATCAATTATAGAAGGACAAGGTCCAATAATTTCATATTTTATAATTTTTACATATTCAATTTAGTGTTAATAAATTTGTTATTTTTGTTGTTTAATTCCACTATTTACTTGTAGCCAAGCTGTGACCTGTGCACCAATTACTTGAACCCTGTGGTTAGAAAGACATTTCCAGTGATCGGCTAGCCAATTACTGGAAATGTCTTCCAAAAATTCTGATGAAGGGGGTGGTGCCTCAAAATATTTAGAACTTCAAGCCCTGCACGATGCCTGCCATCTGTGAACCACAGTTAAGTCGCCAACTTTCTATCTCTTTTTCCTGTTATTATACATACATACAAACTTAATGTCTACTGTGCTTGCAATATTAACCATAATTTTTTCATAGTGCACATTAAAATTAAACGCTGTTTCATTTTCCAAATATATTGAACCATGTTTCACCCATAACCTATGAAAAATATTGCTCAATGTTAAGACCAGCCCAAGGACTGCTTTAGAGAAGCAAACCAAGCCCATAAGGAATAGCTTGACAACTATAAGTCAGATAAATCAATGGTGGTGAAGCATGAATTATAAAATAGTTTTAAATTTACAGTAAGAGAGCTTAATTTTCATGAAAATTAACACTAAATTATAACTGAATGTTTAAGATTCATTTTAAAAATATATAGATAGGATAAAAGATGGTAAATTAAACTTAACTATGGACTATGGAAGAAGGAAATAGCATAAAGACTGATTGTGAACAATGTTTTCTGTGTTAGAATGTTGTTCAAACAAAGATCAAAGTACTAAAATGGGTAACTATTATTTACAAATGTTTTATGCTAAAATAAGTTCTAATAACATTGAGCCATTTAATTAAAATTCAGACAGCAATAAAAAGTGAACAGAAAAAAATTAATTGAATCATACCTTTGGTTTATGCTGAGGAAAGCAAACACAATTTGTGCGACTAAATTGCCTCTCTAATCTGAGCAACATATCACTCTCATCTTTTGGAGCCTTATCTTCACTTTCTTCCAAATGATCTGGTACTTCATCTAAAATATTTTTCCATTACTGAGCATCAAAAATTGATTCTGAAAATCATTGCAAATTATGGTCATACATCTCACCTTCTTTCTTTATCAACACCGGTTGTTCAACTGATTTGGTCTTATTACGATCATACAGACGAAACTCAATGTCAGGGACCAACTGCACAGCTTTACGGTAAAAATGGATAGCATCATACAGTTTGCCATTCTCTTCAAGCTCAACTCCCTTAAGAAATAAATTTCTGGCCTGCAATTAAAGACAACTGTAAGTTTTGTAAGTTAAATTTAAATATAGATATACCAAATAATAAGCAATTTTATTGTGACTCAAAAAGATAAAACTAACCTTGGTTTCAATTGCAGAGAAATTCTCTGTTTCTGGCAATACTTCAGCTAATTCCTTGGTTGTTAACTTTCCATCTTTTTGTGGCGACTTTTCTATTTCTCGTTGCCATTGTTCACGAAAACTTGTCAAAGCTTTTTCCACACATTCATTTTCCTGTAATTTAAGCTAATTCTAAATAAACTGATTCATCGAATAAACAAATATCACACTCATAGAACCCACTTTTTCTTTCTGTATGAAAGTAGTTTTTGCCTTCTATATTTATACAGCTACAATGCATTAACAAAATGTGTTAGATAGCATATTATTTGGGAACTTTTCAAGTTCAAACATACCTTTGACCAAGGCAAATAATAGTAAAGATTTTTAATTAAATTAGATTTTAAATGAAGTAGTAATGTTTGGTATTTGCAAAATTCTACAGTTGTCCAGCAGAAAAAAAAATTCCAATGTTTAAAATATTCATTTGAACAGGATTGAGTGCATAAACACCTTAAGTATTATAAAGAAAAGTAATGTCAATAAACTATTTAAAGAAATATCAAAATAAACATTCAGTGTAAATGTAAAGCAAAAAAAATTAAACCTGCAGTATAATATAAAACCAGTTTAACACTAACAGGCCAAGGGTCATTAAATGAGTCAAATTTTTAATGCTCATACACACTGAAAAAGGCAACACAAATGTGTCAATAAAATATATTTTGTTGAAAAGCAGAGTAACCAAAAGCTTTAAATATGGGTCAATAAATTGATTGTCAAAATTTTTGTTAAAACCATCTTAGAATTGTTGTAGTAATCAGTCCTTGGACTGATCTGATGCAACCCTCCATGGTAACCAATTCCACACAAATTATACACACAAAATGTAACTGGCATATATGTGATGTATAACACCTCTCTTAACTATATTATACCATGTTGCATTATTTAAAAAGTCAATTTCATGAGCATCACCTTCAATCACTTAACATTTGATCATTATCAATATTGACAGAGTCCTTGTTTATTCCAATTCACTTCTCTAATTTGTGAGAATCATTAATTAACCTTTCTATTAATACTTGTGTTATATACTTGGTTGTATAGTGTCAGAAATTGGATTAATGTTCATCATAGATCATGCCTTGGTATGTCAGTAAGATCTCAGTAATATTCAGCAAATTAAATCACTTTCCCTGCATTATTTTGTTGAAAAATATGTTGTCTGTTATAACCTTCAAATTTACCTTACTGAACCTTATAATTGTTTTAATTTACTATCTATTTCACTGAAGTAATATTTGAAAATATAAAAACATCGGTATTAGATTATGATTAACAAAAAAGGCAATAAAGTGAACAATTAATTAAAAAGAATTATCATATAATTATCTCTGTTTATTGGGTACTTTATTATATTTTTGAAGATATTACAATTTTATTTGAACTACCTCACATTCCCATCAGGTTATTGGAGCATATATTCTATACCTATTTACATCATTAAGTTAGACCTGCTACAGTTAAGATTACTTATCAAATATTTGATATATTTTATTTTTATTCATAAACTTTTTCTAGCTATATTTGATTTCGTCCCGCTCATCAAAATATAAAAATTTTCAAATTTAATTACATAATAGATGTAGTCAGCATGAACTATTAATCAGAATGTTCTTCATATGTTGTTACATAATGTACTACTATTATTATATGGCTGTAAATAACAAGCACAAGCTATAAATTGTTTATGTTATAGAATATTATTAGTCATATCCAATTGATTGTTAATAGAATAAATATACACCCAACTCATTCCACATCCATGAAACTAAGTTTCTCTACACAATCTACAGAATATGATGTTATTATTATTATTTAGACAAAAACAATACAAAGAACATTGCTAACACTCTGTGAAAATGCAGTCGATAGTCTAGTTTCTGTTCAATTTTCATCGATTGAATTTAACTTATTTTTGATGGTGCCAAATACCAATAGTTAAAAGATATGAGCACAATATAAAATAACTAATACTTCATAGTTTTCACAAAACGATTAAATTACGCTCACTATAAAGGGGTTTAATTTACCAGGTACCTCCATAACAGGTTGGCATATGGTAAACACAAAAAGACGCAACAACTGGAAATAAACAAGATAATAATTTTTCTCACAGTTCGTTATGCAAAACGCCAAGAAGATTTAATTTTGAGATACCTGTAAGTTGTTATTCAACGCATGAGAAGAAGATTCTTCTTGCTCTTCTCCTTCATCGCTTGACGTATCTTGCCCGACTCCTGATGCTCGTCCTCTATCTGAACCAGCACTGTTTGCTGGCGATGTGCGTTCATGACATTGATTAGACTGAAAATCGTAATATCAGCAATGCGGTCTTAATACAATTTGTACCGTGGCATTTGTCAAGTGCGAATATTATGAAAAATAAAAATAATGAAACGAAAAGGAGGCATTAGAAGAAAATACATCTGTACATTGAGTATTAACCATTATTATTCCAAGATGATTTAGAACTGTCACTTCAAGGCATCGACTCTCGGTCAGAAAATCTTATTACAGATTCAAAATATTTCTTTGCCATGAAAACAGCAGCCATGTTTACTATGGCTCAAAGCGTTTCAGATATACAGTAGTTACAATAACAGAAAAACCAAAGTAGAGAATAATACATCAAAGACATATTTATCAAGGTATGTATAAACATATATTAATGTTGAAATATCTCTTTGTAAAACATTGTCGTAGAAAGATACTATACCGAGTCATTACTTTCAAAAATTAATAAATGAATGTAAAAATAATTAATTAAAATAGACAACTTTCTATCCTTTTTTTGGAAAAGGTGTACAAATATGAAATAACAAATTGAGTTTGATGAATTCTGCAACATAATATAAATCTGGCATCTGGAATTCCTGTATTTATAATATTGATGTTGTAGGAACTAAACAATTGCATAAGTTAAAAACTCGTTTGAAAATATAATAACGTCTTTCTTCAAGAAAAATTAACAAAAAATAAAGTAACCAATAAACGGACAATATTAAGTGAGAAAATAAATAACACACAATGTTCCTGAAATCCTTTTATTATGCTTTTGAGTGCGTCATCTGGTTTGTGCGTTGTGGCATTCTTAAAACCCTTATGACGCATCATCTGACGAAATCAACAAGAATTGCAGAATTTACTTTAAATAAATTTGGTCTCTTTACTGTGTTCATCGTTATGTAAATGTTAAATTCCATTAATTTTAAATGTAGATTCATTAAAAATGGATGAACGATAATTTTGGGAAAAATAAATTAGATAAATAAGTTATTTGTAGATTTCAATTTGTTTATTGTAGTATTGATATATTATTTGATCAAAACTTCCTTGTAAAAGTTAATCAACTAAAGTTCTGAAATGATATTCAAGGTGTTTCATGTTGTGGTGTTCGTTGGTTACACCATCAAAATATTGTTGTACAGTCAAACAAACAATAATAATAATAATGTATTTAATTTAAATAGAACTATAACTCAAATTAAGTTATCGCGGAAAACATATACATTTACGATATCAATTTAATCATTAGCTCAGTCGGTAAAAGCAAAAATAATAATCTACGCAGCTTCTTAAATGGCTGCTCCCGGGAACGCGGGTGACGAACGATATAGTTGCAAATTAAATTCGTGAATCAGACGAGAATGGTTTGTGTGACAAAACCGAGGTAAATTGCCGTTACCGGATGTTGACGCCTGATGACGTCGTTCTTCGTTTTTGTTCGTATGCCGGTTGTTCCTTTGCTGGGTCACGTCTTCTTCATATTAAGATTCTCTAGCGCCTCTCCTTCAGATCAAATGTTATCTTTTTATTTTCTGTACTCCCACCAAATGAATCTCCTTTCTTAAATGTGCAGAAACTAAATTTTATACATGTCGCCTTGTTCTGCCACTGCTTCGTCTCTCCCTAGCGTCTCTCTCCGGCAGCCTCCCTGCACCAACTGTCCAATCTAATCTCTTCCAGGCCATCAACAATGTTGCAGATGGTGACGTTTTCCTGCCGACATTTCCCGCCTACTCAGCCCCACCAAGCCATTCTCGTCTTCCGTCCTGTATACGTAAATAACGAAAACTAAATTATTTTTGTTTTACCCGACTGTAAGGGTCATGAATCACCACAATGTCGAATGGTATAAAATGATACCATATTACAATTTGTGTAATTTATTTTTTAGCTGAAACAAGTTTATTTTGAGACAACAATTACACAAGTTTATCAGCTAACAGCGAAAATCTTCCAATGTTTCACCACATTAGCATAAAAATGTACGTCAGTACGTTAAGAATAGTTTACCCCATCGGTGGAATGACCGCGTTGGGCCAAACGATATGCCATTACTATGTTGGCCACAAACATCCCCAAAAGTAGCCCCTTAGGGTTTTTTCCATACGGTTTTCTTACAGATAAAGTCTTCGTGCCTCAATTCCTCCAGGACTTACAACAACTGAAGTAGCGAATAACTGAAGTGCTGGATCATTAACAAAGAACACTGCATCACGTGTGGTAGGAGCTGCATAGATATTTTCTCACATATGTCATCTATTGAAAATTAGATATCTATAGTTTCTCTGTAAATTAATCAAATTAAAGTAATTACAGTGTTCGCAGGTATGCTTTCTTTTTGTCCCGCTCAATATGAATAACTATATTTGTCGTTATTGTGAAAACTTACGTAATTGTGCGAATCGCTTTTGTGGTGATTCATGACCCTTACAGTCGGGTAAAGCAAAAATAATTTAGTTTTCGTTATTTACGTATACAGGACGGAAGACGAGATGGCTTGGTAGGGCTGAGTAGGCGGGAAATGTCGGCAGGAAAACGTCACCGTCTGCAACATTGTTGATGGCCTGGAAGAGATTAGATTGGACAGTTGTTGCAGAGAGGCTGCCGGAGAGAGACGCTAGGGAGAGACGAGGCAGTTGGTGCAGGGAGGCTGCCTGAGAGAGACGCTAGGGAGAGACGAAGCAGTGGCAGAACAAGGCGACATGTATAAAATTTAGTTTCTGCACATTTAAGAAAGGAGATTCATTTGGTGGGAGTACAGAAAATAAAAAGACAACATTTGATCTGAAGGAGAGGCGCTAGAGAATCTTAATATGAAGAAGACGTGACCCAGCAAAGGAACAACCGGCATACGAACAAAAACGAAGAACGACGTCATCAGGCGTCAACATCCGGTAACGGCAATTTACCTCGGTTTTTCCACACAAACCATTCTCGTCTGATTCGCGAATTTAATTTGCAACTATATCGTTCGTCACCCGCGTTCCCGGGAGCAGCCATTTAAGAAGCTGCGTAGATTATTATTTTTGCTTTTACCGACTGAGCTAATGATTAAATTGATATCGTAAATGTATATGTTTTCCGCGATAACTTAATTTGAGTTATAGTTCTATTCAAATTAAATACATTATTATTATTATTGTTTGTTTGACTGTACAACAATATTTTGATGGTGTAACCAACGAACACCACACTTTGTTAACTAAATTAAAGACCATTGCGCGTTTTTAAAGAAGAGATGGAATACCAACTCTTCTGTCTTGGAATTGATACTCGTATCCATGCGCCTTTGATCAATTTTCACAATGCCCATTCTTCACTGATTTCCCAGAAAAGTTGTGAAGAATATGATTATTAAATTGTAGGTGAGCCGAGCTTAGGCTTACAAGAGTGGAGGAATGTGACATCGGATCAGGTGGTCGATCTGGACTAGCTCAGATAGAACAACCGCACGGTAAGCGGGAAGTCCCGGGCTCTATTCCCGAGTTCGGTAGACATTTTTCCGTTCTTATCTTCTAGATTTGAATATATTACACTTTTATTCAATTAAGAAGCCGACACATGTTATACTGACAGACAGCTTAAATTTGAGAGTAGAAATAAACCACGATCGCTAACCAGATGGCATAGTAATATTCTCAATAATTGGTTAAATAGTTAATCAGGATTTTCTTAAAGTAAATAAAACCTTAATAGTCTCTAAACAAACAAATAATAATAATACCTTAAATAATTATCTT
The DNA here is from genome assembly GCA_034510155.1 of Eucriotettix oculatus. NCBI lineage: Eukaryota > Metazoa > Arthropoda > Insecta > Orthoptera > Tetrigidae > Eucriotettix > Eucriotettix oculatus. Next base: position 110,179,981 of record CM067377.1, on the reverse strand, counting down.
TCTAACAAAACTTCGTGTAGAAAGCTTAAAAAATATATATATTGGTAATTTGGATGTTTATAATTAGTTTTTAATGTTTACATAAGGCGTTCAACAGTTTTATCATGAATTGAAATTTATGACATTTAAATAGGTTTATAAGATAGTGCTTCATTTTTATATTTCATTTTATATTCAGAATTTAGAACAACAGAAAAGCAGTGTACATTCTCCAAAACATTTATAAATTTTCTTTTAATTTCACTTTCATAAATTTGTTTACACACACTTCGTATTCAACTGGTAATATTGATTATAAAACTTAGCCAATTTTGTTAACCTTCCGTATAAATTTATATTTGTACACTACATATTTTAAAATAGTTATTGTGTAATTTATCTTTTGTTGCTGTAATATAGATTTTACGGGATTCAAATAGCGTTGATTTTACATTGCCGCTTATGGATCACTGACGGGATTGGACCATTCGGCGCGGCCGATTCGACACGGCCGATTCGGCGCGAAACTCGCTAACATTATTAGACGTAAAGCGACCGTTTCGACGCGAAACTTCTCAACATTACTAGAAACATAAATTAATATTTATCTAAATTATTAAATGTATTCCTTAATACTTTTAAAGTAAGAAAATAAAAGATACATAGGAAAATAGATTAATATAGTGTTTGCTTAACATTATTAGATATAAATTTATTGTTTATCAATTTTTTTAAATATATTATTAAACACTTAATCAATTGCAATACTCGAGAGTTTGTAAAACATTAATAGTAAAACAAGCTATAAGTAAGAAAATTTTAAGATATTGTTTAATAACAGCAGTTCGTACAAGACGTTTCGTTCCTAAATTTGGAACCTTATCTAAAGTGAATTAAACTAAAAATATAAAATAATTATTTACAATAAATATATTATGCATAATACAATTTTATTATAAAATGAAATTTTACTCACGGTATCAAGGAATTAAAACGGATGAAAATGCATGTCGCATAAGCGAAGAGGCAGAAATAACAGAAGCATAGATACAAGTCCAGCTAAGTCGTCAGCACAAAGTTAATATGTATTAACTGAGCGAGGAGTGGGGACAAGTCATGCTGCCGCCTATAGGAAAGCTCTGGCATTATCATTCTATGTAGATTACAATGCTCTTTGCCTTAAACTGAACTACAGTAAGTACACTAAGATTTCACTTGAAAGTTAAATTTCTTATTATCAGTTTTGTTGTGTCATGAGCCGAATTTTCAGCAACTATTATAGGTGGCGCCACTGTCGGCGATTTTCTAAAGTAACTTGCAGCTCCCCGTTCAAAAGAACTTTTTTTATCTTTATTCTCTAGTTTCACAGTGTAAAAACAACACAACATGTCATGTCATGATTCGAACCCAGGACTAGTCGGCAGCGGCCGAAACATTTCGCTGGAAGAAGGCCACGACACAAAATTATTCTCATTGCATAATGGTTTCTTTTCTATTTAAAAATTTACCTGTTAAGGTCCGTTGCTGATAATGCGTACGTTAAAATCCCACCTAACGTACTTACGGACCTTTTATACGTCATCAAAAATTATTTGAAAAATATGTTAAAAGAAATTAAAAATTTTATGACAACAAAGAAATTAAGTGTAATATTGTCACCTATCCAACCTGGACAAGGGCAACTTCTATCGAAATACAATAACACAGATAAATGATGTAATATTGAGACTTAAACCTAACAATAGCTAAAAGCCGGTATTTAAAAAATGGATTCATTTAATAAAATAAAAATTACAATATATCATACAACACCTTATTAATTTAATAATAAATGTAACTAATCATAAAATAATTAAACTTAAGTAGGAATTTCTAAAATTTATAAAAAAAATTAAAAACAATAATGAAAATATTAAAAGTTAAAAAACAAATAATTATAAATATTACTCAATTTTAATGTATCATTATGAGAGTTTTGTGTGTTAACAGTTATTTTAATAAATAACATTTCAGATATATTTCCTTTAAATAAATTTTGCCCAACATCTAAAATTTCAACATAATCCAAATAAATTTCTGGAAATTCCTCTAATTTATGTATTGTCACAACATTATTGTTCAAAGATTTATATTTTATTTATTTATTTGAACATAGTTTCAAGAACGCGTTTCGTTTGTCCTATATAGTGTTTTTCACAATTAAGCTGACCACATTTAATTTTATAAATAACAACGTAATCGTGTCTCTTCCTCTTTTTATAATGGTAATGTTTAGTTGGTTATTAATTTTAAAAAAAGACCTTTATATTAAAAATTGTTAACGTCTTTTTAATTCTTCATTAATTTTATAATACAACGGTCATGATATAAAATACTTTAGTAGCTAGATTTGTTTCATTTTCATTCAGTTCTAGTCATAGATTTAGTATTACATTTGTGGTAACAAATTATTTTTGAAATATATTAATGATAATTAACGGATAATAATTATTAATTAAAATATTTTTACATTATCATTACGATACTTAAGAATTGATACTAACAAACCTATATCAATAAGATTAAAAATCATAACTCTTTTTTGATGCGTTGGATGATAAGATAAAAAAATGTAATATACGACCTGGATTAGTTGTTTTCAAAAAGTAATTAGTTTCAAGAGTTATCAAAATATCTAAAAAGTAATTCTATTATTCTTTTCTAACTTGTAAGTAAATTATTATTTGTTACGGTAATTATTAAAACTTTTAGTGGTATTATAAATTTTATTCTTATTCAAAATACAAAAACTACCATCAATGTACCTATGGTATCTGATATGGTGGAAATAATATTTACATTATTACTGTCAATTCTTAAGAAATAGTATGTATACTCTTGAAACTCAAATGAATAAAAATTTAATTACAATATTTTAAGTAATTTTACCTACTCACAAAATAAAATTTTGAAAAATATTTATGAAGAACAAAACCAAATATGTAAAAGAAAAAACTTCATAATCTTCATAACCTGAAAAAACTGAAAAATTAAATGCTGTTAATTAAAGCTGGTTTGTTAATCTCACAGATAATTTAATACTACAGTGAGAGGGAAGTGGTGTCTTTAGTGTAAAATTTAATCTACTGAACGAAAACTATATAATAGGAAATATGAAGGAAATTGAATACAATTTATGTTTGGTTCCAAATTCGAAAAAGTCTGTTGAAACTATTAAAATTTCACAAAAAAAATTTAAAAGGGTGAAACAAAGTTCTGTTTACAATGTGCAACAAAAACAAACATTGTAGGGGTAACTTCCGACAACCACGACCAGAAAGAGGGATAGAGTGGCGGGAATATTAAAACATAAATAAATGGCTAATATTTACATCTAATATAAATTCTTGGATTTGATAATGTTTCTCGTGATGTTTTTGGTGTATAATTTTCACCCCAATCGACATGAGAGGCGTGAACACTTATAGGTGTTGATGGAGAGACGTTGAAAGTAATACGAAAACAAACGATATTCGTATTGAATCAGGCACTGGATTAAAAGCAGTCGCTAGGTTTACTACTGACAATAAACATGCAACCTAAGTTCTAGTTCGGCTTATCGGTGTGGGTTAGCGGTGGAAGGGATGTAAAACTGTTACATAAAAATTATACGAAAAAACCAACAATGGCGTCGAATCCAAAGTTATGGGAGTCGTGTTCCTTGATATCCGGAAACAAATACCGTGGGAGGAAAACCACGGGAATAGAAATTTTAAAACACATAAAAAACGTACAAACTTTCTTAGGATTGGGAAAAAAATTATCTACTTCATTAACCCGGAAAAATATTTATTATGTTTATGTATGAGAGTACCGATATATGTGGGTGTTAGAAATGTTATAAAGAATTAGCATGAAAACAACTAAAACTGGTTATTGGCGGTTATTGAAGTCACTGAACTTAGCTCTAACATTAAACGTGCAACTTAAGTTGTATATCAACCCCAGGGTAACGGGTTCCATCAACAATCGGATAGAGCGAATGAAAATGTAAAAGTTCAAAACAGTGTCACTCTCGATGATGATTTAATCATGTGTAGACGTGTTAATATAAATAAATACCCGGATTAGTCGGGCATCCTGCTAGTTAAAAATCAAGGATAATAATGATGATTTGTATAATGAATTTATTTAATACTTATTTCACTACAGTTTTCTCAACGTATTCATGGTATCTGATTTTTAAACTATTTGGATTTAAAAATGCGAAAACATAATACAAGTTTATGCTATTCATGTTCAGTTCAAACCTCTGCAGTTGATCAGATTTGATTTTCGCATATTCTTCAATGACTGAAAATTGATAAATTTGGTTTTCAATTGCGAAAAATGAAACTACTTTATATAATAGAAAGTTGTTAACATTTCGTGACCGTTTCTTGGAGTAATGAGTTGTAAGCCAAGCAGATGGGTCACAGGAGCTTATTTTATCCACACAGCAGCGATTGCCATGGCGACAGCGTTCATTATTAGACCCAGACAGTAGTAACGCGATCTTTCCCCTCGGGATTTTCGGGATAGTCATGTCACACCGTCAGGTCACAAATGAAAACCGGCAATTAGTTTAAAGAAATTCCCTCATTTTAAAAATAAGATTTCAGAACGTAAATATTATATATTTTATTTCAAGAAGGACTGCAGATTAAATTCCACAAATTGAGTAAAGGACAAAACAATAAATTATTCAAATTAATTCAAACAAGTAATTGGAACAAATTTATGTTAAACATTCAAAATTTAAAATTAGAGATACTAAATATTATCCTATATTAAGTTTAAAAAAATTAATTTCTACAGACGTCGTTTTGCTAAAACTTTTTATTAGTATCCATATTATTGTATTTATAAAAAGCTATACCATACTAAGAGACTTTAAGAATTAGTATTTACCCAATAACAAGTAATACTCGGAACGAACAATTTTTTATATGTAATTTTTTAATTGTTAACTGTCTGTGTTCATATTTTAAGTAAATAATTCAGAAAAGATAATGTTCTTGACCTGGAGAGTAACAGGAACATTTATTAGTGATGCAAATAACGTAACAGTCAGTTCGCATCGAACGAAGTGTTCTGTTAAAACGTTTCCACCGCGAAACAGGAAATCTCATTTGTATTAGTGAAGTTGCTGTTGCAGTCAACTGTGAGATGGAAACAGCAAATCCGAATTCAAAATGTTTTGCTGGTAAGCCCACATAACGATCTCCAGCTGCCACCCACAGTTCGTCCAATTTAGTCTGCAAAGTTCATGCGTATTTTAATTACTTAGGCTTTCGATTAAATTATGTATATTATAATGTCGTAATATCTTTATTTTTCATTAAATGTTTTCGTTTTTCTAAATCTATACCAATAAATAAAATTGAAGTGTCTGTCTATCTGTCTGACTGTCTGTGCGTATGTTTGTCTCGAAACGGCTCAACGGATTCAATGAAAATTTGAGGGTTTAAAACAGAAAAAATTAACTTAAATATTCCTGAATATTTCATTTCGATATTAATATAATACAATATAATGTAAATATTAATTCTACGGGAAGTTTTCTTAGCATACGTGCGTTTGAATCTTAGAAAGTTTATGCTCCGAAATAGTTCAACGGATTTCAATGAAAATTTCAGGGATTGAAACAGGAATTATAACTTAAATTTTCGTGTATGTTTCATTTATATATCTTGTAGAGTTCAGAACATATTAATGTAAATATTTATACATCCATTGAAATGGCACGCGAAAGGCGGCATAAAAACCAACTGAGAGTTATAAGTCATATTAGGCGTTCCTATACCATTCATCCCAATTACTCTGCTATTATACGCGTAATTTTGGCAGCATGAGAGAGAGGGCCACTATTCTCACTCCATCTATTGTTTCAACGCCGTAATTAACCAATTGTTGGCAGAGAAATGACTCCCTGAGACATAATGAACTTCTTTGGATCAATGATACGATATATACGTAAATTGATTTTAATTTATCTATTGTTAGCGGGACCTGTTCAAAACCAACTGCGAGTTATAACGTTTGCTGGGAAATGTTCATAAATAAATTCTACTTTAAGAGATATTTCTGCACGAACGAAGCTAGTACTTAATATGAACCTGCATCATAACGCTTATGACCTATGACGGATTAAGTTTTATTTGGGAAGTTTTGAATAAATACTCGCACAATTCAAAGATATTGGTCTGTATATACAAATATTAATTTGTTGATTTCATGTTGGCTGTCATGATTTTATACATTCAAAATTAACTATGCAAGCATATCCGCCAGGCAGTTGCACGTGAGCTTTCCTGATAGTGGGTTCGTTTTACAAATCTTCGGAACATGGTGGCAGCAGAGGAGTTTTTAGATTGTATATTAAGTAATCTCGCGTTATTTAAACTTGTTGTAAGTTACATTTCCGTAGTAACTGTCAATGAATGTAGTCTATGACAAAAAAATTATATTTTGTCCTCTATTTTTTTTCTTCAAAAATTTAAAAACTTGAAGAAATTTACTTCTATATTATTTTTTCTTGTTGTAGTCCCAAATTTGAGGAAGAAATGTCATAGTTGAATAAAATTTCTTAATTATCTGTAATTTTGAAACCTGTACTTTTCATCATTTACATTAACGAATTACCTAATTATTTAGATCCCTTAAAATCAGTCCTCTACGCTGACTACACAAATTTGGTAATCATGGACAGCGATTCGGAAACTTTGTGCGAGAAAGTTGATACTGCGATGTGCCGTCTCAATCTTTGGTTCAGTGCAAACAAATTTTCTCTTAACATAGAGAAAACCAAAATAGTTAACTTCACGGCAAACACAAACAGCTTATCTCCTAAGTTGAAAAACACTTCAGAGCACGCGCCTTTTCTTGGTCTGCTGATTGACAAACATTTTAAATGGAATCACCACATTGAAAAACTATCGGGGAAACTCAGAAAAATTTGCTTTACTTTACGAGTGTTAGCTCGGGAAGCCGGCATAGCTACATCAAAAATGATGTACCATGCATATTTTCATTTTGTCGTGTGTTACGGTATTGCAAACTGGGGTCATTCGCATCACGCGCTTCACATTTTTAAACTACTAATATGAATAGTATCTGCTGCGGAGTGGAATACCACTTGCAAGCCCTTGTTTTCCAAACTTGGAACTCTAACCTTGCCTTGGACGTATATTCTAGAAATTTTAAATTTTGTATGGGCCAACTGCAATCTATATGCTCTAAACACAAGAAATCGCTCTCAGCTCCGTTCTTAGTCAAGCAAATCCAGAAGAAATTTGTGAGTTCGGGATCGTCTTATACGAAATATTCATAGACTATAGGCAAGGCTATTATTCAAGCTATAGAAAGAAACTCGTCGACATACTGACCAGTCTAGGAATACCAATGAAATTATTAAGACTGGTCGAAGTAACTCTGAACAATACTGATGCATATGTCAAGATACAAAATGATCTTAGAGAACTGTTTGAAATTTTACGAGGACTTAAACAAGGTGATGGTCTAGCTCCTCTACTATTTAACCTCACATTTGATACGAAAATCGAAAGTCGAGACCGGGGGGACATTACAACAAAATATGATCCAATGGATTGGCTATGCTGATGATATTAATATAGTTATTAGACGCCTAAATGAGGCAGTGGACTTGATAAACGAATTAGATAAGCAGTGAAGGAAGGTGGGTCTTCACATTAATGAGAATAAAACTGAAGTGATGACACGAGTCAAGGAAACGGACCTAACCAGTATGGTGCAAACTGATAAAGGTGGAAATATTACGCTATCTGGTGGCAATGGTAACAGAGAAAAATCGAGAATAATTTTTAATCCAGAATATACTTCAGACATTTAAAAAAGAGTATTATTAAAATTCTAATTAAATGCCGTGATATCAGTAAAAACACTAAATTTGTTCCGTGCAAAACTCTCGTGCGTCCAATATTAGATAATGAATGCAAAAATGGACACTTTCCAGCTAGAACTCTGGATATGTTCGAGAGGAAAATTCTGCGCAGCATAATCGGTACAGTACAAGATGAAGGTCGGTGGAGAATAAGATATAATGAAGAAATATACAGTCAATTTAATTAAGTCCCTGCGTAAGACTGTAAAGACTGCAAATTCTGGCCATGTAATTAGAATGAAATAATCCAGAGTACCAAAACAACTATTTAATAACAGAATTGAAGGACGCCGAAGAAGAGAAAGACCTCGAGCGAGATGGGAAGATATGGTGCAAGAAGATACACGCTTTATTCTGGGGATGCGAGGATGGAAAAGAAAGAGCGCTGATAGGGAGGCATGGGGAACAGCAATAGAGGCCCGATAACGGGCTAAGGAGCCATTGCAAGAAGAAGAAGAAGAAATACATGCGTTGTAATCGATTTGAAAAAACAAAATAGAAGAATGGAGAAAAAATATCTCACGAATAAAATAAATTAAACATTTCTTATTTCACTTAAATTTGTTTATAGTGTTTATAGTCGCATCAATTGCTGGGTTATAAGCGACTGTGCAGGGTTAGGGTAACTTTTATGAATTTTGGGGTATCAAAGTATGGTTTCTCAAATATCACAAACGTCCAAGCCCATGCCAGGATTCGAATCCGCCACCTCTGGGTTGTGAGGCAATTCAGCATTCGCCTATAGCGCCATATTTCAAAGGCTTCTATTCTTTTCCTTTCTGCAACTCCTACCGTCTACGTTTCGCACCCATATAACGCCACACACTATACCAACATTTTTATCAGCGATTTCCTAATATTCACACTTATATGACCCGTAAGTAAATTCATCTTTTTCGCGAAAGTCTTCCTTGCCTGTGCTATCCTACTCTTTATGTCTTCTACACTTCTACCATCCCTAGTTATTACGCTTCCCAAGTAGCAGAATTCCTTAACTTCCGTCAAAACATCCCTTCCCAATCTAACACCCTTTGTTATTCCACTGTTTCCCAAATTACACTTCATCGCCACGATTTTCCCTATATTTATCCTCATATTTAACTCTTTCTCTAGGACTCCGTTCATGCCGTTTATCTGAGTTTTCCGACCTCCTGTGGTGCAGTAGTTAGCGTCACTGCCTCACAGGTTGCGGGTTGGAATCCCGGCGAGGCCATGGATGTTGTGTAGGTTTCCATACAATTCAGACGTCGGAAAAGTAAGAAAAAATCTATGATAACCAAAGCAGCTGAACCACTTATAAATGAAATAAATTAAAAAGTTAAGACTCTTTTGCTTTATAATAAAATCTGTGCTTTCAAATCTACTTTTTATTCACACTGCTCCCAATGCCTTTTGTTTTGCTTTCTCCGCCTCATTGACAGTAAACGTCCCACAATAGATTTCCCACTGCTCTAGTAATGTCAGTCCTTTTATCCCGTTATCTTTGACGCTCAAGTTCCTGAGTGCATTCACAGGACGTCAGAGACGCTGAAAAATTCTGATGGCGTTCTCCCAGAAAAACGCTCCCTGCAAGATACCAAGCTGACATTAAAGCAAAGTGCTTCTTTTTGCGTTACTGGGAATAACAGTTTAACATCAGTATGGAAGAAATTGTGATTAATCAACATGTCTTCCGTTTAAATATCTGTGTGGAGAAAATGAGAATCAAGTAATTTATTCTTCGTTTTGAACAGAATGCTTCCTCGGAAATGATATTTTTCTTTAAATAACTTTTTTTCTCCATTGGGTTTCAAAGTATATTTCAAATCTTGAAATTAAGAATAAATTTAATCCTAAATACAATTTTGTAATAAAATGTCATCATATGTACACTCTTTCCTTCATTGAAGATATAAATCCTTGTTTTATCCTTGAAATAGTGCCAATTAAACTTTTCACGCTCCAGAATTTCTTTTGTGGAGATAAAATAATTTTAAATCGTAAGTAATAAAATTCTATGATTCAGTAAAAAAGTAATCAGTTTCGTAAAAGGTTTTCAGGATAGGTTATTGACTGTGTTTTTCCCGATGGAATAGTAGAAAGCGCTTCGGTACATTAAACTGAAAATATTTAAACTAAATATATATATATATATAAATGATTTATTAATATTTACAAATAATTAATTAATTTAATACATTTTGGTATGAGAACAAAGATATCCTCATCACAGCACTGTGGGGTCTTCATTGCGGCTGAGAAGAAAACTCGTATGGTCATCACCGGACTACATTATTATAATTATGGGCAAAACCGTTCGTTTTAGTTGTCAGATTGGTTCCACTAACCCGTAGGAAAGGTTCTTTTTCACGCCTGCCCGTTTCTGCGGGACGAGCTGCCGTGTTAGACGTTCTTTCCAACGGTAACCGGTTGTAGCTCTCCAAATTGAACACTAGTAAACTAACTTCAGAAACTGGGTACTCCATGGAACTATTACTAATTAATTTGTGTAATCTCTTTTCATTTGTGATACGTCACGGATCTATTAACTACTTCGTTCAATCTCTTAGAATTTGTGCTAATGTTTATAAATAGAACGTTGAATATTTATTGGTGTCTGTTGAGTGATATATAAACCAAGTATTTTCGTGTAGAACCCCAACTATCCGAATTTGGTCTACCATTGAGCTGTACCGGGCAACCCAAACGGCCAATCGGAGAGTTAGGGTGTATAAGCTTCTCAGTTTCGTACATAATCACGGGAACTTACATTTATATATGAGTGTATATTTCCGACCATTGACCGCTTCGTTTCACTGAAATGAAACTTAGCTTATTTAAATATATATTTATCCTGTGGTGTAATGGCTAGCGTTGCTGCCTCACAACCGAGAGGTCCCGGGTTGGAATTCTGGCATGGGCTTGGATGTTTGTGTTGTCATGGTCAACAAGACCGGGATTAAGACTGTTGGAGGATCGATACGCTACCACGTGTCACTCCAAATTCGCAGTCGACTCGGTAGGCCCAGGCCCTCAATGGGCCCTAGAGCCATGGAGGAAGGAAGGAATTTGTTTTTCAAGCCTATTTGGCTTTAAAAATTTTGACAGTCGACGTCCTGTGGTCTAGTGGCTAGTATACCTGATTCACAACACAGTTCCTGGGCTCTAATCCTGGCATGGGCTTAAATTTTTGTGCTGTCATGGTCACCCAGACTGGGATGAAGACTGCTGGAGAATTGGTAGGCTGACCACGTATCACTCCAAATTCGAAATTCGTCACATAAAGTGATAGTTCGCAGTCGACCCGGTAGGCCAAGACCCTATTTGGACTGAAGAGCCTAGGAGGATGAATTTTTTTACACACACATATATATATATATATACAATTTTCGTATATATTGATAAAAAGAAGTAATTCTAAAAATAAAATAAAAACTATGGAGACTTTATTTTTATAATTGAGGGATTTGGACGGACTCGAATGAATTCGGTTTTTTAAGAAGGAAAGGAATACTATGCTATTATTACTTTGTGCTATTATTACAGAAGGTATTATGCGACTATGTACTGGAGAATCAGATAAGTCAAAATTATATTAACTTGAGGTTACAAAAAAAAATTATGTGCCACTAAATGTAATTTAGCGTAAATAATTACCACACGATTATTTTGCTTCGCACACCGTTAAATATCAGAACGCAATTTTCGCAACAATTTCAACGTGACGTTCTTTCGATATTTATGTTATTAATATTAATAAATATAACTAAATTTTTCTTTTGACACTTTTTTACCTAATAGCGTCATTCTTTTCGACAGTAAATGCCTTTTATTTTTCATCTTTATATCTGGATTAAGAAGCTAATAGACATTCATTAATAATATGATTGAGACTTTTAATAGTTTCACTATCGCATTCTGAGAAAGGAGAATCAATTTAGTCATTGAAAAACACCTTAAATTTAAGGGAAGAAATGTTAAGCTCTAATTATATAGGACAGTTGGTGGGAGGGGTTGGGGAGGATGGTAACAAATTTTTATTTATTGTAAATTTTAAATGTCAGAAAAGTTTGTTGCTTTTCCGCACAAAGTTACAGTATAACTCAATACCATTTCAGGTTACTACGGCTATTAAAGCCGAAAGCTTTTTGTTTTCATAATTATGGCTTTACTGTAAAAAAACGAGGTTACTTTATTCCTGAAATACTTTTATTGTGATGCCTTGATGATTTTATAGGATGTTGCTTGAAATACGTGATAATTATAAAAGCACTGCAACAAATGAAAATGTCAGTAACTACTGAATCTTAATAGCTTACTTGTATAATATTCCTAGAAATATAAAGATAAGTTCGGTTTATCATTCTATCATTCATTTTCTTTCTAGGGTGCCATTTCCACACGACAGCTCAATGCAATTTCGCAGAGAGAAATGGCTTTTGGATTGCTATTTCAATTACGTGGCGCACTAGGTCAAAGAGAAGCTCAAAAGGAAGATGTATAACCACTTATGAAGCGTCTTCTGCAAAACTACCGTTGACTCTTGTAAAGACATTTAGAAGGTCTCAGTTGAAAGAAGTCATGCAAAGAGAGAGAAGGTATGTTTTATTTTGGAATGCGAAGCAGTTGTTTCAAGATTACAGATTCCAATTCTTGTCAGATTGAAGGAAAGGAACTTCCGGCAAATTCTGCACGAAACCGGAATAAGCAGTGAGATTTCCCTGGGAGGGGCATTAATTATGTTTACGAGCTAAAAGGACGGTAAAATATATAACTGCGTAAAGTATTTTGCTTGTCTATATATATGACTTGTACTTTGTCATCAGTTTTTACTGACGGCCTCACTGTTCGCCCATGAGATATGTTTTATTTATAATCCATATAAATAAAAGGCAATATATGTGAAGGAGACAAAACCTTATATACTGGACGATTTAAAATACACAGCGAGTTATACAATTAGCCCTTAGTCGGTCCTATACCATTCGTCTGACTGAATTTTTTTGTGTTTAGCGCTGACCACCCAAAAGAAGGTTTCTGTACTTCTTTTGAAAATTTAGGTTCTTTCATTCTCCTCATTCAGTCCAAAAAACTTCCAACGCCAATCAAGTGCTCTGAAGATTTCCTATACCATATATCTGGTTTCTATGAAATTTTGGTGAATTGTAGTGCTCCGCCAAGAGAAGTTTTCTGTCGTTGTTTTGAAGATTTAGGCTTCTTCCTTCCCCCTTACAAGCCTAAAAGGTCCCAACCCTGGAGACATATAGAATTTGAAAATGGATTGATGATGCTCTCGCGTAGCCAGTCAAACGAGATAATTAAATTACGGTGTAGCGTGAAATAATGCTAAAAGTTTAACAACATTTTTAATTAGTTAATAACTTTGCAAAATGTTTCATGAGTCGCAATTCAAATGTTTGTGGAATTCGACTCTGCCCCCGACACGGATCTTTCTGTAGCTAAAAGGAAACTTTTTAATTACTGTAGTTAATAAATATGAAAAATGTTTTATAGTTCGCTTTGTAGATTTATTATATTAAAAGCCAGGACCGTAGACATGCAATTTTATTTTTCCTAGATTCAAGTATCTTCCCTTATAAATACAATTAACATTTTCCGTGTATTTTTGTGTATGTGCTATTAGTTGGTTAATAAAAGAAATGAAATAGGTATCATACGTATACATTATGCAAACTGTTTTAAGTTATTAATGATGTGACATGATATGTATCAATTTATTTAAAAGTGACATGTAGAGTTAAATTGTGTTGTGTATGATGAAGAAAAAATTTTGAATTTACATATAATGTATAATTCACATAATTTTTGTTAAATAAATTATATTTGTATTATTTTATTATTGGGTAAAGTTTAAATAAAGCATAATATTGAACTAATTTTTACGTTAATATTAATGCTTGACGTATAATTAACAAATCATATTTAGTTTTAATTTGACAGGATATAAAGCCGTGTACCAGTCTGGTGCTATGTTTGGTAAAACAAAATTATAATTAATGTTTGTCAGATACATGTAAGTATTGCTGCTCTTGATAATTTATTATTAACAACTTTGTGTATTTATATTGTTTATATCTTACAGTTGAAAATGGCCACGGCCGAAAGCTCCTGAATTTACAAATATAGAACTGATAAATTATAGTGGTTTCCTTGTATTTAATTGTAATATTATTTTGCGCAAAATATGTTATAACAACTTATTGTTTAATAATATTATTCACTCTTAAATGTACATTTTTGAGGCCTAGCGATGTGCGTTCACCGCTACATATGTTTCACGTTATATAATAATAATGTAATGTAATGCTCCCAATGTGTACACTAAATTGTTGTTGCTGGAAAATCTTTCACCAGAATTATAGTGCACGGCATCACGTATCTACGAACCTATACCTCCAGTTAAGAAACAAAGATACAAAATTTAAGTATCAGAATTCTTCTTTTCTAAATCCATAGGTGGCAATTTGATTTCCTTTTTTATCCGTAGTGTTAACAATTTTTAAGCAGAGAATAACAAGCTAATATAATACTATAATAATAATATAATAAATAATTAATACTAATTACATTGTTAAATTATACCCAGGAATTAAATAACAATTTATCTAACTTAAAAGACACCACTTTCTTATTCCGTTATTTCTTATATGAAGAAAATTTGACAAAATGTTCTCAGCTCAAAAAATGTCTATATTTTACGATGAAGGATCTGTGATTTATTCTTTGTCAGTAAAATCTTAATATAACGATGAATAAGAAATATAACAGAAACCATAATACATTCATAATGATATGGCAAATGATATCTACAACATCAAATAATTCTCCATGAATTCGAAATTTTTGCTAAGACAGGTTGCTTCCGCTCTTTGAGTATTATTGTTTTATTTATTTATTGGTATTATTTTATAAGAAACTATTGTAATGGTGTCCTAGAATACTTATATTTTCAAATGCATTTGTGTCATTCATATTCACAATTATTTGTTTCTTTTAATGGTTTTACCAGTAGGTACAACAGTACTTTTATTTAAGCAACGAAATAATTATTAATAATTAAAAGTTAATATTTTAAAAATTTTACATATCACAATAACGCGACTCTTGGCAACAGACTTAAAATTCAAATTGGGGCCCACACATTTGTTTCCAGCTCTTGGTTTCGCCCCAGACTATTTTTTAGCTGAACAAGTCTTGTTCAGAGGTTTAAGTATGACCGTATCCATACACCGAACATTTTCAGTTACTTCTGAGCACAATTTAGTATATTAGATGCAAATCATACAATAAAGTCCGATATTTTAATTGTCAGTTCTTACAGAATGATTTCCTCATTACTGATTCGTTGCATTAGTTGAATGTACGGTTATTTGGCAAGCCGGGTTAGCTCTAATTAAACTAGAAAGCAAGTAGTTGCTCCAAAGGAATTGAGTTTCGGTGAAACAGATTTTCCGCACTTAGATTATCCGCTTAATGTAATTTGGGACTGAGTTGCAGCGATACGGCAGTCTGTGCGACATTGACAGTAATCGAGCTGAACCGTAAGCGAGGATGATTAATTATGTTCCAGTTGTCAACACTATAACCTTGACACAGAAATATGTAACTAAAATAAATAAAAGTCTATTAGTTGCATAACTGGTTGAATTTAAAGAAAATAGAAATTATATCTTCTTTAATGAAATACAGGAAATGAAAATATTTTATGTTAACGACTTTCTTAATATTTCAAGAAAGTACTGTTAAATAGTACTCCAAACGTACTTTGTCTTAAACAATAAAACGTAATTATTCCAGCAGTTATCGTGGTTTTAAGTGATCATGCTCACAATAATCCAGGCGAAATAATTTTTAAACTGGGGATATTTGGAGATATTTCCTTAATATTATAAATTACAAGTTATAATCGTACTATTTTATGAAAATTTAATTATTAATTTATTTTAACCTGGATCATAATTTAATATTATTTATAACACATAATTCAAATAAAAACTAAATCGACAATTTTGGCTACAGAATTTGTGGTATGTGTTGTTAGTTAAAAATAATTAATTATAACAATATTGTTTCCAAATTATTCAATAAATTAATTGACGCGTAGTCTAAACAAAGCTTGAGCATTATTAGCTGAAAGAGTTTACAGTTTCGTTTTGCAAACGATGAAATAAGAACCGTTAACTGTTTTTTGTATTAATTATCTTAATTATTACAAAATTAAAATCTCCAACTCTTATTAAATATAGTGTTTTTTCATTAGTAAACCAAATCTGTGAGGTTTTAATACAAATAATTATTATGCTTTCAAATTCTTGTTTTGCTGCGAGTTGTTTTCTTCGTATTGAGTAATTCAAGTTGTCTATTTGTTATTATTTAAATTTTACAAATAACTATAAATATTCTATAACTTCTTGTTTATTGAGAACCATCTAGGTCCCCGGCGTTGCTCAGGAATATATAAAGAGATGAATTCAATCGTGGTCTCTTAGTCAACACGAGATTTAACTGGTAACGAGACCGACACTTTATTCATACATTAATTCCATTGATCTATTGCTATTGGGAGTTAAAACTAACAACGTTTATCTGTTTTCCTTTCTTGTAATTCATACGTCAGAGATAAACACCGTCTTTGGGTGATTGGTAAGTCTGAGAAACCACGATGTTTTAATAACAAATTTGATCTACTCTCATCATCAAAAACCTTGAATAGACAGCTCAAAATTTCGCAAGTAGTTTCTTTGTTTTTACAGACTAAAAATAGGGATGTTTTTCTGACATTGGACAGGTACCGATCTTAACTTAACCGAATGCAATTAGTCTTCTTGACCTTCGGATCAAGAGATTATTTCTCTCAAAAAGAGGTCTTATCACAAGCGACTTGTGAGAGCTGCCATTCGCGTTAATCAAAAACAAATGCCAATTTAGAGTGTGCTTGACGCAATAAAAGTTATCGCCGTATCCTGGGAATCCGTGGCATCACAGCATACAGAACTGTTTGAAAAAGCATGGAGACATGAGGATGCTAATCCGATTGACAGATAGTAACAATGATGCGGCGAAATGATGAATTGTCTATCCAAGGTTTTTGATTATGAGAGTAGATCTAAGATTATGTTATTAAAACATCGTGGTTTCTCAGACTTACCACTCACCCAAGGACGGTGTTTATCTCTGACGTATGAATTACAAGAAAGGAAAACAGATAAACGTTGTTAGTTTTAACTCCCAATAGCAATAGATCAATGGAATTAATGTATGTAGAAAGTGTCGGTCTCGTTACCAGTTAAATCTCGTGTTGACTAAGAGACCACGATTGAATTCATCTCTTTATATATTCCTGAGCAACGCCGGGGACCTAGATGGTTCTCAATAAACAAGAAGTTATAGAATATTTATAAATTTTAAGTAATAACAAATAGACAACTTGATTTACTCAATACAATGTAGTGTTTTCTTTAACGGCATAAATAATGTAATGTGGTACGTATGTTTCATATACTGTAAATGATTAATGCGTAGAAAAACTTTATTTCAAATTATTAATTGAGTCTCGGTTAAAACTAATTTCTTAAACACGAACTCCCCTTTTCTTGGTCCATTGGAATTCGTGATAACGATGCTTTACAGTATTAATATTTATTAGTCTAGGAAGCCTTCTGACATTGGTACTGCTTTGATGGGAAATCTCTTGGAGCATTTCCTGTCTTTGATGCAAGGACGCTGCTGATTAACTATCCGCAGAGACCGTGCATCGTGTGACCCTTTACGATTTGACGTAAAGCGGGAATTTAGCATATCATCAACTTTAGCGGCTGGATTCTGCCCTGCAACCAAAATTAACCGAGACCCTGCCTAATTTGATACCAAATATAGAATTTTTAATTCCAAATGAAAAAAAACATTGAGACAATCTCATAACTGACACTGTTAGTCCAATCACAATGCAGTTAATATGTATCTAATATATTCTTTACGGAATTGTTATTAAAACACATGTTATTTAGCTAACTGTTGAGAAAAATATTCTAATGTGGTTTTACTTTCCTGTAAACCCCAGCGCTTTACTTGAAATTCGGAAAATAGAGAAAATTGAAATACGAATATGAAAATTCATTGATATCTGATCAGTCGTTTAGTGGGACGAGAAACACGCTCGGGGATTTTATTTCTTTACATTCAGTTTATATTTATATCATATTTTGTTATAGTTTATCTTCATTTCACTTTTCACTATCGCTATTATTATTCTATTGCAGAAAGATTCAGCTCAGTTTTTCTCTCTTACCGGATTGTCTGTTAGAGGTTGCATTGTTCGATGATGCTCTCAGTGGCGTGGTAGGCTGACATCTCAGCGGGGGCGGCTGCAATATTCATGGGGGGCTGAACAGGCTCGCAGTGAACCTCGTGAAACTCTGCCGCTTCAATATGCATTAGCACGGTTTTCAAATCCGAACAGTTACCAACCGATACCAGGTACTATCCTTCCAGGATTCAACGGAGACAAATCGTATGCAAACATTTATTTTACACTTTCTATTCTTGGTAGTACGACTCAAAATCCACGTAAGGACACTCTTCATTAAGTTTAATATTTGTTTGCATATCCACCCCCATTTTAGCAAATTGGAATTGATGAGTTGTCAAAATAACGCTTGTTTTATGACAAATGCGAGTCGAGTAATGAGAAATATATACGTTATCGAAAGATAATGATAAAAAGAGTAAGAACAGTACATTATCCACGAATATTAGAAGGCATTACCTCACTTCCCGAACGATTTTCAATATCGGCTCAAAATCTTTGGCCAGTAAAAAACTATTTTCAGAGGAGGTGAAAACTTGCTGCCGATAGCAAAGATAGTACAGAAGTGATCACGATGAGATTTCATATAAAAATACTAGCCCTGAAAAAATAATGCTCTATATCTGGGACGTAATAAAACACCATATTAAATACTTAGGGAAGGATAAGTTTAAGACCAATACAAATTTTAGTTTGATTTTAATTTCTCCCTTTCAAAACCGTCTTTTATAAAGATTACTTGTTAGTTTTTTTCATTACAGTATGATCAAACGTATTGATATTTGTAATTTTATTTGTTATAGAATACAATTTTATTTAGTTTAATAAATCAGCTTAATTTTCTGATGCCAAAAAGAATCTAACAAGTAAAATTCATAGACAAACTGAGGAAAAGTACCAGTCTGACAACTTGAAGATGATAAACATGTGTGCAGAAACGTTTCAGTGCCGTTAAATTAAAACAAATTAAAAATGGAAAATATAATTTTCCAAAAAAATTTGATTTAGAAACACGTAAAAAAATTATTTTCTCCCATTTAAAGTAATTGTGTACTACAGTAATTATGAAACGCCTTATCTATGAAAATTAACGATAATTCTAGTAAACAGAAGTGATAAATATTTGTAATAAATAATAATAATAAATAGAGGTTCGATTCTGTTGGTCACGTCGAAGACGTCAGGATCCATTTAATATCGGAAGGGCGTGAGACAAGTACCCAATAGCCCGACCAACCTAATGCAGGATTTCTAGGTTTTCCCTACATCTCATTCAGTAGAATATTGGGTAGCGAACATAAGGAAAATGGGGCAGCAAGCGTCGTTATTTCGCCAGAAGAGCAGATTTCTGAAAATATTTTCCCGACCGCAAATAACACAATAGTAAATATAATCGTCGTAAGAATAGCAACCAGAATGTATTTGAACATGAATGTGCATTATACTGAAAAATGCAAAGGAAGCCATAAACAGAATTTGAAATAATATTTCTAGAAATGAAGTAATCAATGAAGTATAAAATAATATAATGAACATACTAACTAAGGGACGAAAGATAACGAACGAGTTGTACCCCGTGATCAATAACTCAATTGAAATGGAAGCTACATAAAAGATGATAAATGAAGAAATCAATTGAATAGGTCCGTACAAAAATCAACCGCTGGCCACTGTGATCTAGTGGCTAGCGTCACTGCCTCTTACATAAGAGGTCCCGGGTTCGATTCCTGGTAAAACCTTGGGTATTAGTGTGCGTCTTCATGTTCACTAATTGAGAAACCCTTGATATGAAAATAAGATCCTCTGAACTGATAAAGACGTACCTGTCGAAGCGACTTGAAATATAAAAAAAATCAACGAGTTCAAGACAAATCTCAAATACACAGCAACTAATAACAAAATACTAGAAAAAAGTGGAGTTTTCCTCAAATAAATACAGATTATTAAGGAGATAGTAAATATAGCGAAGCTATCTAGGAACATCAAGTAAATATCTGCAGAATTCGAACCTTTCATATAAAATTACCGCATTACTACCTGTTTACAGGAACAGAAAAACCACTATGCGGTAATGAATGAATGTAAATTTTTCAAAACATACCAGAATAATTTTCTGGGATACTTATACCCAAATAATGGAGTAACAATGAAACCACTATCATAAACTTAACTGAAAGTGAGTTATGCAGTAGGAATTTTCATAAGCTCAGTTAAACAGATGTTAACAGTTTAGTTTTTAAAACGTATTTTTATATTTCTAATTTTATAAATGTAAATAGTATAAAAACAAGCAACTATAGCATGTATTTAAGAAATTCGAGCCTCACTATGACAAAATATAATTGAAGGTCGCTAATAACCTCCAGGTTGATGCAACATTAAGCCTAAATATGAAAATTTATTAAAAACCTTCTGGTAGCTTAAATAAGCACAGTAAGTATTATAGAGTCTGCAAGATTTGTACAATCCCAACAACAGAGGAAGCACTATCAATCTCAATAACTACGAAAAATATTACTCACACGCAAATAACTGCCGTTGAAGTACATTTTAATTTTCGCACTCTCCACCCGCACCCCCACATGTGGTAGTAGTGTCTTACCCTTACAGACCTTGTTTGCTTCCGTGTCGAAGGAACACGTGAACAAAATTTGGTCGAAATAGCTCCAAGAGTTAATATTTGTTTGTGGCACATACATAAATACACAAAAAATACATTGACCCATTCAATTACATTTAAAACGAGAGGATACTTGAGCAATGTCTTCGTTTTGATAAACGTGAAATAATATATAAACATATCTAGGACAAATAAATTTGAGTTTGTGTGGCCCTGATCTTTATACTGCATAGTCAATCTGCACTTTGAGATAAAAAATACTTTGCATGTTTATGAACTAATTAAAAATTACAATTTCTTATGATCATATAGATGTTAAGCGAAAAATATCATTTTATTTAAATAATAATACTTTTAAATTGTTTTTCGCAAATATCGTACTTTTAAGTTACATTTAGTTACATAAAAACTGTGTCGAGCGCCAGTTGTAATCCTCAATCATTTGAAATGTAAACATTTAACATTATTATTGACTAATTAAAAAATGATTAGTTAAATTTAATCATTATTTCATGCTTAACGGTAATGTAATAATAACGTTTTACATGCTGAGTGAGGTCATCATCTATCCTGTTGCAAGTTGTATATGTCTTTAGTAATAAAACCTTTTTGGCCTGAAACAGGGAAAGTGAGGAATTTAACTCTTCTGCAGATCAACAGAACATTTGCAATAAACCAAAATTTCATAGCAATCCGTACTCTCTCTCTCTCTCTCTCTCTCTCTCTCTCTCTCTCTCTCTCTCTCTCTCTCTCTCTCTCTCTCTCTCTATCCGCACCCCCAGGTGTGGTAGCAGTGTCTTACCCTTAAAGACCTTGTTTACTCAACCCCTAAGTACAAACATAAAATTCACAGTAGTATATTATGCTGGAGCACGCCGCTTACTTTCCTTTTCATTTATATAGAAGTATTTTTAATTAGACTCAAAGCAATTTCGACTGAAGCCTAATAAGAACACGGAGAAAATGTTCATATTACTAAGTTATAACATTATAATACTATAATTTCTGTAAGTCTATATATCTTTTATTATGCAAAATTTTTATAACAACATCTAAAATTATTTCAAAATTAAAAATACTTCAATTATTATAATGATTTATTTATATATAGTGATAAAATTCATCCAGCCGACAGAGTTCTACAGAATTAAATGATTCGCCAAATCGTTCATTTTACTATATCTTATGTTCCGTTGGTTTAATAGAATGAACATGTGGCACAATTATTAATGACTAACTGTCTTCTGATTAGAGGTAGAAATCAATGAGTCTAGAATACGTTCACAGGGACAGTATCCGATCCGTAACGGTCACGTTAATGATAGTAAAACTCACGTCTTTGAATTTAATTATAATTGGTTGAACATAGAAATATTTTAACAGTTGCTACTTGAATATTTACTCAACTTAGAATCAAAAGAAACGACAAAATCAGCATGTCAATATTAATAGTGATTTATTACACATACATCGACTGAGAGCCTTGTAATGTGTAATTTAGTTTACCCAGATATTTTGTGAGCCCTTATTGATATTCTTACAAAAAAATATTGTGTTTGAAAATATAAAACCGTCTGAAATTTTGTGTCATATTCATTTAATCAGTTGATTTTGGCTCTTTATTTCATTATCACTTAATTATCTACACAGATAATGAAATAAATATTAATGAATGGCATTTATTATTTTAAGCAATGACCAATTCAGAGTATGTAATAATGTAGAAATAGATTACAATGTGTATTTACTGAACGTCATTAATATGTAGATGTAGCTAATGACCACAAGGCTACTTACAAAAAAAAGAGCTACCAACCGATGTAAAAGCATCTCTAAATACTTGAAATAAAATATTATTTTTAGAACAAATATTATTTTCTCAAGTTGAACATGTTTCTCATTAAGAATTCTGTAAAACCATACGATTTTCAATTGCAAAATAGTAGGAGTTGATCCGTGTTATCGTGGTTTCGTAATTTAGTTGGTGATAATTTATTTTTGATACTGTAATCTGTACAGAGGTATTGCAAGAAACACGTGGTATCATAAAGGTTCAATTAAGAAATCAAAACATAACGAGACATTAGACCTTATAGGCACAGTCGGTCATATATTTTTCAACTATGCCAAAATAAAATTCTGCATATGCGCTGGAAATCTCATTGCCTTTTCCCAATGTGGAAAGCAGCTTATATTCGGTATAATGCACACTCCGAGAGAAGCTTAGCGAGCTGAATAACGTAACGTTGACTTTCCAGCCTTCACATGGGAAATTAAATAATTTATATTGTTGAAGTTGTTATATTTAACTAGAAAGGTGAAACGATTTGGAAAATAATTATCCATTTGAATGAGTAAAAATTGAAGTACACATAATGTTAATCGAATCAATATCACGTTCCAAAAAAAACGTTTTAGTTTCTGTATCTAATTTTGAAAGTCAACCAATATTTGTGTACATGTCTTCCAAAGCTCAGTCAAGCTTAGTGAAGTTCGATACGACACAGCTTTCTCCCACACACGTCCCAACGTCAATAAGTTGAGACAGGCTTCCACGTCACGTCAACTCGCTTTTTTTTCTTTTAATTTTTACCCAGTAGAAGAAGCAGACAAAATCTGAAATCGTTGCCACCCAAGCACCTAGGAATTTAGGCTTGCCGATAGTAAACAACGATTATACTCGTTAATTGAGAATAGATACGTAGTATCAGTTAATCATTAAACAATCCACTCACAGGACCAAAGTGAATGAACTGTTTACCAATTAAAGGATTCGCAGCGAATTCAAAGTTTGTATAATTATCTGCTATAGTGGGCAAACATGTCATTTGCTATCATCAATTTTCAAATACATCCTTTCGAAAAACAAGATAAATGTGTAATGCATCCCTATGGATATTCAATCATACATAATATTTTTCAGATAGATTTATTTCGTCACAATTGGCTGAACCCGGTGAAAAAATACATTTAATATTCCAATAAAGAAATATGAGTTAAAAAAAATTAATACTACTATTAATATTGGATATACAAATCCGTTAACGATAATTTTAAGCTAAAATATATTAAGTTAGACCATGTACCTAATTCGGTCCCAAAATCCATTAATAAATGTTTAATTAGGTTAAAAATTTCATGAAAGGAGATTTCAGCTAATAGTTTTATTATAATTAGAAAAAATTATTGACAAATAGAAGGTCAGAAAATTTTGTTTAATTAAATTTTATAGACTCAATTTATTAGTGAGAAAGTTTCAGTGTTGACAAATCATATGCATATTTATTAAATTATATGGTTATTTAAAAAATATTTTTAATTAAAGATAATGTAAAAAGATTGCCCGAAAGTTCCTTTTGCAAAATTAATAAATTAGTATTTATTAGTGTAGTTTTTAAAATGAATGAAACTTATTTAAAATGATATAATTAGAAAAATTATGTGGGCTGTTTTTAACGTAAGAATAGTTTTAATATTGTGCCGCTGCGGTTGCGATTTTGCGCTTGTTTGAATATATCCCCCCTTCATTAGGAAGCCAGTTGCAACTGTGAAGTACAGTCACTTTGTGTTTTACTATTGTTAGAGCGGTTCGGAATCCATAACTGATGGAAAAATCAGCCAATTGTGAAGTTAGATCAGTGAATCGTGTCCTGTATCAAATGAATGCTACGATATCCACGATTGTGTGAGGTGTATGGGGAAGCAATAATCAATTAATTAATGGAAGAAGATTAGGCTCTGTAGCAAAGAAGAAATTCAAACAGACATCCATGTTCCTGGTTTTCTGTGACAGACAAGGCTCAATTCTTGTCCAGGAATGCAACAATCAACTATGACGTTTATTTGAGACACTACGGATGCTCCGTAGAGCAATACAGAACAGAAGGCGTGGAGTATTGGGTTCATGACAGCGAATGGTCACACACCACCGTGAAAACATAAGAACTGATCGCATCATTTGCCTGAAAATAATTCAACTACCCTTCCTACAGTCCGGGTTTGGCACTAATTGATTATCATTTCTTGATGAACATTTCAACGACGATGACGATGTGAAACAGTAAGTGCAGACTTGGTTTTCATCACAGGCGCCATCTCTATTTGACAAGGGCATAGAATAATTTGTTCTCGTTGCGACAAGTCCCTAAATAACGGCGGGTACTTCGTGAAATAATAGTTAAAGGTGTAAGGTAATGACTGATAATAATATATATGTAAATAAAGTTCTGTTATTCTACATTATTAAATCAACGAACTGTATTCTTATAACATACTTTCTAACTTGGAAAATATTATTTTTTTGCAAAAGCATAAGCAATTCAGAAAATGTCAGTTTTAATTGTTAAAAATTTTCCACCACCTACAATATAATAAGTGCTCATGAAGAAATATTTCTCAGCATAAAACTTGCGTTTTATAGTTTTACATATGAAAAGCTACACGTTTAAGTCTAGAGGTAACTTTTTTTGGTGACTACACTGAGAATTTTTGTCAAATTTTTATTCCTGAATGGTATTCACATTAAAATCAAGCGATTTTTATCATAGTATCATGACTTTACATTACAGCAGACATTAAAATATTTTTCCTGCGGACCATGTATAAAAGATGAAGTCCATGTGGATATTTTATAGTTAGTCAGAAACGAGGAATTAATCGTTTATAATATTCTTCTCTACAATATTTACAATCATATTAAATTGCTATACACGGATTTGTACACGTGTAACTTACGCTCTTGTTAACCGTACTTCAGAGGCTTCATAGTAAACAACGCTTTATTCAGTAGTTTAATATGATAAATAATATAATAATAATATCGTATACAATTTTTACCACAAATTTCATGCAACAAATTTAAAATGAACTTTTTTATATCTTTATGATATATGGAACATTTTTAATTGCATGTTATTGTTGTATAACTGTATTTTCTACACCATGATATCAAAATAAAGATAATTTTACTCTTGTTTAAAATTTATTTTAATTATTTTTCATTACCTGAAGAGGGCCTAATTTTCTGATAAAACGCTGTTTAAATTTGGGAAATTTGTAACATAATGGCTTTTCAGAATAATTTTCTAAATTTACATCTACGATATATTAAATTATGTACAATGAAGCTAAAGATTAAATCATCTAGAGCATTGTGTGATCGATTCTCGTGCTTTATTCCTCTTTAACAGTAATCTGAATGCTATTTTATATATTTTAGGGTGACATGCAAGATGAGGGTGATCCAATAAATTGCTACTACCCCTTAATAGCATAGAAAGGGATTTTGAAAGGTTGAAGGCATCCAGGGACTCCGGGTTTATGGTCTAAGGATCTTATCTTATTTTCACATGAAAGAGAAGCAGGGCAAACGCTAAAAACCCTGCATCAGACTATTCAAATGACGAGAGTCGAGTGTCATATTGTAACCAATACTTTCTGTTTTCTTAACTTTACGTATCCAAACTTCAGTAAATTGCCATTACATAGATAGCAGGATGTGAATGTCTGGAAATAACGCTGTAATAAACAACAATAACTCTTGTTTCATTATAACATTTGCAGAATTAAGGTCGCGTTGGATTACAAAGATACACTTGCATAAAATCAGATTTAACTATTAAAGTAAGTGCCACTTAATTCCACGCGTGGCTAAGTTTTAGCTTTTGATTAGCTAGTCCCCCACTTTATTATATTGACAAAACTTTTCAAAGCGCTAAATAAGTCAATCTATGTTCGTCTTCCTTTCTGGAAACATGGCTAGGCTCCTGGGATCTCTTCAGCTAAGTACTCTGTTTCAAAACAATTCTATCGTATTTGATTACGTTCACATTTGGACGGTTTAATAAAATAATCTGACGTACCGAATGTTTCCTATTATCTATTCTGAATTCTTCTTACTTTGAACGCTGAAGAAGAGAAGACAACGGAGATATTCCTAAGTCCAACTTCCTTTCAGTGTGATCCACACCTGTCCTTGGCTAATAACTTAAATTTAAACATTCATCTTATTTTGGTTTTCTCAAATTTTATTCAGGAACAACATTTCAAGTTTGGTGTGGGGTTCTAACATCCGCTAGATTAGGAGGCAGCTTGCCGATCTGAGATATGTCTGCCGACGAAAACGGTCCATACTGAACTCTGATCCACGATAACACACACTCACACACACAGCTGTCGCCACTGTCAAATCTGAATCCTGGAAGAAACAGGTTTGGCCTGCCTTATCGCAACCGGAAGATATCGTCGCTATTTCACATTGATAAGGACTGACCAGCAGAAGTATACATTGTATTCAAGTTGTATTACCTAATCAATGGCTGTTGCGGTAAGGTAAATGATATTTTCAAACTTTCTGTGTGCAAAGCGCATAATTACGTGTATTTCAAAGAAGAATTTATTCTGCAAATGTTATTATACATCATATGCTTTATTGACCTTATCGGGTTGAACATAGCGTCGATAACGTAAAAATCATTTTATTATGTACGTATTTTTATGTATATTTATTATTAGATGCAACTGTGATTAAATCTTAGTGTCAGGTATCAACAACTGTAATTGTGATTTACCACTTATTAAATTTCCATATCAAAGGTAAATTGCTTATTTTACTTTCACATTATGCATTTCAACTCAGTTATTCCCGACAATGAAAATGAATTCTTTACCTAAATACATTCAATTCATTTATGACGACAAAAAAATCGATTCTTTTTTATCATAAGAAATATACTAAATAATACATAATTGCATTATAAACTGTTTAAATAATTATTGAATATTCCCAATGCTAAGAATAATTTTCGTAAGCTTCATTAATTAAGCTCATCTGGCCACACCGAGTTTAATCAATATAAAATATTCCAATCTATCCGAAACGAATACGTGCGTAATAATGGGAGAAATTAAATTTGAAATTGAATATTATAATCAACGGGTCTATTCATAAAATTGCATATACGTGATTGAAATGAAACTATCATATTTTGGTTGTGTTATTTGCTAATTCAGTTCCCGGCCAACTAATTTTGCTTCCCAACAATCACAAATATATATATGAGGGCTGATTCTAAAATAATTACCTATATTCATTTAAAAATAACTGAACTCCTCCACATAGTCAAGGCATCGTTAGTTTGTGTTTTCCTCACGTAAAACGTTTCGAAATGTTGAAGGCAACTAAATCACCCACCGATTGTGTAGCAAGATCAGTGATTCGTTCATTGGATTCAATTAATAATACGCCAGTAAATATTATCGGCAAATGTGTGACGTTAATGGGGAAGCTATAACGAGTGATGAAATAGTGAAGAAGTGGATTAATTTTTCTAGTAATATTAACATTAGTTAATGAGGATTAATTAACCAAGATTAATTCCTCATATCCTCGCGATAGTAATTTTAAAAATAATCGTTTTATAATGTTTTATATTACGACTGCATTTTATGGATTAAATTAAATTGTGAAATATTCTATTCGTGTCATCATCAGAGTGTTTATTTCTTATTTAACTGCTTCCGCAAACGAATTTATTCAGGACGAGGTTCACATTTTTATCAAACCATTCAATACGTCATGAAACAATGCTATAATCTGATTGATAAAACATTATTATTATCAAATTACCAATATCTCCATTAAAATATTGTAATTGTTAAATTAATTCTTACCCATTAAACTTTACAAATAAACATATCAAAATATATATCGTAAACATAATACTAAATGTAGGAAAAAAATAATAATTAAAGTAAAAATACCTGAGTAAAATAAATAATTAAACAGTTACTGTATTATAGTACAATAAGCGAAAATTCAAAATTAATAACCAAGTTAATGTTATAAAAAGAGATAAAGATGAACAAAATAATGTGTTATAAAATATAATTTGTGCGCACTATAACTGGGGAAAGTGTTGTATAGGACAAACTGTGTTCCAGAATTTATGGGGTCTACTCTTAAAGTCAGTACCGTTTCAATATTTTGCAGCCGCAGTTGCGATTTTAAGCATGCTCGACCATATCCTCCATTCATCAGTAAGCCAGACGCAAGCAGCTGTGATGCATCGTCACTTTGTGTCTTTCTTTTGTTAGAGCGTTACAAAATGTTAAATGCAATTGAAGGACCTGTCGGCAGTGAAGTCAGACCAGTCATTCGTTTTCTTAATGCAAGCAATGTTGCGCCACCAAACATTCTTCGGCAATTGTGTGAGGTATTAGGGGAAGTGATAGAATAGAGAGAAAGTGGATTAGACAGTTAACCGAAATTCGGGAAAATATGCACGATGAGCGACGGTTCTACCAACCATCTGTCATCACAGACGGCATCTTTATTTGACGCAGGCATACAAAAACGTGTTTCCCGTTACGACAAGTGGCTGAATAATGGCGATGACTATGTGTGGGTGGGGGCGGGAAGAGTTATAAAAAGTAAAACTTATTAAAGATTTTGATTTTCCAGAAAAAATTAATCCAATTTAATCTAGTATTCGAGTCATTTCGGTCACAGTTGGCGTTGTAATCAACAAAAATCAAAATGGGTAAAAACGTTGATAAATGGGGCTATCTCAAGAAATAGGCATCAGATCAGGAAAATAAAATGAAACGTGTTTTACATTTTTTACAAATGCTACTTAATGATACCATAAATTTGCACCCACCCCCACTCTCCTGGGATGGGGAAGAGAATTATGTCAATTATTTCAATGGGAAACCAATTTTTTTAGGAAACCTTAGTTTTCTAATGTCAAATACCATTGATTTAAACTCATTATTCATGGAAATTATTTCACAGATTGAGCTTCCATCGAAAAAGACTACGGAGACTTTCATTTATTCGTTTACTGATACGTAGTAACTACGTTTGGCGTTACCCAGGAACAACGACGTGGATGTAGTAGTTTTCTGTTCGCTTGGGGTTCTTATTTTATATGTCTCCTGAACACCCTACATATATATATATATAATTGGTGTACCAATTCTGTTGGTACGACCCCCTTCCCTCGGCGGAGTTCCTGCCGCCTGGCCTTAATCTGCAGTATATATAGTTCCGAGCTATAGCTCATGGGGGCTGGAGGCGAGGATTGGTTTCGTTTAGTGGCCGTCGTTGTGCCTCCATGTAAAGTGGGGTATCTACGCAATTTGTGGACTTCACTCCAAGGAGCAACTGTCAGACAACTATCTGCTACTAGCGTTGCCGTTTGCCACAGCATGTGTGATCCAGCTTCCTTGGCCAACGAGAGTGGAGTCTGCAGGCGTACCGTTTCCGATTGCCGTTTTATGGTGAAGCAGAGCAGTCGGACATTTATTTTCTTGATTTCTTTAAACAGTTTCAGACTATGTTCAATCTGTTTTCTCAAATCTAGACTTAAATTCTTTATTATTATTAACTGTTTAAACGTACGTACGGTTATGGTTTATGGAAAAACACGGTAAGAAATTCGACCTCCCGCCCAAGAAATATCGAGCCAGGAAAGATCCCGGCGTGCCACCTTGTATGCTACATTCTAAAAAGGTCCCAGCACAATTACTTCATATCAATGGGGTGTATAGCCTCGTATTAAAATAATGAAAAATATTATTTTAAACCGTATAATACATATTCTTTCTGCTCTTAACTAGTTTCCTTAGCCTTTGAATGCTATCTAAATTGAAATAAAAAGTTTTCATTGAAATAAATGTGTTTCATATCTTGTGAATTCGCTAACTAGGATAACACTGTCAACAATAAAGATTGCATTATGCTTGGTTAGCATACATGTTCGGACCGTACCTTCGTTATTCAGTGTGGGTGTATAGGATGAATACAAACAAATTGACGTACCACTGTGCTGCATAAATTAGCAGGATGTTTACAAACTAAATTGAATCCCATATTATAGTACGCTTTACTCACCTGTAAATGCAGTTTTCAATTAGTATTAATAAGAGTAGAGTACGGTCTTTAAACGTTGTTACATTTCACTGTCATTAAAATACATCTATCATTCCGACAATAGGAAAAATTCTCCATTTTCCCCTAATTTTACTTGCAACGGAAACAGTTCATAAGTCCATACTGTCATACATTATTTTAAAAAATATTAA
The DNA here is from genome assembly GCA_034510155.1 of Eucriotettix oculatus. Classification (NCBI taxonomy): domain Eukaryota; kingdom Metazoa; phylum Arthropoda; class Insecta; order Orthoptera; family Tetrigidae; genus Eucriotettix; species Eucriotettix oculatus. Next base: position 110,149,048 of record CM067377.1, on the reverse strand, counting down.
GCAGAACTGTTAGTTTATTTCGTGCTCATCTGCACTTAAATAAGTTGAATTCCTGTAACTTTATCACAACATTTAACTTAATGAATAAAAATATACCATCCATAATTCTGACGTTCACTCCACTTGGATTATTTACCATTGGTTTTGAACATTAATTTTTATATTTCACATTCATATACGTTATTTTTCCCTCTTTTTTAATGAAAACCTAACAACGTGTTCCCTGAGCGTAACTAATTCTTGAGAAGTAAATCTTTTTTTAAGATTTTCCTTTGTCATGAAATAATTGCTACCAACTATTTATGAGTTATTTTAGTACCTTCAGGTTACTTCAAAACAGTTCGTTTCTTCAGATTTCTTTTCCTGTTCAGTATTCCCTATTCACGTATGTGCTTGTTGCTCGTTGCCGATGGGCAACACTCTTTTGAAAACTTTTAGAGACGGGCTTCCTTATGAAAGAACCTAGTATATTTGTAAAGAAGAGTGGATGCAGAAGACAAAAAGATGGAGAACCATTATACTTCACAACGTGATGTCACGTATAATCAAGACTGCCACCGGACAAGTTCAGTATTCTGTAATAATATTTCCGAAAATATGTAATGCATTCACTTTTATAATACGTTTTGCATACAATGCATGTAAAATGATTAGCTAAGTATACGCGATTGTCCTCAAGTTTTGATCTTGTTCGTATATCGCAAACTTAAAAGTAAGAAACCTTCTAATGGTACTTCACCTAGAAATTTTCTGATATAATTATAGAATTCTATGTCTCAAAATAGAGTAACTGAATACCGATTCGAATCCTAGTCATGCCATTACTAGGCCAGCATCCAGCCACCTGTTCGGTGTGTTTTGACACTGGTAATATAAATTATAGCACGTTCCATTTAACTATTACAATTTCCAATACTAAATTCGTAGATCTTTTTCTACACCGGCAGATTTTAAATTCATGTGTATCAATAATTCATAACAAGAAATTATCTTGTTAATAATTAATAATAGGAAATACGAAATTATCTCAGTTGAACTTTCGATGTTTGAGAAACAATTACATAGCAAACTAGAAGTTACGGCGTTTCGACGCAGAATTTCGACTTAGCTTTTTATCTAATAGCAAAAACTTGAAGACATGAGGAATTATTCTCAATCATAATTTTGTCAGCAATGAGGTAACATTACCTATTAATAAATTAATTTATCAAATAACTGTCGACTTTTAATAAGTATTATATTAATATAGAACCAAACATAATACTATTAATAACTATTCAGAAATTATTACTTTGCCAACTGTTAATGGTACGCATTTCCAGACACGAAGAAGGCACATATCTGCATCATTTAAAGGAGATGTATTCTTTATTTTGCGATAGTGAGAGGTAACAGGCTATAAGGGGGTGTTGTAGAAACTGTTAGAATAGGAAAAGAATTTGAAAAGGGGGGTTGCGGAAGGGAGAAGAAGGCAGTTAATAGTTGACAATTTCTTTTTGGGGTAAGAAGCTACATGAGAATGAACCTGAAATGGGAAACTCCCCAGTAATAGCACAGGAAGGAAAATTTTGCATCAAATAGGTCGGGATCTCATGTCCTTCCGAATAAGAGGAGTTAGCTGTGGGGTCGCGGCATTCCTTACCCACTACCTACACTAGTTTCGACAGGCTAATACTAATACAATAGGATCAGTGCATAGCCATTACCGTACGACCAAGGTCTTCGTCACTAGAGCATATCTCTGCCAAAAGAGTCAGAGTTGCCTCGGCATGTGAAAATCATAAAAACCATAGAGAGAACGAGACATGACCGAAGGTAAGTACCATCGTCACTCTGAGTAGAAACAGATGCGAGAGATCAGGCTACATGCGGGTGATCCTGAAACAAGCAATTCCCCTTTAATAGCATAGGAAGGGAATTGAAAATAGGGGATGCGGAAGGTAGAGCAAGGTAGCTAAGGGTTTACTAGGGCCCCCGGGCTGTATTTTGAGGATCTTTCCGGGTGTTTCAAAGACCCTAGAAAACCTGCATCGGGTAGATCGTGCTAGTGGGTACTACTCCTGCGCCCTTCTGATGACGGGAGACTGGATTGCTGTGGGAACGCAACAAACCCGCCTCCGTGCCTTGTTCAGTATTGAGAGGCAGTTGACCGACTGGTCCAATAGGATCAGCGAACAACTCTTACCGTATGCCGAAGGTCTTCGACCCCCGTACATACACCTCTCAAACTGCCCAAGGTCGTCTCAGCCTGCAGGAGTCTTAAATTAGCTACCTTGGCCATGGACCAAGGGGGACGGAAAGAGGAAAACCAGGAAGGAGGAAGTCAACCTCCACCTGGCTCCCACTCATTTCCCAGCAGGACATCTTCCTGCTTATCCCCGTTCCAGCATGTCTTTTTTTTTGGGTGACAGGCTACATGAGGGTGATCCTGAAGCAGGCAACTCCCCTTTAATAGCATAGGAAGGGACTTGAAAAGGGGGGATGTGGAAGGTAGAACAAGGTAGCCCAGGGTTGACTAGGGCCCCCAGGCTGTAGTGTAAGGATCCTACCCGGTGTTTCACCTAAAGGTGATGCAGGGAAAAACCCTAGAAAACCTGCATCAGGTAGGTCAGGCTAGTGGGTACTACTCCTGCGCCCTTCTGATGACGGGAGACTGGAATGCTGTGGGAACGCAACAAACCCGCCTCCGTGCCTTGGTCAGTATTGAGAGGCAGTTGGCCGACTGGTCCAATAGGATCAGCGAACAACTCTTACCGTATGCCGAAGGTCTTCGACCCCCGTACATACACCTCTCAAACTGCCCAAGGTCGCCTCAGCCTGCAGGAGTCTTAAATTAGCTACCTTGGCCATGGACCAAGGGGGGACGGAAAGAGGAAAACCAGGAAGGAGGAAGTCAACCTCCACCTGGCTCTCACTCATTTCCGAGCAGGAAATCCTCCTGCAAGTCCCTCTAAACCATTTATTATTTTTTTTGGGTGACAGGCTACATGAGGGTGATCCTGAAGCAGGCAACTCCCCTTTAATAGCATAGGAAGGGAGTGGAAAAGGGAGGATTTGGAAGGTAGAGCAAGGTAGCCCAGGGTTGACTAGGGCCCCCAGGCTATAGTGTAAGGATCCTACCCGGTGTTTCACCTAAAGGTGATGCAGGGAAAAACCCTAGAAAACCTGCATCAGGTAGGTCGGGCTAGTGGGTACTACTCCTGCGCCCTTCTGATGACGGGAGACAGGATTGCTGTGGGAACGCAACAAACCCGCCTCCGTGCCTTGTTCAGTATTGAGAGGCAGTTGGCCGACTGGTCCAATAGGATCAGCGAACAACTCTTACCGTATGCCGAAGGTCTTCGACCCCCGTACATACACCTCTCAAACTGCCCAAGGTCGCCTCAGCCTGCAGGAGTCTTAAATTAGCTACCTTGGCCATGGACCAAGGGGGGAAGGAATGAGGAAAACCAGGAAGGAGGAAGTCAACCTCCACCTGGCTCTCACTCATTTCCGAGCAGGACATCCTCCTGCTCCTCTGTCCAGTATATCCCAGCATGTCTTGTAGGCTCCAGTCTTTATATACCGGCGTCGTTAGAACACACTGCGTGTTATAAAGGTTGCCTTTACGTGTTCCTATACCATTCATCCAAATAGCGTGAAAAGTTTAGCGTTTAGCGGCGAGCACCCTAAAGGTTTTAATCCACTATGTAGTATATATATCAAACAAAAATCATCGAAATCACTGGCTATTTTTAAGATTTCATTTTCTTTAATGTTCCTGTGTAATAGGAACATTATCATCCGTCTAGGTAAAAGTCGGGAAATTAATTGTTTGTATAAGTCCTTACATTTCCCTTACAACACAAGTATTCATACTACTTTACTGTTCCTTGACCTTGTAAATTTATCACTTAGTTAAAACTGCTTAATTATTTAAGTGACATTGGTGTTGCAGCTCTCTGTTCCTGCTTGCTTTCTTGATGGCCTCTATGTTCAGTGGCAGCGTTTCGTCGCGTCAGAACCTTTTCATGGAATGGTGCAGCTGCAGAAGTACGGCTTCGTCTCAACTGTGTCCTTTCGTGAATCCTCTGTTGGAGTTCTCATGCATGTCCAAGACCGCTGGAGAACCGAGATCTGCCCATGTCCTCGTTACGATTCTGTTGGCAGTTGCGGCGTCAACGAGCGTCGCGGTGGCCGTCATATTGGCCATCAGAATCCGCGTCGTGGTGCTCGTCGTCACCACCATCCTCGACCTCGTCGTCAGGCTGAGGCTCAGGCCCAGATACACGTGACGAGTGACACATTAACCTGCACCAAAAATACACAATACAACGTGACTACGGAAGGTCACTCTTTCAACGCGTGAGTGACTGATTTACGAACATTAAATCTTCGACAAATAATATTAGTTATTCGTTGTTGGCCGAGTCCGAGAATCGGATCAGGAAAAGTTCAAAATAAGACAAGCATGTTTAATGCCATCCGATTTAATGTAAAAAATTAGGATAATTTATTCTCATGCATTTCAAGATCACAGGAACGACAGTGTAGTTTTTTAGTTCTTATTTAGTGTATTCCCAAAAAAAGTTTCAATTCGATCAGAGGCGTATAACTCAAATTTTATGTTAAGAAGTGAGCTTCTGGAATACACTAAACCTGTTAGCTGCGATTAACATAATATATATGGAAAAACGGGAGATAGTGAATTACAAATGAGATACATGGCGGAATAATTTAAGTGTAAATATCAGATTTTACTTACTCGATTAAAGGGCAAAACATATTTTCAAAAACAGATATATTTGATTTACAACTGCTTTTAACTATCCAGGGGCAGTGTCAAACAAATATAGACAAGTATTCCAAAACTATCTAAGTATGTAAGTGGATATCCCTTTATTTTTATTTTAAAGCTCTCAATACTTGAGGATGAAGTTTCCATAATCGCTGCAAGTTAACTGTTCCCGACTTCGATACTAGCCTAATAACAATAAAGAATTTACCAACATCTACTTTTTGTCCTCTAGTAAAGGTTTTCCAGCAGTGTTTATTTCCTCACATGTAGGTTGGGCCAAAAAATCTGATGTTCATTTCTGCCTAGGCCTGATCACCTCTCAAAAGTTGAAAATGGCGTATTGCCTCACCTTGTTCTGAGGCTTTTCTATACGATTATGCTTTCTTCTGGGTAAGAAATAAACACTTTCCATAACTAATATTCTTAAAAAGCCATGACAAAATCCAACTAAGTCGGCCCTCTCAAAAACCCTGAAAATTGTGCATTGTCTAGCCTGTTTTCTCCAATATTTTAATTGATCGCATTTTGTTCCGTCACCTTGTAGGTTACCCCTCCTTACCACTACATCCTGTATCCCCTAGACTGACTTGATTTGTCCAGAACGATAAGGATCCTTAAAAAAAACAGTCGAATTCCAAATTTAGCGAACAATTGAAGTGAAAGGCAATTCGCGTCTTTCAGCTTTCATCAGTATCCTTATTTGAAAATTTAATGTCTTCCATATCTTGGATATTACATTTTCTTGTTGCTCCCAATTTAGCTGTCATTGATTGCAAAGTATTTACAAATTCATCATTCCTGCACATAAATTACGACATGGAATCCGTTCTCTGAGCACGCGTGAAACTAACTTGTTTATATGTCTAAGTTTAAACTCATGCTACTTTTTTCCGCCTACGTTAATCTTCTTTAAAATTCCTCGCATCTCCTTCGCACTTGATTTTGCGGTAAATTATTCAATCGTTATAAAATAGAGGAGCTTTCGATTTTATTGTGACGCTAAGTCCCTCAAACTCTACCTTGATTATCCGTTAGACCTGAATGATAGAGTTTTCCCGGAATTATTTTAAACAAAAATTGTACCCACGCTCCGACCCTCATAACAACCTTAATCTACATCCTAGCTTTTCTATGAGCACAATGTCAATTACGATCGCATCTTTTCTGTATCCGTTCTCAAGAGGGTCCGCAACCTCCTGTCAAAAAGAAACCATTTGGCTCTCTCACACGAGGAACTGCGTTAGCCACTGAATAGCCAGTTTCTTTTGTACCATTCCCGTCCAATAGCAGAGAAGTGAGGTTCTGCAGCTATACAGTTGAAAATTAATAAATATATAAATGAATAGCCAAAGAGATATCGAAATAAGCGTTAAAATAAATACTACAAATCGCTCCTGTACGTTATGCCAACAACACACAATTATTTCCTTAGTAATGAAACAATTGAACAATAAATTATTATGTTTGTCTAATGTTATTAACCTACATGTGTGTGTCCATATATTGCATAAATATTTTTTAAAAATACCGTTATTATCAAATATGTATATATGTAAGTATTTATTTATTTAATGTAGGAATGGATATTTTGCCCGGTGCCAGATACATGAAGTTACAGTAAAAATTAATTTACAATGAATGAAATTACCATAAAGTAATATAATTATTTTAAGTAATCCGGACATATTGTTGTTATAAAAGGTATGTGAATAAAAATATTTATCGAAGATCAATATTTGAAAAGGATATTATGTACAGGATCTGGCAGACAGAACTCCTATTTGTTGAAGCTGATAAAATCGAAACCAAATAAGTTACGGAACAAATTGTTTTGTTTGAAAGCATACATAATGTCATTTTAATTTAACATTTTTAAACCACCATTGATTATGCACTGATTGAGCTGCTCATGACAATGTCTTTAAGAGTAATTGCGGACATATTGTCAGCAACTTCGTGTTAAATTTCCTCCTTCTGGACTTTTACATTTTGATGACGAAGCTGAACAAAAATGGCACACTCGCCGATACTCGATGACATGGCACAATTTTACCAATATCCCGCTATACCTTTCGCAAACAGGGTCGTTCTTTCTGTCGAACTCTGTATAAATAACAGAATAAAATTTTCCTGGACTGTAAATAAGAACAGTGGAATTATACATGAAAATAGATGTTAATTATTATAAGATCACTTTACTTTAGTTTGTTTTTGATGGATCTAACACTGCTGTGCTGTTATAAATTGGACCTTTACTAAAGAGTGGGAGAATTATGATATGCTGTGAGAATAATTTAAAAATAATTTTAATAATTATAAAATGGAGAATTGTAAATAAAAATATTTAATTAAAACGGAATTTTAGTTGGTCTATCTTAGCTTTAGTCGGGAGCATGAATGTTAAAAAGAAATCTGGGGATCGAGAACACTTTATATGAGCTGACCTAAGGTGAAAAACATGAACGTTTATACATCACCATTGCTGAAATTGGGTTTCTTTCTTATTGTCAAAGCTGGAAGTCCACTTGTTCGTTGTATGGTTGTTGACTGCTGGAAGCCTGGGGTTGCGAGTTGACTCCCATCAACTTAAAGGCTTCATGTTCTGGAGCTCCTCTGTAGTGTCTGATATTGAGTGCTCAACGAATGGCACAGAGAGCGAAAAGAATGCTTGAGTCTCTGAAAATTACTGAATATTTCTTCGGCATAAATATAACTTAATATCAGAATGTTTAGTATATAACTGAGTAGCAAGAAAGTTATTCGGTTTCTTTCTTGAAGCTCCGCCTCCGTACATGAAATCTCACCCTGTGCAAGAAGTTTTCCCGCCATCCTTACGAAAAGAGGTATTTTTTCTGTCTTACTTTGAAATCATGTCGCAGTCCCAACAGGGATCGTGTGGCTGAGAGATGCGGAACTAATATTTTGAGATTCTTCCTTTGAAAGGACATGCTGTAACTTCCAGATACTTTCGGACGCAGGGAGGTAAAGATTGTCCGCTTTTGTATTCTTTGGCAAAGCCTCAGTCTTCAAGTCTTGATGCCAGACTGACAGCTGGGGATTCACATCGGGCCAGTTGTTTCCGGGACTGACATTTATTTCTGTCATTTTCCGTCGCAAAATATTCATCATATGATTAACCAATCTCATTCATTTTTAGACCTGACTCCGTCCAGCATGGATTGGCACATGCCTATTGTGTATAAAACTATAAAGATTTTATAAATATATAATAAACTGTAATGAGTTAAGATGAGATACGCAATCGCGTACCACAATACTATCCCTTCAGTACACTGATTTATATTCCATGAAGAGAGTTTAGATTAAGTCTAAATTTTCTTTGACACGTATTGTGTAATCATTTCAGAGCTCATTACAGATCAAATTTCATTACGGGATGTTACACATCTAGTATCGACAGCGTTTATTTTAAGGAACCCACTAAGAGGTATATGTTTGACCTGTTACAGATTTATCACTTACTAGGGGTTTCTAATACTCCAAGTTTTTTTTCCTCGGCTTTTGAAGAATGCCAGTAGGGGAAGTCAGGGAGAACGGGTCACTTACTGTTTAACAATTTTTGTAAAATTATGGTAAAAGAAAACTCATTTCATAAAAGTGTAAAACATTATATTACTTATTCTAATATCAATATAATTTAAAACAACAAATTTATATTTTTTATGAATTTTTAAAAGAAACTTATAAATTTCCCACTCCCCGGGGCAGAACGGGACAGGATGTTTTGTATTTGCAATTAGTGCAATAAAATTAAATTAAATTTATGAAATATCTTAATGCCTTTTGCGTTTTCTTTCTTATACTTATTTAGAGAACGGTTGATCGCTTTATCAATCTTTACTTTCGCAAAATTTATTCTTCAACTGCACAGTATTTGCTAGCATTTTTCCCTTTTTTCGTTCCTTTTCTTTATTTATCTATTCTTTTTGGGTACAGCACCCTGTATCTAATTCTTAAAAGGGGATTCTGCCTGTTATCCCTTTTTTTCGTGAGTAATGCATTACTCTTGCTTTATGAAGTAGTATTCCGTTTCGCCCTGCACACGTTTTAATTTAAGGTTTTCCACTGATTCTTAATACAAGAAAATTTAAAGGTCATATATAACTTACATGCAGCTTTTTTTACGAATATATACCATTAAAGAGCTATTAACAGCGAGGAGTTTTGTAGATTACCTTATGTCGAAAATATGTAAAATTTATAAATTCACAGATAGTAAGATAGGTCATTCACAAGGCTCAGTCATGTCTTTGTCAAGTCGGCTGTCAAGGCTTATTTCTTGACCAGTTACAAATTTTCACACCTATTTACTAACGTCCAGCACTATCCAGTAAAAAAATAGGGTATCCCGTTCTATCCCATTCTTCCCCAACCAAGTTTTGTTTCAATCCGTCCACGTGTTTAAAATTGTATGGAGAATATAAAAATATACGTTCATTCTTATTGTACAGATATACTTCTAAAATTTTTAGTTTTAAATAACATATTCAAACTAAAATACAGATAACATGTAAAACTAATATTATTTGTATGTCATTAATTAATGTTTAAAAAAAGTACTTGCCGTGTTCTTTGGAAAAATATGGAAAGTTACAGAATTTGAAAACAATGTGAATATCAAACATTTATGCAAGATGAAGTATTTAATAACACGGATGATAATTAAATCAATATCTAATTATAAAATTTTACTAGTTACTTTCAAACTTCATTTCCTTTTAGGGAAATATGAAAGTAACAGAATACTAAACCACCGATAAAAATCCATAACCAGAGACAGTAGGTGTTCACACATTTTTGAGAACATACATAATTTTCCAATCACCATGCCTATTTGTTGACGTAAATTGTTGACGGTTGTTTTCATTTTACGGAAGTACTAATATTGCGGTGTATTCTGGCCACTCTATTTGCGACAAATCAGGCTTCAAACAGGAAATTAATCAGCGCAAAACCCTCATTAAACAAGAACGGTCACGGATCACAAAAAAAATAAACTGAACTAACTATTTACCACAAATCCATGAAAACAAATCTTTCAGTGGCCCTTTCATTCAAATGTAGAGCTGCAAATTGGCCCGAAACAATTACTTTACTCCATATAACAACATAAATTTACCCTTATGAAAATTATTGCATTACTAATTGAACCCTTAACTAATAATATTTATTATAAAAATACTAAATTAGAATATGTACATATAATCCTTTCAGATTTAGTTATGATTATAGCATTGCACTATTTATTTATTTGTCTTATTTTTGTTTATATTAGTATTAACAATTAGACGTAGTTTGACGACTTAACAGACTTATTAAATCATAATGCTGAGTGCAACATGATGTTAGCAAAACTTTGTAAATTAAGGGAAAGTTGCTTAAATTTATCATCTGCGGTCATTCTAAATAACTGTACGTTTTCATCCGGAGAAAATTCAGTGACTATATTAAAAGAATTAAGTTGTTGCGTTTTGTAAGAAATGATCTTTGTTTATCAAACTTTGAAATAACGGTGAAGTTATTTAAGTACGAACGATCGTTTTCAATATAATGTAAATTACTGTATGAAAAAGGAACACAAGAACTTTATATTGTAAGCATTATAGTTTGTTATTAAACTATTGCCTTTTATCAATGAACGGGAACTTTACAGAACAAAGTTGTAATATGTGATTCATTTACACATAATGCTATTATTGCTCATATTCATCTTAAATATAGAAAATATGTAACTGAAACATTTTCGTAACTGTGCTCCAAATTGAGTTTATTACTTGTTATGAAATATTGTTAAGTGAATTTGTGTTTTGTCTTTTTGTCTAGTAGTATTTTCTGTTTACATTTTTAAGAACTCATTGCCGTAACCATCAAATTCAATTCAAAATTAGTACAAATGTAAATTAAATTCTGTAACCGAGATTATACTCTACGTTAATACTTTCTTGTAGGAAAGGTATTAACACTTTTCATAAGTAGTATACTAAGTAGTCCTACCATCAGACACACCTGATAAAATGCCCTCAAAAGATTAAAAAGCGGGATGTTAACTGTTCAAGTTGCCGAGAGGTCGAAAGTCCCGACTTACCAATATATATGAACGTATTTCAAATATAACATATAATTAAGGGTATTAAAGCACATAAATAAATTTCATGGTTATAGACGCACAAAATAAAATGTGACAAGTGAAACACGTAACCGCTTTAAAGGGAAGGATGTCTGCTTCGTTCTAGAAATGCAAATGCATTATTCATTCAAGTGCCTGGTGCGTCGGACTTTCGGATGAGTTGACGGCTGTGATGTAGACATTGCTGAAAAATTTATGCCGTCAGAACGTAGTAGCTACGTCACCCATTTTCGCATTTGCAACAAATCCTTAGTGCTCATTATTTACACATGGGTACAAATATTCAATGTAAATTCTATCAGTTATTTTAAATACAGTAAAATATAATATGCACCCGCTGAAAAACTATATAGCGATTGATGACAAATTACGTATACGTCATTGTCCGTTCGGTAGATGAAAAGTTGCTATGTTCAAATTACTACGAAAGAAAATAGCTCAAATTATTTATGAGTGTCTCACAAGAGTTGGACGAAATAATATGAACATCATGCAATAGCTTATGGCTTGTTGCAGGTTGGAAACACTGTGTACGAGTAAATTCTGCAACGCGGCTGCAGTGCCCAGTTGGTGTTGCCACGTAATGAGGTTATCTTTCAGTATATTGTATGCTTTGCTACGGTTAAGACCAGTGATCGGTGGTGCGCATTTAGCGAGAGCATCTATGACGACCGGCTCAACTGTTTAACGTTTCACGAGCGACAGTATCCACAGTAATGACAGCATTCATAAAAAATGGTAAAACATCATCATAGTGAGCGAAAGCTGAAGTTAGCTGACAGAGACAGACGTACATTAAAAAGGGTTGCGATCAGACATAAAATTTCTGCGGCAAAAGTGACCGCAGAACTCAGCACTCACTCAAGTCATACTGTTACGACAAAGCTTCACAAAGCTAATATTCATGGAAGGGCTGTAATTTAGAACCACTTCATAACGGAACCCAACGCAAAGCTGCGAAAGAAGTGGTGCCACGATCATAAAACCTGGATAATGGACGTCTGGAAAAATGTGAACTGGTCCAACGAATCATTTTTTACATTGTTTCCTCCAAACGGCCGGGTTTATGTATGTATAACATGATTAGAAGCCTACGATCCGGCCTGTCTGCTTCCTACAGACAATCATGGGGAGGTTCCGTTATGATTTGAGGGGACTATATCACTGTATTCATCTGGTCCGATCGTTATCCTTACTGGCCGTATTACATATGAATATCTCGACACCCTCAATATTGAAATGCTTACTATGACTAACATATTGCTGCCAGATTCTGCCAAGATGATACGGCCAAAAAGGTTCAGGCGTGGTTTGTAGAGCATCAGAATGTCTTGAACCTCTTCCGTGGCCAGCACAATCGCCAGACCTCAACATGATTGAAACGTTATGGAGAGTTTTAGGGCAGAGAGTGAACAGCAGCTGATTTCACCTCCAACATCGTTGCAGCAATTGGCGGATATTTTGCTACAAGAGTGGGAGGAGATTCGCTTGGAAATTATCAGAAAATCTACGAATATTTTCCGTGCAGCTTTTCTCAAAGCAAATGGTGGTCCAACTCCTTATAAATAAATATAGTATAAATATCATTTTGTCCAACTCTTTATTAATCAATAAATATTGTGTAAATATCATTTTGTCCAACTCCTGCATTTTCCGCTCAGTTTCCTAATTTTAAAATCTCACTGTAAACATTAAGATTAAAAAAATAAATAAACATTGGACGTATATGAAAGATTCAAATTCACGCTTTTCGACAGGAGAGGGTGAATGTATAAAGATAGACTATTATAATTATACGAGGTATGCTCAGAAAGTAAATGTACTGTGGCCATAACAGTCTGCAGTTTTGTGTGTGTTGTGCAACACGTAAGTGTTATAGGACAGGGTGAGTATCACAGGAACACGTTAGTACGTAAACTCATGTTATAGTCGAATATGTCGGTAAGAAAGTTCACCAAGTGTGATACACATACTGTGATCCGATTCTTACTCTTGAAAGGAATAACACCTACCGACATTTTTTCCCGAATAAAAGCGTGGGTGGCTCATTACACATCCGAGTTGAAAAGACAGTCATATTAGTGACGTCACATCCAATATCCGTTTGACAAAAATATCAAAACCACAATTATGGGCAAAACAAAGTCATTGCCTCAGTGTTTTCGGACCGAAAAGACATTAATTTGGTAGAATTTCTGCGTCAAGTATAACCATCAATGCATAACGATATTATGATCCCAAACAACTCAAATGAAGCATTCAAAAGAAATGAATAGTGAAGAGAGGAGTGTGCTTGTTGCACGACGACGCCCGTCCTCTCGCAGCCTTAGTCACCAATGCGCTCTTGAATTGATTTGTATGGGAAGTTTTGAACCACTCGCCTTATTCCTTTGTCTTAAGCGCCTTCAAATTATCATCTTTTCGTCACCCCTGAAAATACACAGGTTCTGATGTGGGGGCATGAACTCGCAGGAGAGTTTTTCTAGGAGAGCATAAATAATCTTGTACCTCGGCTCACCATATGAGTTGAATGGAATGGCATTTTTCTGGAAAAATAGTCAACGATCTTCTTCTTTCAAATACACTTTTATATTAATAAATTAGTACGCTTACATTATGTACATTTATTAAAAAGAATTAGAATATTTGTAAAGAATTAATATTCGATAAAATTTGAATTAATACTACGAAAATATTTAAGTATGAATTCAATTAAAGTAAATAATATTATGCTGTTTTATCTTTACTGTCTTATGACCTAATTCAGGTGATTGAATTTACCTACAAAAATTAGAGCAAAAACAATGTCTATCGTACTTTACAATCTTTCCTCCGCGCTATTTTTCCATTTCATTATATAACATTTATGCATAATTGTCTAATCCAATATGATATTCATAGCTCCATTGAATACAGGGGTAACATGGTTTCAGCAAATAAAATTAAAAAATAAAAACAAATCTTAGGTTTCTAGATACCTACATGACAAAGTGTTTACATAAATGATAATTATTTGTCTGCAATTAGAGGAAAATGATCAGACCTAGAAAGATTCTCTTAAATTTCAATCAATAAAATATTTACAATAACTTATATTTGCACCCAAAAATGTTCCAAATAAAGGTACTCTATACGTCGAACGAGCTTTATCATTATATGTTTGAACATATTCTATTAGTCAAATATACCTGCATATTCATTTATTTCAATGAAGTAAAATAAATATAACTATCAGATACCGTATTTACAATACAATAAAATTATATCTGACATTATTTATAGTTCCAATCACAATGTTGAATTTAATATATTAACGGCCATGCCCAAATAAGTAAAGTACTCATTTTTTGATTCCAAGCAGGAAAATTACTGTTAATCATAAACGTTTAACAGAATGAAGAAGTGTATTTTCTTTTACCAGTGAAACTTTGAAAGTACAATGCAAATTGCTCAAATAAAAATTAAACAACATAAGAACATCAACAGACATGAAAAATAAATTTGTGCTTATTCAGTGTGATTCATAAAATTCCAACGTAAGCAAGAATTTTATTCAAGGATTTTTAGCAATAAAAATAAGACGCGCTGAACAGTTTCCTCTCGAAAATGAAACCATTTAAAAACGAAAATGTCAGTTTAGGAAACATACATGGGTTTCAGATTTTATTAATTCTCATCTTAAGTAAATAGAAGTCGATAAATAGCCGAGAGGGGACTTTATACGCACGTAAATACATATATTATAATTTATGAACATGTTTATATTATGTATGATTGATATTCTGATATTATTTTAATAATACATAAGTTACGCAGCCAGAGATAAAGATATTGACGGTTTCTGTAATAAAATGTTTAAAAAATATTTTCAAATTAAAAAAACTATTTAAGTCAAAAACTTCCCTTCTAAGGGTAAATAGAAAAGGGCTGAATTTATGTAGTGGACGTAACGATAAAAGACAAGAGATACTCGGTGGACGCGTAAATGTTTTCGTCATATATTTTATTTATCTAAATTAATTTACAATATTAAGTATTTAGTACGACGTTTCCATAGATAAAAGATCCTGAGGTATTCGCAAGGCACCTTTCTGGAGAATCCCGGCAAACAAAGTCAAGAAAGCCTGACAGGCGCTTTGTCTGAAAGGGTTTTTCGGCTGAGCGAAAACCCCAGGGCAGCCAAGGTCAACAACGTGGTAGATCCAAAATATGGATCGGGGTGAGCCCACCAAAATTTTGAATTTTTAGAGAGGGAGGATAGAGACGCCAACCCCATTGGACGACCTGTTGAAGATATAAAAAGCGGGGATGCCAATTATGTTTTTTGAAGTGAGTTTGAGAAGGAGAGGACTTCTAAAGAGACATTCTGAAAAGTGAGTCAGAGGTGAAGGGTAAATAAGGAGCTTGCAAAACGCAAAATCAGACTGGATGGCTTCAAAGAGTCGGAAAGGAGTGGCGATCCGGTTGCGTCACTATGAAACAAAGCTGAACCACATCAGAGGTTCGCGTTTCACATGCCACCCGGAAGCTGCCTCTGCATTCAATCTAGAATTACCGGTCAGTCACGGAAATAGTGGAGAATGAATACAAAAGGTGATAATCTCACGGTCTGCTATGGGTATAAACAATTCATACAGACCTAGTAAGGTAAATTAAAATTTCCTAAGTCTATTTCTATTTTATTTCTTTTATTTAATTAATTAATTTCTAAATATCGTATTTTGTTTAATCTTTTACTTTTGTTAATGAAGACATTGCTTATTGGCGCCCAACCTTTTAAATATATATTCTAAATTGGTTGATTATTTTTCTAAATTTAAAAATTTATAAGAAACCAGGTCACAATGGCTTGTAGTACTAGCGTCTGGAAATTAATTTGGTGTGCTGATAAGATTAGCTAATGTTTTCGTTTAATATTGCCGCTTTCTTACCATTATCATAATGACCACAAATTCATTAATAAAAATCTAAATTTACCAGAAATTTCAGTGTTTACAATTCTAATTCGCGTGTAGCAAAATAATCATTTCCATAAATGCAGCATTGTTCCTCACAAAAAAATATTTAATCATTGAGCCTTTCAAACAATATAATGTTCCTACACGTTATTTCAATTTTAATTTACATTAAAATATTAGTTATATGATTTTGAATGTGAAAGATAACTAGTTTCTCTCGGGAAACGAATCAGAACTGATTATTTGTTTTTCATCTTAATCAGTGAACAACTGCGTAATGCGTTTCTTATTCTTCTTTCGTACACCAATTAATAATCACGACCAAATTTAGGATATAATTACAAAGAAACCTACGTTTATAAAATTATAAAAGCTATCTCACTTTGACAGCCGTAAATTAGAATATAATTATCTTTCTATCTCACTAGCTATAGAATATTTTGAAAATTCGTTTCCATTACAAAAAAATCTCAGTAAGTATTGACACGAGAGCAGAAAACGTCAATGTCTATCGGGAGTTCGGGTGGAAACCGAACACTCGCGGCTGAGAGACAGCCACGAATCGGACCCTGTCAACATAAATTTAATTGAAGAAAAGTTAGTTAAAATTATAATTTTTCAGATACCTACTTGTAAAATTATTTATTTTCAGCAAATGTTCTAAAGTTGCTCTATTAATACAATATTACACTTAAAATTAACAACATTTAACTAGGATATGATTTTCTAATATGTCACGTGTTTGCTTGGGATTGTAGATCCGCTGGGAATCGTAAACTAGAAAAGTAGGGATCATTTTCAGCTTCTCGGTGTTGCAAAATCTGGCCTTGACTCTTTCACCGATGCTGGTTCGAAATGTAGAAAGGTAAAGAGATGTTGGTATTATCTCGAAGGATTATAAAGATGGAAGACGGTTCGGAGTGGGGGGTAGGTATACTTTAATCTAATCAGGTGAGAATCGGAAGGTAGGGGGTTTTTACCAGTTAAGACACAGATATATAGTTTTAGATATGTGTATAATTACAATTAATATTAATCACTGTAGGAAGTGGGGAGGAAAGGGAGGCTTTTGATTAATCTAGCAGGGAAGCGAACGAGGGCCTGCGGCCAAGCTGTACGGGAGCATCTTCGCTCGAACTCGTCGTGTCGGGGGCTTTGACAAATGCTTTGCGGATGTCATTTTCCTAGTATTTAGGACCACTGATATGTTGATTTAATCGTCAGCATTCCTACAACACTTCCGGGTTTATTCACCTGTATTGCGATTGTCCTTTCGGAATATGCCATGCAAGATGACAGTCCTCAGTCGACTCGGTAGGCCCAGGCCCTCAATGGGCTGTAGAGCCATGGAGAAAGAAAGAAAAAAATTTCTATAGTCTTGAGAAATGCGTCCATCCACTG
This sequence comes from Eucriotettix oculatus, assembly GCA_034510155.1. Lineage (NCBI taxonomy): Eukaryota > Metazoa > Arthropoda > Insecta > Orthoptera > Tetrigidae > Eucriotettix > Eucriotettix oculatus. The sequence continues at coordinate 110,131,764 of CM067377.1, read as the reverse complement.
AGGCAATTACCGACGATGTAACGAAAGTAACAAGAATTTGTTGCAAATAATTCTTCCGCGTGGAGTATTCAATTTTTGAATGTAGCAGTGGCACAGATTAAGGAATAACTGATAAAGCAGAGATACTTAGAAGTGAGTGGAGAGTAAATCTTTGGTTTTGGGTTAATGGAAGCAACAGATGTATAACGCGACTTATAAAAATATGTAATGTATTAATAGATGGTTAATAAATATTTATGTGGCTAAACATCGTCAATTTAATGAATGTAATATTGAAGGAGCGTTGGTTTGACAAATTAAATTATTGAAATTTGGTTTAAAGACGAAAAGGAACTTGAAGTAAAACAATTACGAGGAGTTCTTATGCTACAACGTATTGTAAGTAAATTTTTTGTAACCAGGGATAAAATAAGTTAATTTCTTAATTATTCTACCACGAGTGGTATTATGAAATGCGTCATAATGACAATCTACGATTCTGGATTATTGTATTCACATTCACTAACGCGTGGCGTAAATATTAAATAAAAATCAAACTTAATGACTCAAGGAAAGCATCATACAGATTGGTATACCTAATAAGATTGTACATTACAAAATTGACGACCGAACGTGGAAGGCAATTAAGTATTACAGTTTGACATCTTATGCAAATGATTACAGATCCTTATTGTGACGCCTGACCCTTTAAATAAACCCTGTTGTTACTTTAAGCCTTGACATACACTGAAGACGCGATCCTGTAGTTTCTATACAACAAATCACTTGGGTGGCAAAGACTAATGCCTTTCAGTGTTTCCATAACCGAAAGACTGAAGTCAGGGGAGTAGAGAAATCAATATGTGGGTCTTGCCAAACAATCAACAGGTTTTGAATGTCAGCTTCAGATTTTCACGCATATGTGCTGGTGTGAAATCATGCATAAACAAGATCTGTAGACTTTTCTACCATGGTATACCGTCCAACAGAACTGGAAATACGTTAGAAAGAAATTTATGATAATGAGCACAATTTAATCTTTTAGTGGTCTAGTAATTTATCACAAAGAACATTTCCCCATACGTTATTGGGAAAATGACGTTGTTGCCTTCTTTCTATAATTGCATAGGGATTTTCATCATCCCACACAAACTGCTTTTGAAAGCCCACAACTCTATCCCTCGAAAACTCTGTCGCGTTGGTAAATAAAGTCTTCGACGAAAACAGTTTTGCAAAAGTTATTGACAGAACTGCAAGCTCCTGTAATGATCTTTCCTTTGTGCCAGGATGCACGGAAGATATATATGCAGCAATTGTTCGTGCAGTACCACTCAGACAAGAGGAAGGTTCGCGTATTTTGCTGCTGCCAATTACCGCACACTGATTCCAGGCCATTCCCTCATTAAATGTAACTCATGCTCTTCCTTCCGGCTCGTGTTTAGTGACCGGAACTTTCCACTCTTCACCCTGTGACGTACTCGAGAGCCTGTGTTCTTAAAACATACGTCTTCAGCCATTTTGGACACGTGAAGAGATCTCAGAAAGTATGTTTTCCCGAATCCATGTTTATTGGTTTATAAATGTTTACTGCCACCTGTAAAAATATTTGACAGTATATATATATATATATATATAATTGGGGCAACGACCTAAACACAATTTATCGCAATAGTTCACGATTTAACGAAGTTATAATGTATAACATGACAGACTTAAATCATTCCAATACTTTGTAAATTGTTATATATCTGACTAAAAACATAACTTGTCAGTCTGAAAAGATCCTTTGGTAACTACCGTCGCACTTAGTTACAATTGGGTCAATTCTCTTTCCTTATTAATAAATAATATAAATATGAGAGCAAATAATTAGAATGACGCGCCAACAAGCTGGTTTTATATGAATATTTCATTTCACTTTATTCTAGTTCCCGATAAATTAAAAAAATTATTTGCAGTAATTGTTAATCACGTTTCATATAAATACTTTCATAATTTTGAATTGAAGCCGGTTCAATAATAAAAATGGATTTTTAATTTTTTCTTCATGAATTTTTACATCCATTTCTTTACGAAATTAAGCGATTCTAATAATATACGTTAGCATAAGATAAAGTCATATACCGAATCATTTACAATTCTTATTTTTTAAAACAACAAAAAAAGTGCTTCTATCGGTTCGTGTTTTAATGGTTTATTTTGCTCGCGTTGCTCCATTCACAAAGTAATTCACAGAACTATATGTAAACGTTTCCAGTACAAGGAATATAGCCATGCTTTGAGATCGGCGATCTACAGATATATTTTTTGCAGGATTCTCTTGGTCTCTTGTAATTTCTCGTTGCATGCAAAACACACGCAAAAATATCAAAGGAATATTATTTTTTATTGTTTTAAAACTTATCACAGAAAAATTACAAACCCTCGTTCATTTTCCCGGTTCTTTCTGCCATTAGCAAGATTTTTATTAAAGCATCAACGTTTAAAAGAAAAAACAAAATTTTCATACTGCTCTAGGAATTGGTCGAGTTGTCATTTTAATGAATAATTCAAGAAGATAAAACTTCATCACGTCACATCATCTCTGAATGTAACAAATATTAATTCTGATAAAGTTAATAGCTTCCTTGAATGAAACTTGGATCATAACTTTCATATCTTTGGATAATAGCAAACTCAAGTTTTCTTCCTCTATAATTAATTTTGTTTCTTTTTAATCTTTATAAATGATGAACTGTAAAATATTTTGCGTGTATAATGTCGCGATTGATTTAACTATTGTAATATTTTAACATATTTCGATGATACAAAAATATGGTTTAGAGGATGAAAGGTTACATTAAGGTAATCACTTAGTAGAAACTCCATTTTAATAGCACACGAAAGTATTTGAAAGCGGGAAGCGGGAGGGATAGAATGGTAGCGAAGGATTATCTACGGACCGCGTGTTTACCCGGCATTCGCCTAAAACTGATGCAGGGAAAACACTACAAAACCTTCACCATGTAGATCAAACTATTGGATACTAGTCCCATACCCATCCGGTTACTGGAGAAGGGTTTGCTGTGTGAACGTAGCATTCCCTTTTCTATGTCTCTAACAGTCAAAGAAGACGCTAGCCGATTGTTCTAATAGTAACAGAAAACAATTATCGTATGCCCAAGATCTACGCCTCTTGAACATACTCCTCTCAAAACCTGTCAGCGGCTGCCACAGATTTTTATTGTATACAAAAACCTATTTCAAGGTAACAGTCTACATTAGGTAGGGTAATCCACGAGGTTGCAACTTCCATTTAATAGCCATTTGAAAGAGGGGATTCAGGTGGCAGAATACGTAGCTAGGGGTCCTCTAGACCAAACCTTATGGATTCAACACGTCATTCACGTGAAAGTGACGCGTAGAAAACCTGCATCCGGTAATTTGAGCACTTGATATTTTTCGAATGCCCGCCCAATTACTGGAGAGGGGATTTTGTTTTATACATTAACCCTGAACGTAACGTGTACGCTACGTGTTTTATATAAGTTGTACATGGCTTATATTTTGTATATTTTTCATCTTCGCTGAGCCCATTGAGGGCCTGGGCCTCCCGGGATGACTGTAGACTGTCATCTTGCAATACATCTTCCGAATTTGAAGTGGCATGTGGTCAGCGTATCGATTTTCCAACAGTTTTAATTTCGGTCTTCGCGCCTATGACGGCACAAACATCCAAGCCCATGCCAGGAATCGAACCCGGAAGCCCTGGGTTGTGAGGCAGCAACGCTAGCCACTGCAACACAGGAGGTTGGCACGTTTTGTATATTACGAGGTCTAAACTTCCCGGAACTTCTAGGCGGAGCAAAAACACACGATTTCTTATGAAAATAACCTATGTTTCGTGTTTTAGCCTAAAAGTTCGCTTACAGTAAATATAATTCCTTCAATATGAGCCTACTCTCTGCTTTCAGTAAAACAAAAAAATCTTAAGTATACGCGAGAATTATAAGCAGCGAAATTATTAGTGTGACTAAAATAAAAAAATGTATTTGCTTATAGCTAATAGCGGATTTAAATAATTAAAACTCTAAATTTTGAAAGGCGTAAAAGAGTGTCTAAGAGAAAATACAAAAATAATAGGTCAAAATAATTCCTTAGAGTCAGTAACTATGTGAATAAGCAACATTTTAGTATAAATTAATAATATATGTATCAAACATAGAATTATCATTTTAAGGTTTAAAAACATCAGCGTTCACTCTTTACCCACGGTTAATTTTAGGCTCGGAGATAAATTTTGCCTCGTTATTACACCACTGGCCTAATTGAAGTCTGTATTTTAAACAGCATGCAAATATTCTGTCCATTCACTTGATGAACATGTATACTTTGTATAATTGTAACAGATAGGTGAAATATAATGAAGTAAATTATTCAAAGCACTACAGAATTTTCAGCACGTAATCCATCACTTGGTTGGACGTAGAAGCGCCTGTGTTCTCGGCATCTGCTCGCCGCGCATGCTTGTTACGCTTGTTGCCTCACTTCAGGAGCAATTCCGTGCGAAGCGTCAGTCATCGGGCGGCTTCTCAGGCGACGCGGCGCGGCGCCACACGACGCTCATCCCCGTCACGCACAAGTAAGCGACTCTTCAATTCACACAATTTTTTATTTTTCAATATAAGTAACTATAAAAAATAATATGAACTATGTACACTTTGTATAACTGTAGCAGATAGGTGAAATAGTTATAACACGTTTCAACCCTGATTTCAAAACTCATCTGGTATAAACTATAAACAAAAAATAAATATTTAGAATAAAATATGTATAATAATACAATTCTGTTATGAAATAGAAAAAATGCTTATGGAAACAAGAAATTATGGATTAAAAATTTAGGTTTATAGATAAAACCTTGCATTAAATTAAATTTGGTTATAATATTAAAGGTAAAATTTAAAACTTTGATAAAAATTATGTTATATACCGAGTTAACTGTTTAGACTGTAATTCCTGTTAAATTGGTCAAACTAAACGCTCCTTAGAAATAGACATTATTTTGTCTATATAAATTCAAATATTTAGCACACTTTTTCTACCCAAAGGTAATTTAAATTTAATGTAAAAACTATTCAGTTTTGTTGAAGCATATAGATTTAAACAACCATAAAATTGATATGCAAGATATTCAAATTTTAGCTAGTAAATGTAATCTTTATTATTAGACTGATGAGTGACATGCTTCACATCGGATCTACTATTAACGTTAATAATTATACTAGTAATTCAAACAAAATTTAAGATCCTCCGATAGAATTTTCTGCTTCACTTGCTGTTGCATTGTAATTCAGAACATCTAAATATTCATCCATAATTTATTGTTTCCGTAAATAATTTTTTTATTTCATAAGATAATTGCATTTTACATTTTATATTTTAAACATTTTTTCCCATTTTTATTTTACACGAGATGAGGTTCCAAATCCAGGAATGAAATATTGTGTTATAAATACTTTTAATATAGTTCATATTAACCTTTTTTCAGAATTAAAAGCTTTTCCACTATTTATTGATTTACAGTCAGATATTGTAACTGGTAAATAGCTATAATTCACGTATGTAAGTTATTGATGTATCGAGCGATTCCACGAATGGATATTTCTTGGAGTTGACGTCAGTAAATTTCTGTACCTTTTTTAGTTTTAACGATAGTCGAAACTTATCTTCTTCTCACAAGGCGCTACAACGATTTATTTCATCGCCTTGGCTTGCTCTAAAATAGCCTTCCAACATTTTCTATTCATAGTCTTCATAGTCTTGATGTTCATCTTCTTAAGATCTTGCAAAACATCATCCCTCCATCTATTATTTGGTCTTCCTCTTATTTTTAATGTTTAATGTAAAGTTCCTTTACCAGCCAATCATCATTCATTCTATATACGTAACCTAGCCAGCTTATTCTGGAGGCTTTGATTTGATTTATTATGTTATTCGCTTTTAATTAACATATCCAATTCATGGTTATATCTTTGTCTCCAGGTATTTTCTGCTAGCTTAATGGGTCCGTATATCCTTCTCAGATTCGTTTTTTCTTAAACCATTAGTTTTTGAATTTCTGCCTTATTGAGGGTCATGTTTCAGCAGATTATATGACTATTAAACTTATTGTAGTTTTATAAAGACTTAGTTTGGCAGATTTGGAGAGTAATTTGGTTTTATATAAATCTTTATTTACAAAGTATCCTCTATTCCCTGCAGCAATTCTGTCCTTAATTTCCTCTTCGATCTTATTACTTCCATTTACCACTGAGACTAGGTATTTATAGGATTTTACTTCTTGATAACTCTCGCCGTCTATAGTTATTCTTGTTGGGGTACTATCACCTTTTTTACATCTTAAGAATTTTGTTTTGTTGGTGTTAATTATTAGCCCATATTCGAGGGAAATTGTTTTGAGTTCAAGAAGAGTATCTTTTAATGGTTTATATGTTCTTTTGTTATCAATAGATCATCTTCATAAGCTATGCATCGTCTTAAACGTATGGTAATATTTACTTTGAATTCCATTCTTCTCATAATTTCATCTATGACTATATTAAATAAGGTCGCTGACAGGGGATCGCCTTGTTTGACACCAGAGGTTATTTCAAACTCTTCACTCAGCTGATTGTTAATTTTAACTCTTGTTTTGCTGTTAGTGTTTGCGCAATTGTATCCCTTAATTTTGCTGACTTTATAAAATTGAAGGCATTCCATAATGTTGTCTCCATGTATTGAGTCGAACGCTTGTCTATAATCAATAAACATATTTGTTAACTCTATTCCGTGTTCATGACTCTTTTCGTATAATTTCCTTATTATAAATATATTGTCAATCGTAGTGCGGTTTTGCCGGAAGCCCATTTGGTAATCTGTCAAGTGTTTTTCTATAAATTCTGTAAGCCTATTGTTTAATAGAATAGAGAATATTTTATATGTTACGTTTAAGACTGTTATTGGCCTATAGTTTCTGCATTCGTGTCTATCTTCCTTCTTGAAAATTGAACAGATGACTCCTTCCTTCCATTCAGCTGTTCCAAATCTTAAGGATGAGTTTATGCATTTCCTTTCTTAGGTTTCTGCCTCCGTATTTTAATACTCCGCAGGAATATAGTCAGTTTCAGCAGCTTTAAAGTTTTTTAAGTTGTTGATAATATGGCAAATTTCATTAAATGTAGGGGGATTAATTTCTTCGTGTTCCTGATTTGTACCCTCATTTTCGTTTCTATTTATTACTCTAGGTAGTGGGCTTAGTGCGGCCATCTTTGGAGTATCTCTGATTGTTGGCTCAACAGTTTATCATTTTCATCCTTACACATGGCCGGGTCAGCATATTGTTTAGCACCATATTTTCCTACTTCTTTATAGAACTTCCTAGCTTCATTTCTTCTGAAGCTGTTTTCTATTTCTTCCATTCTACTCATCATCCACTTCTTCTTTTTAAGCCTACATAATTTGTTTGCCTTATTCCTCAACTGTTTGTATATTTCCTGCTTTGATCTGGTATTAATGCCTAACATATTCTTCCTTGCGCGTTCTTTTCTCTGATAGCGTTAGAGCATTCCTCATCCCACCATTTATTCCTTTCTCTTTTCTTTTCCTATTACATTCCTTGCCGTTTGAGATATTTTTTCTACTAATTCGACCCAATCCTCGTTTCTGGCCGATTTTGCATACTATTTGCTATATTTGTTCTGTATTCTTTTAGTTTGTCTGAATCATGGATATTGTTTACATTACATTTTTATACCCTCAGTTCATTTGTTTTATATACTTTAGGGAGGTTTTGTTGCAGTATTATTTTGAGAAAAAAGTGGTCAGATTCGATATTTGGGCCCCTTAAAAGATCTCATATCCTCAATCATCTCCTTTTTGTGTATGTTAATTAAGACGCGATCAATTTTATTGATTGTTTTACTGTTAGGAGATATCCATTTCCCTTTATCTAATGGTCTGTGTTCAAATTGGGTACACATAATTAGCAAACCATTATTTACAGCAAAGTTGCATAGGAATTCTCCGTTCTCGTTGGTTGCATCGTGTAAAGTGTGTTTCCCAGATACTTTAGCATACACAGTCTCTTTCCCAATGAGTGCGTTAAAATCACACAATAAAATTAACGTATTACTTTTCGGTATTTTATCAATTACCTTTTGTAAGGTTTCATAAAATACTGAATAGAAAGATAAAGAACGAGCCAGACGCGATAATATTACAATAATATTTAGACAGATTCAATAGCTGGGTTTATGAAAATAAAATGAAAATTAATGGAAAGAAAAGCAGCTTAATCTCGTTTACAAAACGCACCTTGTTTAATGAGACAGAATAGGAGGGGAACTAATTCAAATGGTAACGACCTGCAAATATCTGGGGATATATTTCAATAACAGACTTGGGTGAGAGGAACAGGTAAATTTCACGGCCCGAAAAGCATGGGATTCCTTACATTTCATAATGAGGAACGTAAAAAAGGGAAGTTCATGGTCAAAGGAGGTGGCATACTTATCCTTAATTAGACTAATTTTGGCTTGTTGGAATCCCTAAAGAAAACATCAAATAGAATCATTAGAGAAAGTTCAGAAAAGAGCTACTAATTTGTGCGAGTAGGGCCGGGTATAGAAACGAACTAGGTTGGGAGATATTGTCACAAAGGAGGGAGAAAGCAAGGCTTAATTTGCTATTAAAGCTTATACGGGGCAAAAATCATGGATTTGAATTAGCTCCAAAAAGCAAATGGCCGGTTATATATGTACATAGTATCATCAATACGATGTAAAATGTAGAAAGCAAAAATCAGTTTCTGCAAATTCTCATTCCTAAATAGAACTATCAACGACTGTAATAATTTATCTGTGGGAGTGTTTGGAGGAAATTAAATTCAAGACACATTTCAAAAAACGTGTGAATTGAAGCGGTTATTTTGAATATATAAATGCATATTTGAATTTAAATGTTAAATTCAAAGTGAAGTGCAAATATTTGGCGTACTTTTTCTACTAATTAATAATTTACCGAGAAATCTTTCCTGAAATACAGCGTGTTATATGTATATAAGAAAACTAATGGTGGTGAAATTCATAGTTACACGTAATTCAATGTTTTCGAACCGAAGTAGAATAAAGAACACAGGAATAGATTAAGAATCTTTGTTGACCTTCACGGGAGACCATAATCATAAGATACTCGCAGAAATTCGAGATTTCTCTATCAGTGAAAATCCCACTGAGATTCTAACACACGCACGCTAAGCATAGAATTAATTCATTCACATCCTCTGAAGCAAAAACTTAGGCACTTCTCGAAAAATGGTTCATTTCTTCTCTCAATTCTATGAAAAAATTATAATCCTCAATTTAGTTCCATACCTTTCACTTCTATCATTTTATATCCCCTCAAATTTATTCCTATACATTACTTTACTTCTTTACAACTTCCTTTTTGATACGCCTTCATTTGTCATTCACATTCTATGGAAAAGTACTGAATAGTGAAATAACTTTATTGTTGTAAAAATATCCCAACCGTCAGTCATTATTTTATTAATATTTTTAAAAAGTCAGTATTATTCTCTATGAACCTTTTGATGGTTTTGAAAGACCACGTGAGCGTTGTGCCGATTATTTTTAGGCATATACTCAACTTTCCAAGCTACGTTTCGTATGAAAAGTGGGCCCAATGTGATGTTTTTATTATACTCGGATACTAGTTAATCGAACGGCATTACCCATGTGTTTAATATATATTTTCTCAATTTTTAATAAGGGAAAAATTAAATTCTATATAAGTTTAAAAAATGCGGAATTTTTTTAAAGTTGTTATTTGCGTCCGTTACGAAATAATAAAAGTAATTTTTGGCCTTTTCATACAAATGTACTTATTTAAATTATAGAATGATATAATTTTTTATCTTTTTAAGCCAAATTTATTTATCTAGTTAGAATAGTCTTTAACTTAAATAAATTAGTTTGAACAAGGTCAAAATTTACTTTTTTTATAGGCAATTTTATTTAAAATCCAGCGTCATTTACAAATTAACCATAACCCAAATCTTGACGAAAAATGATATTTTAATTGCTCTTCATGGCTTAGAATCAATACATTCTTTTGTGTTCTCATCCCTGAGTAAGTATGTGAATTTTATCTATACGAAGAGCTTACCGATCTCAAATTTATCCGCATTAGGCTGTCCCTGCGACATTTTGATCGTGATAAATGGAAACTAGAAAATGTTAAAAACTGGTGGTCCGTTGAAATGTGGCATCTGAGAGAAAACTGTGGGATTAAATATCATCTCCATTATCACTTATCATCTCAGTGACGCTAAAGAGTATGGAATCAACAGTAATGTTATACATTTTGTTCCCACCTCTTTCCATCCAACTACTCCTGGTACGGATGCTCATCTCTTCACTTACGCACACCCCTCAATACAATAAATTCAAAGTAGTACTCTGTCATTTAAGCTATTTTATTATAAACAGATTTCTCCCACCCACATTGTACTTGCATGTGGTGTGATTAATCTCATCTGTATCGAAAACCTTACGTTTAACATTAATATCCTTCGCTCTCAAATTGTTTTTACGTGGCACCCTATCATCACAAACACAGTGGTTCTTCCCTATATTTCAAATAATGTGCACCAGATTTTGATGACATTTTTCTATGCATTTGTGAAAGTATATATTTCACACACAAACGTTCATATACAGAGTGATTCTACGGTCGTGGGACAACTTTAAGCTGTAGATTGCCTCATTAAAACTCATTTTTGTGTAGGAGGGTATTGAACAAAAGTTACGCGTTTAGACACGAACGCAAAAAAAATGAAACATGAACAAAAACATTGATTTAACAAAATCTAAAAGTGCTTCTTCGCAGCAATGTTAACGAAAATACACAAAATTGAGACTACAAACAGTTGGTAGTGTTGAAGGCGTGATTCGCAGACAGTTCCAAAGAGGCCAAGTGGCGTTGCTCGTCTATCCATTGCGGCGGCAATATAGCGCAAAAAGTTTTACCGATCAAGGCAATTTTTAGCATTTATTGTAAAAATTGCTTTAAAAAAGCACATTTTGACTATGTAAAATTCAATGCCTAATTTTTGTGTTTTTGCCTGAACGCGTCTCTTCCGATCTTACAATCCTACATAAAATTGTACGGCTTTAAGCTGTACTATCCGTCAAAATTTGTTCCCATTACCGTAGAATCACCCAGTATTCATCCTCAATCTGAAACCATTTTAACCTGTTTGCATTCTCAAATGTTCTCTAGAGTCGACAGTTTCGATATAGTTATTTTCTGTCGTCTTAATATCACTATTAAGTACCCGTTTTCTTCGTCGCTCTTCATTTCGCATAAGATTCAGTTCAGAATTACCTATGCATTTCCTCTCCACGAAAATCCACTGCCATTTCCTATCTATTATAGTTTCATAGTTGTAGCGGTTAAAAAAGTCGTCGTTTCCTGCCATAGTTTATTTTAGTGCACAATATTCTACCATGTGCCTAAATTCTAGTATGCTTCCTTCCCATTTGTCTCTTGCCTGGTGAAAATTTTGCATTTATTTTCTTACGAATACGTGTAACATCCATATCGATCCGGCTTATTTCTCTGAAATGTATTGACAGTCGCTTGTTCATAAAATCAACATCGGCGCCAGGCGAACTCTGGAAGAGAACTGCTATGATTATCATTGCGCGTGCAGATTCCGTTGTCACACGATACGTTTTCCAACCTAATTAAATATGCATTTCCCAATTTATTCACTAAATTAGTCAAATGCTTGTGTGATCAAATTTTAAAGATTTCCTTTTTTATCTTGATGCAGTCTGTTATAAAAATTCTGTGATAGATCATATAGAACAACTGAACAGTCTTTCCATTTCTGAAGTTAGATCAATTCTGAAGTAAATTGTTAATATTATCATAGAAAATAGAAGCTAGTACATACTTACTCTTCTTCATAATTTGGAATTCATTTATTGCATAGGTTTTAGTTTTTGTTTCCTCGGTTGGCAGAGCTGCAATGGACTACGGTCTGGAGATGAGCGACGACGCGGACCTGTTGTTCCAGAACGCTCTGCAGATGGCTGCCTCCGGTAATGGTTCTTTGGACATTCTGGAAGGACGCCTGCAACTGCGCCGCCCCCTGGCGTCCATGTGGACGGTGTTGCTCGCCATGTACGGCATCTTGGCGCTGTGTGGTGGTTTCACCAACGTGTGCGTCCTCACGCACGTGCTGCGCCGCTCTGACCACGAGGACAGCTCCTTCAGGTTCATGGCCAACCTTGCAGTGGCCAACATCCTGCAGTGCGTCGTCGTGATGCCGGCGTCCGTTGCTGTTCTGCTTCTCCAGTACTGGATATTCGGACAAACTCTCTGTTATTGTATGCCCATGGTCCAGGTAAGAGAGTTCTCAGTAAATGTAAATATTGCTTATTAAAACTACCCTTGCAGGATATCACAGCCACTTTCCGAACAGACGTCCGTATAACGAGCCAAAGATTTTTCTGATGTGATATTTTATCGTAACAACCTTGTATATCCTCGGTTGTTTCTGGAAAACTGTGATTCTTCACTATTCTGATGCCATTGCTTAGCTCAAGTAAGAGTGTGATTTGAAAAGTTTCTCACCTAACAAAGATGCAAATCAGTTTTTTAGCTGGTCAAGTAATAATTTCTAGAATGCTGCTATAATTATTTTCCCGTCTTGAAGATAATCGAGTAATATAACTCCATGATATCCCAAAAAAGAGCCGCTATCATTTTTCTAATTTTTTAATAGCCGATTCCCCTTTTTAAACTACATTTGTTATGGTATGATGGTGTATCAAACTTTCATATACAGCAATTAATCGGCGTCAAAACTCTGATTTATTTGGCTTAAATTGCTTCAACAGAGTGTTGGATATTTTAATTGGTCTAACGTGAGCAAACGCAGCATCCAACACTCGGACATATTTCTCGTACCTAAATCTTGAATCGTCGACCTCCTGTGGTGTAGTGGCCAGCGTTGCTGCCTCACAACCCTGAGGTCCCGGGTTCGAATCCTGGCATGAGTTTGGATGTTTGTGTCGTCATGGTCGTGAAGACCGGGATTAAGACTGTTGGAGGATAGATACGCTGACCACGTGTCACTCCAAACTTGGAATGTGTCATGCAAGATGACAGTCCGCAGTCGACTCGGTAGGCCCAGACCCTGGAGAGCCATGGAAAAAGAAATATTGAATAAATTTTTGGCATACACTCTTTGAACACATTCAGAGCATCTGCTATTTCTCTCACTAGAATTTGAGAGTTGTCTAACACAATTTGGTGAATTCAGCTAAGGTCAGTAGTTGCAGTTTTCAAACACCCCGAACGTTCATCGTCTCCCAAGCTATAACGGGTCACATTTAAATTCAGCCGCCTAAAATTTCAGGCTGGTAAATGATGGAGCAGAATTCCCGTATGCAGAGTCCATGTTCATGTTCGTAGGTGTAGTGCTATTCAAAAATAAATATTTAATTTTTCCATTTTCACATAAATAGATCGGCTCACACAAACGATTGTGAAACAATAACTACGCGTCTAAAATAGTTTGGTGAGTATCTTTCCCAGTTCTCGTTGAAACGATGTAACGACTGAACGCGGGAAACGATTTTCATCCTGTTGTCTGTTCGTAAAAAGGTAATTTGCCAGTTGAAGTAAAACCATTTTTCATATAAATATAGTTAATAAATAAGTGATTTTTAACTTTTATAATGTAGACGGTATTATAAGTATTTGTATATTACTGAAAATTTTAAATGCGAAAATTGTAGGTAATACAAACATTGAAAAATTTTTGAAGAGATCTCTATTCCACAAAATCTTAGTCAGTAAAACAAGCATAACTGAAATTGGAAAAAGTCCAAGTATGGCAAAAATGTATCTAGTTATTAAATGAGTTAAAGCAGCCTCTTTGTCAGTTTTTATTTTAGTTAAACGTTGAACTATACTACGTTTCGTCTCTCATTTGAGACTTCTTCAGGTATAAAAATTTAGCTGCTCATGGACCTCAGTACTTCAGCGGAAGGAGTTATGGAGTGAGGTCCAGGAATAAGCTAAATTATTATACCTGAAGAAGTCTCAAATGAGAGACGAAATGTAGTATAGTTCAATATTTAAATAAAATAAAAAATGACAAAGAAGCTCTTTTAATTAATTTAATGTATACTAATTGCCAGATAAACTATTAATTTATGTAGTTATTGTTTATGTATTTAAAAAAAATTGTTTTACTACAATACTTATCAATAAAGAAATTGTCTTATAATGTGGTCATACCGCAGACTGGTTTTATGCGGTTCTCCGTGCTAATCTTTTCATTTCCATATGACTGTTGGACTGTTGTAGTTTTGGTCTTCGTTTACTGTTCCTACACTACACACTTTCCTCTAATACTAACTTAATGAGTTCATCTCTTCTCAAAATGTGATCTATCAGCCTACCCTTCCATTAGTCAGTGTTCCCCTATATTTTTCCCCCTTATGAATCCTATTGAAGACATTTTGATTTCAGACTCGATCTACCCATCTGACTCAAAGCATTCTCCTATCTCCACATTCAAAAGTAGAGATTACCTATGTGTAATAATTGACTGAATGCATAATTAACTGATATTTATGAACGAAATAACATTCACTTTTTTTGGACGGTATTGCACCAATTTCCTTGTAAAAAGATGTATAATTGATATATATATATATATATATACGTAAAATAATTTATAATAAAGTCCCAGATATAATAAATCGTAGTTTAAAGTACAGAAATCAAATAGGTAAGTAATAAGACGTGAACACGGCCGGCCTAATCCTCTGGGCAAGCCGGGCTTCTTCTGCATCTCAGCCGCATTCGCTGGTGGATTGGACAATAATAATTTACAGGCTTTTTAGCCTGTAGATTTCAACTTATTTTTTATAGATTTGTACAACTACAACTATTTTACAATCATTAATGACTTATTAACTTTCACATTGCATATATAATTATTGCCTCACTGCCCATTTGAACAACATCTCCAAACAATTCTACTGATCCCATAAACATAGATCTGTAGCTAGCCAAGGAACGCGTTACTGGAAGGTGCGCGTTCCTCAATGACCACAAGAGGAATGGTGGAGAGAGCTTAAGCTCCTGGTAGGGTCACCTAAGCCAGACAGGTTGACTAGTAGAGGGCAGACGACGAGTAGTCCTCTGATCGACAGGCTATACTATAAAGTACTCTTGTTATTAAACGCACAGGCAGACACAGGAAGACGACTTAGGTATAGAAATGGATAAGGAAAGCATTATAGTTAAGGAGAACAAAGGCGGAGAACAGAGGAGAATCGGCAAGCATTGTCCGAGAGATCAAGAGCTTTCACGGATTATAGTGCCAAGGAAGGAGGAGTAAATGAAGCTTACCAATGGACTTTCTAAGCAATTTACAGAGATTTCGAATGTATTAATAGCCCTTTCCCCTTCCACTAGTTTCAAGTTTTTCTATGTTTTAGACCTTCGGCTGTCTCCATGGCTGATGCTGATAGCATTACTTCGTAGCTGAGTAATAGTCCTTTGATTTACTTTGCGTCTTTTTTAATATTTTTGTTCCAAAGGTTACCTTTATTGCTTAACAGATTTACTCTACTTTTCCCATTTTTAAATTTATTATCTAGAATATTAAAAAAGACTTAATTTTCTCCCTCATGGTTCCTCATGTTGCAGATACGCCCAAGTTGTTTTGTATAATTTTAGTGTAATACTCGCGTTCAGAATTAAGTTTTTTTGTTCTTTCAGGTACAAATGTTCATTTTGTTTTGACTACAATATTTTTTAAATTACTCCAAATATCTTCAATGTTTTGTCCTTCCTTTAAAAAGTCTTCTGTTTCGTCGTTCCTCCAAAATGTCGATAGCACTAAAATGTCCTTGTATATAAATTTCACCGGATTATGACAAATTTAATTTATGAAACTCTAATAGAATCTTTGATATAATTGTATTCAAGTTTTATTCTAAATTTTAAAATAAAAGCTATTTTCTGCGGGGTTTTTCTCAGAAAATATTAAATTCTAACAATTGTACACCGGGTCCAATCACCCTAATATTTGCTATTACATACTCTCAAGATTTGTTGTTTATATGTAACGTTACTAGTGATGCGCATCTTACCCGGTGTACGTATGTAATGAGACCGTAATTCGTGTACGAACAAACCGTTATATTAATTTTTATATAACTTACAGGCTCTTTTACTATTTATTGATTTCCCAGCAATAGGATATCGTTTCTAGTTTAAAAATAACTGATTTCATGAAGTTGAACGAAATATTGTGAAAAAATATGTGACGAATTGTTTACAAATTTAAATATCTGTAACTGATAACAGATAATTATATTGGAATCGTTGTTCGATTTCCACTCAAGTCGAAAACAACCGACATCATTACCCAAATTACACTCTCTCATTTATCACGTGCTTTTCAGTTTTATTAACTGTAAAACAGGGCTTAAATGGTAACGAATTTTACGTTTACTGTACGATAACGAACATTTTAATCATCACGTAATGCTTAATTTAAGAAAACAAGAAACTTGTTAGCTTAATAGTCATGATTGTGGAATATCTCACAAATATTAGGGGCAGTTCAATAATTACGCGGTTTATGCATAAAGTTTCTAACACAACATGAAACTAAGTTAACTAAGTTAGCTTGCGCAGGATGTTGAGGAAATTGAAGATTCCTGGCGGTAACGGAAGACGTTTCCGCAAACATTGCAAATTGAATTCCAGACTCTTGCACTGCTATTTGTCAAATAACAATACATAACATTCACAACATATATGTATTTTGTTACGGAAGTTATATGGAAATATAAAAGTCGAATCCTTTTAATCGTCATTGATTATGACAAGAGTTCCTTAAAATTTCTCCAACGCTTTATGGATTATATTAGTAACTCGTCCATTATACGTTGTAGGTAATGTTTCCTAGTGTTCTTAAACGTTTGCCTTAAGTTTTGGAGCGCTCTACTATTTTAATCGGATTTGATTTGAGTCCGTGCACTTAAGGCGTTACTTTTATCTTGCTGTTCGAAAGTAAAAGTATCTTCACACTGACGAATAATATGTTTATGACATACGTCGAGAAAATAAAAGTACATTAGACAGACAAGGAGCATGCCTGTGGGAGCTTTCACTCGTAGGTATTTCTCCGCAGAGTGATAAAGGGACTTACAATCTCTCTAATTTCAAGGTTCTTCATCTCTTTTAGGAGGTGTATGTAATGGGGCATACGGTAAGACCTGTCCTTCCGCTGCAAATGTATCAGTCGGCCAATTCCTCCTAAAACCGTTATTCGAAAGGAGGTAATAATAGTACCAATAGCCAGACCTACCTGATGCCGGTATTCTAGGGTATGGTCCTTAAAATATAGCCTGCGGGTCCTAGTAAAGCCTTGGCTACGTTGCCCTACCTTTCCCCCACCCCTCATTTTCAAGATTTTCCTATACTTTTAAGGCCTCTCCTCACTATAACCTACCATACTAGGACCGTGCCAGGAACGAAAACGACTGCTCCGGTCACTACTTTTCCCATTACAATCAGCACCGTTCTATAACCGTACCATCCCCGTTTAGCGGCCGTTCGGCTCCGGTTGTTTTATTGCACGGGAATCTATGAGGTACCTACAACTTTTGAAAAGTGTGTGTTTTGTGAACATCCAGTGCTGTAAATTTACTAAAATATACCTATAGAAATGATTGCCATTATTTCTCGGACGAGAAAGAGGAAAACGAGAAAGTTTCTGTGAGACGCTACAGGAATCTTTAACAAAACGAAAAACTGAGGGAGAATATTGGACGTTATACAGGCACTTAGTTTGTGAAGAAGAAAAGTTTCTCCAGTATTTTCGTATAACATCATTCAGTTTAATGAAATATTTAAAAAAATTGAAAATGGCATTAGCAAAACGAACACCATAATTAAATAAAATATTTTCCCATTGTATGTCTACAATGATTCTTTTTCAATTGTTTAGCGGTCTTTTCTATAGAAAATTAATCCGTAGAGGAGTTTGGATTTAGCACCATATTTAATATCGTACCAAGATAAGCTTTAATTTCAACGATTTAACTGGTTCCCATGTATTCCAAATAGAAATCCTCTGTTGTGTTCTAAATGACAATTTCTCTGTTGCATATCTGTTTGTTTCATTTATTGTGGGCATTATTAATTCGTCCGTAAAAAATAATGTTTTCGCTTTCGGATATGTTAATTATAAATCACTAAGTTCAGTTCCAGACAATTTCATTCGTTTAGTATAATTCCATCTTTGCTGATTGTACAACACAATAAAAAATGTAATTATAACAGAAAAATCAGTGTACCATAGGGAGACACGTGTGACAAACATTTCTGTAAGGAACTGGGGAAATTTTGTAATACTTGGATTACTTGGAAGAGGAAATAGCTAATATAAGGAAAGTCCTGTCCCGCTAGGAGAGCGGTTTCATAACGCAGTAGCAACGCGGCCTGCCGCCTGCAAATTATTCTCGTCAGCAGATACTTGACGGACCTGGCCTGGAATAGTACGGTCCTGGCCAGTAAAGGGCGTTTGGCTGAACTAATTTACACAATGAATATTTGTTTTCGTGTGTCGGTACGGTTACGGTCCTAATATGATACGTTCTATTGGGCAGAGATCCTTAACGGGGAGTACCCTTTGTATCCTTATACCAACAGAAAACATTAAACAGACCGAATTTTCTACGTTTTAACCTTTTCAAATGTTGGATGACAGTTTATGATTTCCTCAAAGTACTGTCAGAGGAATGACGTTATGCGTTTATTTTCACAATGGAAACAAAATCCATCTCTAATAAATTGAAATAACGTTTTCAAGTGCCCGTAGTTTTTTCTTAATAATGCGCGTGGGTATTTGATATTTCTAAAACACTGATCCATATAGCAATGAAATAAAGGTTAATAGAAAGGGGTCCCAACGTTTTCTTGCAAAACGTGACATACAATCCAGGGATTTTGATGGGTATCTCTCATTTGACGAATAATATCAGCGGCTGTCCGAGGTTCATGGCACAGAGGATTATTTACTAATGGGACCTTTGTCGATCATACTTCGACCTGCATTTGGCATTGTATTTTTTAATATTTAACATATATGATTTTACATTTCCTTGCAAGAAAAACTATATAGCTTACACTCTATAATTTACTGCATTCCAGCGCAACATATCAATTATATTTTATGCAAAGTTAACGTTTTTGATATAATACTCTTACAAACTTGAAAATGAAAATTTTCTATACTTTACAAAAAGAATAATTAGTTTGTATATCTTGATTCATTTTTACTCTTATATTTGCTATTCTAAAAGAAATGCAAGGTGGTTGAAGATTTCATGATGAAAGCGAAAATAGACGCAGCTTATAGGAAAATCAAAGAAGCATTCGGAGAGAGGAAAAATATAAGCAATAATATCAAGGGAACGGATGGAAATTAATTCTGGATAAAGTAGAAAAGGCAGAAAGATGGAAGGAATACCTAGAATAGCTCTATCAGGGTGGAAATCTAGATCCGTCAGTAATAGAAGAAGACGAGGAGATGGATGATGAAGAGTTGGGGGACAAAATATTAAGGTCGGAGTTTTATAGGGTGCTGACAGATGTGAGCAAATGTAAAGCGCCAGGAATTGATAACATTCCAGCGGTGTTGATATGATCATCGGGAGAAGAAGCAACGAAACCTACGAAACAGGAAAAATACCAGAAGATTTTAGTAACATACCGAAGCAGACTAGGACTAACATACGAACAGCGCAGGGCAATTAGTTTAGTATCTCATGCATGCAAAATATCAAATATATGAGGATGGAACGACAAACAGAATGCGAGTTAGGAGAAGATCAGTCTGGTTTTTAGAAGAATGTACAGACAAAAGAAGCAATATTGACTGCATCTAATTATAGAATTCAGGACAAGAAAGAACCGACCCACGTTCATGGCATTTGTAGATTCATAAAAAGCCTTTCATAATGTTAACTGGAACACACTATTAAAGATTTTGAAACGCATAACATTAAAATATCGAGAAGGATGGTTTTTTCATGACCTCTACAGAAGGCAGTCAACAGTAATTAGAACTGAAGATTAAGAAAAGAAAGGATAAATCAAGAAAGAAGTATAACAAGGAAACAGACTGTCACCCATGCACTTTAACTTATATATAGAACAGGTGATGAAAAAGGAATCATACTACAAGTAGAAGAAATAAAACCCTACGCTTAATGAAAACATTTATGCTTTACACTTATATTTTATTATGATAAACATACACGTAATACGGTCACTGCACACGTTTTCTATAACGTTTATAACAAACATCGTCAGTGTCGACACTCTCCAGTTACACAGAAGGCCACTAGACGGCTCAGATAAAACCTAGAAAACAAGATAAAAAACTATGTAACTAAAAAAAATTCCTGTTAAAGAGAAAAATTATATAACACATAAAATTAACTGTAATGCCTGTAACAAAAATTATATCGGACGCACAGGAACTAACCTAAATACTAGAATATATAACCACATACATAATACTAAAAAATACAGCCTTGTCACTGTACCATTTAAACCTAAAACATAATATAGATTTTGATAATGGTAAATTATACATAAACAAAATAATATAATTAAAATAAAGATTTTATAATATATATATTTTTAAAAACGATAACGGTATGAATTCCAGAAAGGAAAGTGAAGATATATCTAAACACAACTCCAAAGTACTAGAGTAAATCAAAATTTTAGAGTTATAATTAAAATTTTGTTGATGTGGGCTCACAGTTATCAAATCACTTTCTAGAAGTCGATTTGAATATTACGATTAATAACGACACTTTTAACGTCTTAAATTTTCGACGTGGCTAAATTTACAAGATCAGGACTCATTAGAAAAAAAATTTCAATGTAAGTTTTCGACAACTCGTGGTTGTATGTTGCCGATTGTGTTTGGTTAGCATATGAGGAAAATAATTATTGAACTTCTGGAACTCCTGTTCTGTGTAAGCCAGCACAGTCTCAAATCATATGCAATCCATGAAAAGTTTAGAAATTACATATAAACTACATTACATTAGGGTATGTACAATATTTTTAACATTTAATCATAAAAAAATTGTTATTGTATTCTTATGATTTTAAACAAATTCCGTAAAAAATTGTAGTTGAATTTAGTAGATTACTATAGCAATTCCGAAAGCTCCTGCTGAATAAATTATAAATAAAAATTAAAGTATAGTTTTGATTATTAATTTGACTGATAAACGTAGGGAAATATTATTATCAGTTTGTCTTTAATAAAATAAACTGAAAATAGATAAACACTAAATTGATTATTTCCAGCATTTAGCACAATTTCAGAGGTTCTATAACAATGAGTATTTTGAAGCTTAATATTTTTCTTACTGGTTCATGATCACCATTTAATAATTTTATTGCAAACAACAGTCTGCAGAAAACATTCCCGAATAAGAATATAATTGTCAGATAACACTTGCATACATGACGACGTTATTGTTGATAATATTCTGTTAAATAGTTATGTATGGACAGACGACGGGGGCTACCTTCGGCGATGCCTCCATCTCTCTCCGCTTTTTTAAGGTTCTCACAAGCTGTGGAGCATGGGTCAGTTTTGAAAGGTGTATGTTTCGGGATCAGAAACTTGAGCATACGGTAAGAGCTGTCAGTTGTTCCTATTGGAACGGCCAACTGCCTCCTAAGCTGGTAGAGGCATGAGGAAAAGATTGTTGCGACCCCTCAGCAAACTCCTCTCTCGTCATTCAGCGGGACGTGAGCACGTAGCCCGGCCTACCTGATGCAGGTTTTCTACGGTTTGCCCTGAATATTTTTCAGGTTAATACTGGGTGGAATATTTAAGGCCGGGAGCACAAATTAACACTTTGTTGCCTTCCTCTTCCTTCGGCACCCCCTTTTTTCAAATTTCCTGCCTTTGCTATTAAAAGGGAGTTGTTATTTATTGGATTACCTTCATGTAGCTTGTCACCATAAAAAGAGTCATCTGAGGTTTTAATATATATATTTGACTAACGACTTTTTTTCTAAATAGTAACAGTAAGAGTATTGTTGTACCTTTAACTTACTTTATTTCAACTGTCTTCCAATAAAATTGTGGTTACAATATTTTAAGAGAGATATTCATTTAGAAAATTTTGCATTTTTAATATCAGTTTGTATGGAAATATCTATAAAAAATTTAATCAATGTAATTTCTTTACATCGATAACCTCGAAGATGTTTGTATATTAAATACCGCTACCAAAGGAGTAAATACTAAGTTGCCAGAGTTAAACCAAGTTGAATGCTTTCATGGAAAATTCTTTGATATTGTTAGCTGTGCTGCAAAATTAAAACACTGCTCTCATTTACCAAGTTCTTCCTGAAAGAGCCATATATTTTTTGAAGCACGTGTAGTTTATTATACGAGCCTGAGTGGTCCCTCTCGTGGAGAGAGCTGCTGCTCGCATGTGAATCACCTCTGTGTATTGTGAAACGCGAACTTTCAGACGAGGCAGACGTAATAATTCTGCGGCGAATCTATTGTGCTGTGCTCAAATACACCCCACCGGTGTGTAAGTTCTGTAAAAGAAGTCTAGACGTTTAAATTATTTTAAATTGCGTTCATTTAAACTAATGTAAAATATATTGAATTTTTAAGTTTCCCCAGTAATGAGCTGTCAGGAAGCGGTTCTCAATATACTGTGTAATATATGGAATTTGTATAGCACTTACTTAAATTTCATTACACCAGTATACTGAGTGGCCTTGTGATTAATTTAAATACGTTGGCCACAATAAATAGTGAGTATTATATATTTTAATAAAATAGACAATTTGTACATCAATAAGTACAACGGTGAAAATGTTTTAAAGTTTTACGTGAGCTATACGTAAGACAAACACTTGTTCATAACAGAGTACAGTTTCTAACACACAAACTATACATGATATGGAAATGATACGTTGTTAAAGCACAAGCTAATGTAAATAACAATATTCAACAACAACAGAAAATTAATTACTGACTTCAATGTTATGTTGATAACGGTCTGTCGAGATATTGACTGAATACAAAATGACTGGAATGCTATGATGCATAAACTCAAGTGTTCGCACTTTCGTTAAGAATTTCATTGGGTGGAAAATATAAAAATAAAATTTCGTTTCCCGAATAACTTTACAAAGTACTAAACGAATGGAATCGTCATATTTCTGTAAATCTTCTAACCGGATTTGCTCGCTGTTTGATTGATGAAAGGGACTGTGCGTAGCTGTGCTTGCTGCAATATCGCCATACCGTAGTTCACGTCCACGTACTGTTTTTTCGTACGCATGTGATTTCTGCTGAGCTGGAAAACTTTACCCCTTCGTAACTGCGCACTGTAAAACTTCAAATTGCTGGGCTCTGGATCGCCTCGTTGGATGTTTGTGAATCGGCAATAATCAAAGCAAAATTTTCCAGTCCATACTTATAAAAATTTAGAAAGTCGCAACTGCACGTGACTTTATGCACCGATTGTTTAAGGCTAGAGTGTCTCCTCGCGTTGCCTCTCGTCTCAATGAATTATCAGCGAATCAGAATGAAAGATTCCAGCGGTTGATTGTCAGCCAATCTAATTAAACTAATTCCTACTCGCAAGGAACAGTTCGTTGAAGTAGCCTGTAATGGTAAAACACAACTAAATATGAAATATAGCGCTACCACGTTAAACGCAGTCGGTTGAGAGAAATTGAAGAAGGCTGCAAGCAGGATAATAAAATTTAGACAGTTTGGCGTCGATCCTTGATTTCTAAATTGTCAAGACTCCACCACACCTGGCTTTGACGAGGTCTGGTATTTTTCCCAAACATCGGTGGTAGGTGGGGTGTAAGGCTCCTCCCAAATTTTATAGGTAAATAATTTTGATTAGAGAAGATTTTGTACCCGCCGCCGGGGTAAATAAAATAATGGAGTGGGGAAAACTTATTACGAAGGGACGAAAAATGATTTTGAGACAATTGGCATTTGACAAAGGAATATTAGGATAATGATGATGGGTGGAGAGAGACTTGGCATGTAGTTGATATAGAGAGCGTGTGTATGTGGAAACCAAGTGCAGTATTGAGAGACGGTTTAGATCTGTTGAGTGGTCGTGAATTGGATGATCCAGGGCAGAATCCTCTTGATCGTGGCATGTTTTCATATTTCAACACGGAAGGCCAGAGGAATCTGTCGGAATCGTCACTAGATCTGAGGGCCAGCGAAGAATTCCACACAAAGCAGAAAACGTTAATTGTAACCTTTCTTCCGATTTTCTCGTACTGTCGAGTTAAGGTTCTTGTTTCAAATCTTCTGCTATGAGAAGGCCCTTAACTATGACCAGAGTATTTATCTCCGTGTTCTAAATTTTACAATGTAAGTATTTAAATTTTTGTAAATGTTATTTAAAGAGTATATTGTTAACCCAGAAAAATACGGCTTCATCATGAGAATTTGGACAATAAATTATTGTATCATATCAATTAATAAATATAAATTTAATTTATTCCCTTTCATATAGATAATATTCCTTGATTTAAACCAATTATAAAGCCACCAATTCATTTCAATCTCAGCCGTTAAAATAAACACTGCACACGGCTCGCGTTGTCTAATTAAATTAAACAAATCCCCTGCGGTTGCACAGTAATAAATACCATTGCAAACAGCGTAAAATAGGCCAAAGTCGAATTAGATTAAGAAAAATTTTAATTAACCTCACATCATTACAGTTTCTTTCCAATTACACAGTAAATAATTCATCTTACATGAGTATCTTTTCAATGAAACCGAATTAACATTAATACAACAGTACCGGTTATGTACCTTGAAAGGGTGAAGATATTTTCAACTACAAATAAATGATATAATTTATGTCTCGTTTTACAATGTGGATGCAAAAACCTTAAGTATGAAAATATGTTATAATTCACAATGGAGAAAGCAAAGTTTGAGAAAGCTACCTATCTTCTGTCTCTGGATTTGAATGAAGGTTCCCATTATCAAAGGCACCTATGCCAGTTAAGAAAGACCTACAACAGAATTGTTGAATGTTCTCCTTGGAACGGTCGGTCAGATGCTTCCAAATCTGGTCCACGCAAGTCGGGAACACTTTTTCCCCACAGTAAGCCTATCGAAACGACGATAGAAATTAAACTGACGTCTCAATATATACATTATGCATGTTTCATTAGTCCTTTCCCTTCGTCACATTTCGACGAATCTTTGGAAGGATCCTTAAACAATTACCCCTCAGTCTCTTCCAATGCTATTAAAGAGGAGATGCGACTACGTTGATGAACATCAGAGAGCCTGATTCTGAATTGAAAATAATATAATGCTTTGTGTAAATGAGTATTTGCAAGTTTCCACATTCAGTAATCAATAGTTTCAGGAGAAAAAAATTTCTTCGTCCTATCACGCTCTAAATTGTAGTCTTTTGTCACATAAACAATATTGGTGACAGTATTGTTAAGTGAGTTTATAATCAGACTGGATGCTATCAACATCTTTTAATATTGTATCAATCAAAATAAATTCATGTACATATAATTAACAAATAATTATTTATAACATAGCATTCTTATATTGGGTATTTGCGTTCCATAAATAAACGGTCCATTAACAGTTCATTTTTTTGTATTTAGTTTGGGTATTGGAGTAAACAAAAACTCATTCGTATTATAGGTTATATTCCATTGCATCAAAGTTCAATTAATGTATCATTACCTCTAATATAAATAACTATTTCTTTTCAATATACCAAAATGTTATTCTAAATAAGTTAACTCACTAAGAGCATAGTCTAAAAAAACTCTGCTCATTTCATTTTTTGTTTTATTTTATTACTTTTATCTGTTTAATACTGTCTATAGTTGTATTGAAACTGTAGTTAACTGAATTTCTTATTATAAGCACTGATATGTAAGATTTAGAATGCCCAATTTTACTAAATATTCCGCGTACTATCATACACGAATTAACATATAAATCTAAGTTATTTCTGAAGAATAAAAATTTACTCTTTTCCAAAAGGATTACTCGAGAAAGTTATGCCATATATGAGTAATGAGTAAATGTAATACAGATAAAATAAATTTATAATATTCAGATCAATGCACTTACACATTTTTGTAACATCAAAGGGAGTTGGGTTCTATTGATTTTCTCATATTTGCAAGATAATTTATTATTGTCACAAAATTCTAACGATTTCGAACTTCACGCATTTATCATTACTTTTTTAGAAAAATGTGCTTTTCTCAGATTTACGGTACCAAAAACCTTGTATGCGTCACAAATATTAAGATGTTATCTTCATTCTTTTTGTACATATTTTACATACTAATACCTTCAAATGCAAGTATTAGTTTTCTAATTGTTCAAGGAGTTTAGGTGGAAAAAAATTCAAAGAATTGAAAAGAGCCAATTGTTAAGTAACCCTTTGAAGCTGCTAGTAAAAAATTATTTCCTCCCCACAATTTAAATCAATTTCAAAAATAATACTGACAATTGATAAAATGGTCAGATATTCAAGTACGTAACGCAAGGAACATTTTGAAAACTGTCAAATTTTAAAAATAATTTTCAAAATATCTCAACAAAAAACAAGTTTACAAAAACAAAATTTTGTACATTGTTACACACTTGTGTTATCACACAGTTAAAATTTCAGATCAGAAGTAATATATTTACAAGAATTTCAAATTTCAGTCCCCGTGTCCCTTCATCTGGTTATTATTGTATTTTTAGTTCCCGTTATATCCAGATATTTCACTCATAATTGGTCTACAACAAATTTATTTGAACAACGGGCAAAATAAAGTTAATATATGAGCCTAGTCGATCTTGTCAAAATTACGAAACTGTGAACTCGGCGATACTATAGGCGTCATGTGACTACTAAACAACCCTACACTGTTGTCGGTAATACTAGAGACAATATTTTTGTGGTAGTCGGTAGTAATAATTAAAAAAACTTTCTATTTGCAGACATATTTATTTCTATGTGCACTAATATAGTACCTATCTGTATTAATAAAACTAATCAGTAGAAAGGTTTATTGTTGTGGATATTTAAAAACAAGTACTTATGCTGCAGTTAACATTAGACCTTCGAGCAACCAAAGGTCATCGTATCATGCCAAAGGTAGTTTAGTTGCATATTAATTACGAATTGTATAGCATAGCTTTGTATGCTTTGGAGTTTTCACTTACTAAAATTTTCTAGTCAATAAAAATGTATGGCTTTTTACCTTCTAAGATTTTACTTACATTCATAATATAAAATAGAAGCAATATTAGTAATTATAATTAATTCCTTTGCGTTCACTGGGAAAACAGCAATTGTTAAATTATACGTATTCAATGCTTGCTGAAAAAAGGAAGAACAACAACAAAATAGAAAAAATATAAATTTTCGTATCTAATATCTAATTTTATTCTCTTATTATAAAAAAAACAATTATAATAATCTTACTTCATCTATATGACTGAAAACGACACCACACAAGTTAATATTTGTAATAAAATAAACTTGAAACCAGTTTTTAATACCATATTTTTATGTTTTTATAAGGTAAATATTATATATGTATATCTTCTTCAGTCTAGGTCTTACGAATATAATCTAGTTTTGAGATAAAATATTAATTTGAAACATTGAGAATAGAATGTAATGTTACCAAGTTTACTACCAACTATTTAAAAATAATTTTCTTACAAGCGATTTTAAAAACTCTACGAAAAATACTCCAAAATGTTGATTGCTTAAAAACTAAGCTGACGGAAATTTCCTGGGACTGTGATACATAAATTATATCAACTACAAAACACATTTTATGCAATTTCAAACCAAAAGTATTGTAATTTCTTCTGTCAAATTAAGATGGTTATTTCTATTTAGTTATAAAAAATTTATGCTATAATGTAGAGGGCTAATAATATATATATATATAATTTTATAGTTACATTAATTTATTATCATGAACTACAGTAATCGTTAGCATATCTTTAGTATAAATACATATATTATTTTCTCTCTAAATCAAATATTAAAATTGTTATTTCTGAAGAGTTACAGAAGAGGACGAAACGTCGTAAATTGAATATTTTTGTAATAAACTGTTTTCTGACCAAAATCATTTATATATTTATATTAATCTAAAATGTTTTCATTGAAAAAATTGTTTTATATCTCATATATCTCTGTTACCAACTAAGTTCCATTTGTTGAAGTCCTAAATTATGGACGAAACGTGATGAGAAACATTTTTATGTATTAATAGCTTTGTCAATTTTTATATATATTATCTGTACTCACAGTTTATATATTTATTGTAATATTAATGTGTCGGATAATTATAATTACTTGGTTAGTTTAATTAGTTGTACTGATAGTGAAGTGTATTACTAATATTTTGGATTCATAAAAAAATACGAATTAAGGCGCTGTAAAACCACCGAAAGGATTGTTAGCATTGAGTAGATGGTTAACCTGGTAAGAATGATTGCATTCACACAAGCGCCTGTAGTTTGGGGCAATAACGGTAGTTAGATCACTCATTGACAGGGTATGATAGCAAATATAAAACAAGAAAATTATTTCCATTCAGGCTAATAATATATAAAGGAACATGAAAAGTAGAAAAATAAAATAATAATACGTTTGGTTTGACGTGAGTATTTTGCCATTAGGCTTTCGCTCCAGGTACCCTACAACAGCACTCCGGACGAATGAAACAGCCCTAGTGTGTGTTAATATTACGCTTCGGAGACCAGGCTGCAGGGCCAGGAACAGAGGATTTGTTTCCCATCTCTAGTACGCCACCCGCGATATCAAGAGCCACTTCCCACACGCTCCAACATTCATTTCTGCTTTCACAGTCCTTTACTTGCCAATCAAAGGTACTAGGTAGCGAAATGTGAGGTTGTCTGTGTGGCCGAGCTTTTGCTTTTACTCTACGTGAGGTGACTGACCTCTCTGAACTGAGCAGAACAGAAACAGAAATAAACTGTTCGGTGAAAGGTCATAGTTAATCATTAACGAGCTTGAGTGTCTGGTCACAACCACAAGGAAACAGTTGATGGCCGTCATTAAAGCGACAACGGTGCTGACGCCTGCACGCTAGGGCACCCTTCACACCAAACGAATCTGAATCATTCAGGATCAAGATGAAACAGACTAACCAATATTCGTCTCATCCACAAATACACAATTACACCCAGACACGACTCACGCCTTCACACCAGTCGAATACGGTTCAAACCGCCTTGGTTAAAGTTCGTACGATTAGAATCTTTTACCATCAGGTAGTCGTGAATCAACAGACGGACAGGATAGATGTTTATTCACGAAATGGGAACAAAATAGAGCAATATATGTCAATAGGAATGTTATCTGTAGGAGGTGGAAAATTGGCGATAATTTCAGCATTACAATTTTTAAACATCAAACGGAATCCAAACTAAACAAGTCAACCTCAAATATATCAAAATCATTCGCGGCCGACGAATTTGCCCAATTCTTCAGCTTCCCATTCTGATTCTATTCAATTCGTTCAGGTACTCTCTCCGCCAGGGAATACCTAGTTAATTATCATAATTAATGTTAATATTACTTATTTTTATCACATTTATGAAATATTATTTACTAAATAGACTTTTACAAATTTATTACATTAATTGTTAGTATTCTTAGACAAATAATTTAAAGATTTTTTAAATTTATTTCCTGTTTAAAGTATTTTAACATGAACCTACAAGTATAACAAACAATTTCTCAATAAACTAAAAAGTATAGAATTTGTTTTCGCTCTGGACGTCAGGATGAAAATAATTAAACGTGCCTAAATCCAGACATTTGCTATTTATTTCATTTCCTTTTACGACATTACCTTCGAAACACTATTGATTATCATGTCTTCCATACTGACGGCTGAGAAATAAAAAATGTTAGGAAAACAGATAGGAGGTCGATTTGGCTTGGCGTGAAATGAGTTCGCAGATCAGATTCAACTTGATTCGGACTGATTGATTGATTCAGATTCGACTAAGCAGTCCTCATGATCCAGGTTGACGTGAGTTACGTATAATCAAGATTGTTACATATTGCATACATGTCAGTTCAATTGGACACAATAATCCGTGGATACTGTTACCATGCATTTCCCCGCCTATAACGATAGTAGTATAGCATAAATTTATTTATATTATACTGTATTTAAATATAGTAGAAATTTCGCAAAACTATTTCACTCTTTTGTAATACGTTGCAATACTATTTAAAACAAAATAATTGATGTTATTTAAGCAAACTACAGATTAAAAATTATTACAAGGTTATCTGGAGGACAAGCTGCAAGTCTTTAAACCATCATCTCAGATTAGTAACTGAACTTGATAGGCACAGTTGACAATTTTTAAATTAAGAATTTGTTCCTAAAGTTGATCACAACTTAACGTATATCAAGTAGAACATTTCTCCAGGGGGAGAAAATGAAGGTTTCATCCGCCACTTTTCGAAGCTGGGATTCGTGACCGAAGAATAGGACACTTAATAATATATCAGCTACAATATTGCCTCTCCTTAAGGAATGATCTCCCAAGAAAACTAATACGTATAGAATAGACACTTGTCAATTAAAAAACAGTGGCTAATTGAAGTCAAGTAGGTTAAAATCATACAAAATAAGAATTATACACTCTATTAGTTTCGACCTCCAAATCAGCAGGATATGTTCTTTTGGTTTGACAATTCTTCCGTTTGTAAGAGGGCTGTTTTTAAAGTATGTATCCATATTTGTTTACAAAATAATATTATCAATAATAACATACACCTCACAATACTTTTCGTCACCGGTATTCAGACACTTGTCGTATCGGAGAACAAGTTTCGTCAAAGAGAGATACCGCCTGTGATCACAGATGGTTGGCCGCACCGCGGCTCATCGTTCACATATTCACGACATTCGTTCAACTCCCTAATCTACTTATTCGTCATTCCTAATTACTTCCCCATACACCTCACACAGTTGTCGATAAATGTTCCAGAAACGAATCAATTATCTGACTTCACAGTCGGCGGGGCGATACATTGTTCGAAACGCTCAGAAAAAGAAAACACAAGTATATGATCGCGCATACTCAAAGTCGCAACTGAAGCGCTGAATCGGTCAGACATTAAAATGGTCCTGTCTTTGAAAACAGCGCGCGTGTTTGTATAATGATAGGGAATTTTATAGAGCTGGAGGGGTCTCTCATATACTTCACTCCAAGTTTCCGTACCTTCACATTTTTCATTTTCCAGTCCCTTTTCTTGTATATTAATTTGGACTTATTCCAACCAATCTTCCGGTGGACCTCTTTTTCTTCTTGTTTGTCGTTGACTTTCTATTATTTTCTTCGATCATCTTTGATCTCTCATCCTTTTACATCTACGTACCAGTTTAATCACGGTTCCTCTATTGCTTAAATAGCTTTACTCTACACCATTATTTTTCATATCTCTTCATTTCTAGCTTACTCCACAACGTCTTCTAATAAACTTCTTTTTTGTATTTTCCACGTTTGATGTTTCGTTTTTCCTCTCATAATATTGAAACAAGAAATGTGAATATAATTACAGGCAAGATAACAATTATATCATAATTGGCTTCTCAATTTGTTTAATTTCAGAATAACAGCAGTCCACCTAAGCTATTATCTTTGAACTGTAGCAGGCATGATGACAAAATACTTGACCTTTCTGTATATTATAAGATAATATTTCTGATCGTGAGCAGGATTTTCCACATTAGGGAGGAATTCACTGTTGAGATCACTTTGGTAATACCAACACCATCTATTACAAGAATTATAAATGATGAATTCCTATGACATATTTAACTGACAAGGATCCAGATAAGGACAGAAACATTTAGTTATTTAAAATTATTATATTTTTTTTAATTTAGTGTCTTAAATTCTAATAAAATTCTAATCGTATACCCGTACTGTTTTAATATAAGAAAAAACTATATTATACGAAATTGTAAATTTGTCAAATCCCAATTATATTCCATTACCTATTTTCCAATAAAACACTCTAATACAAATATTATTTTATAAAGCAGCCCATCCATTAAATTCATGATTATACACGCTATACTTGATTTAGGAGGTGTACAAATTACCGTACACAGAAATATGCATCAGAATTCCAGTATGATGACCCAATTATTAAACTACAAATAAGTTGTTCCATAGTCTGTGATTCATTCCATAACTATTTAGTATTACAATTCTGCTAATGCCAGCTAATGTCAGCTTGTCGAACTTAACATCTTTTATCATTGAAATACAAGAATATGACGTGTATTATAAGAAATATACTTCCGCAAATATAACAAGGTTTCTTTCTTTGTTCGATTGCTTCATTAAAACACATGTGGGAAATATACCTTTGTCATTTGTATCGTCAATAAACTTTTCACGAATCTACTAACATTGTGTACCTATATTTGAATTCTCATTTGAGGTAAAGTATAATTTCGACCTGAACTCGGTCAAAGGTATTTTTTGTAGTAACAGGACACTATCGTCTTCTATAATTTACTACGCCACAATTTTTCAATTTAAATAATTAATCACAAACAGAATTATAGACTTTAATATTTTTAAAACATAATAATATTTAAGAAAAGTGATATCAGATATTTAAAAGAGTTGGAACATTATTAATCCTTTCACTGCTAACGACGCCTTGAGGCGTTTTGTATTTCGGGCTTGGAACTGGTCCTTTTTTCTGATTTCTCGGTTTAGGGAGGACATAAGACACAATACATGTGTACCGTATGAGCCCGAAGTATAGTAAATGAATTAATGTCCGATAATTAAATGTCACATTTTGGTTTGAGCAGCCTTTGGAGACAGTTAAGTTTGAATTTTTACACATTTGGCATCCTTTTAGTTTTATCGAAATTTAAAAATTTAGCACCTAAAAATGTACCAAATGTGCTAAATAAAAGCTGTGTCTGCAAAACTGGTCATTAATTTATTTCACTTAACCTGAAGTATATTTGGATAGAAGCAGGTCGCATGAGAGTGATGTATTCCAATATATTTTCGTGGTTGGGCAGGCGGTCTCTTTGCGAAAAGGGCGATGTCGGCTTTTGTGTGACACACCGATTTTAAGCGTATCACACAAAGAAAAACTTTTGAACACTAAGTGAAAGAAGAAACATAAAATTTAAAACCAAAAAGTAACACAAACAAAATTCCAAAAAAAGCTATTAACTTTGCCAGTGTCGTCAGATAAAACTTAATAAAAAAACAAAAAGTAAACAACTCCACCCCCTCCCAAAATGTTAGTTGTACCGCCATCTGGCGGTGACTCACAATCACACGGTGCGAACAGTTGAAAGGTTCCTTCCTGTGTCTGTTTCTTGTTTTACTATTTATTTTATCTACGTACAATATGATAAATCAAGTCTCCTATAAGATTTTGTGAGCTCAGTATGTGAAAATTGAAAAACATGTCATTACATGTTATCCAATCAAATAATTCTCATCGATCATTGAGTAAAGTTGTCCAACATTCAAAAGTGTGTTGATGTAGCATTGTAAATTTACACAAACATTGTAATCTAATGGTTTTAAATTATTAAGTTCAGTGGAGTTTACATAATTTCGGCAATTCCTTCAGAGAGTTGAATTTTAAGACCTCTCTAATTTTCATAATTCCTACTCAAACTTGGTTTAATGGAAGATCAGCTGAAAAATAACTCGTAATTTATTTCTTCTTAATTAGTGGGAAACTCTAGAAGATTAGAGATATAAAAATCTCCTTCCTCCCACTTGCAGTTTCTCTTGATGCCGAAACACTTTTTCTTGCCAACATCTTCAATCCTATCTTCCACTCATTACTCGAACTTCTCTCTCCGCGTCTCATTTCCAGATTAATTAGTACGACAGAACGTATACATAACATTCAAATTTTCCACTGCTCAAAAGATCGAGTTCCTTTCTTAAATATTTATACTACAGGTAGATATTTTATTATTGTCAATGTATCATGGATGGACACTAAGTAAAACGTTTTGTGTAACGCCTTTATCTGAAATTAAAACGACATAACACATATAATTTGCTATATATAAATAAAATTTCGTTTCAATATGTATCCTTCAATACATTGTACTCAGTCACGCTACATATACTCCACTAACAAACTTTTATAAAGACAAGAGAATAAAAACAAAATTGTTCACAAATTACATAAAATATTATTTTACAGTTTCTAAAATTCATACTCTAAAACACAATCGACAAAGTTAAAGTTCATTTCTAAGGATCAATATCTATTCAATAATTAAATTAATGTTAATAAGTAGGTAAAGTAACCTAAAGCAAGACCAAATTGAGTGACAAAATAAATATCACCCAAATTTTTGCAAACCTTATTGCTTCTGTCTTGTGTTGATAGTAGTTATAGATTTTAACACATGCCGCACAGTTCATTCGACGTAATACTAAATCAAATTTATTATTACATAAACAACGCAGTAACCTTGTTTGTAATTTAAAATATGTTTGGAGAAAATGGTAATTCACAATGCTTCCATCCTCACCAATTAGTTTAGAAGAACTACTCACTCAAGACGTGTGCTCAATCTTCATCCTTACAAACCTTCTAGCCAAAACGTTTGGGATATTGGTATTCTGATTCCAACGTTGATATTGTTTACAATATGAATTCATTTAATTAATAAACATTTATATTCCTACTAGCTATCAACCTCTCTAACTCTAAATTTTCCTCGTTGAATATTATTAAAAATATTTACATTGCATGTTCGCTCAAATCTTTAAAATAATATCTAATATTTATCATTTACAAATGTGATGATACACCTTCTTTCTTGATAAATAAAACTACACGTATGGCGAACATTCCGAGTTTTAAGAAACCTATCGTTCTGGTTGTAACCACTGCTACATATGCCAAACATTAAAAACCGTACCAAAGAAAATTTACCGAATGTAAAACACTGCATTGAAAAATAGACCTTCGCTCAACCATACTATTAATTCTAAATGCTAATGCTAATATTGTATATTTTGACGCCAGCCATGTCCTACAAATATATCAAAAATACTTTATATTAAATCTAGAATCAGTATGAAAGTCAGTAATAATTAGGATCCTTTATAGTTAGGCCAACTTCTTCTTGTTTATTTTGTATTTCTTGTTTGTTTTACGTCGCATGAGTTGTATCCTGTCTGTTTAACAGCTGTATTATCAAAACATACGATAGAAGCGAGATTTGCATCAACGTTGTGAAGTATTGTTATAACCTTATACAGTCTGCTTTTTTTGAAGCTATGTGGTTGCCCAGAATTACCCTGGTAATTGTTTGTTTAGCTCAGTAGAGTATTACATTCGAGACTGTGACGCCACCACTCACTTCGCTATAATCTACGTTTACATGATACCCGCTCAACCCCACTTTTGAATAAGCTTCGTAAAAAACAAAACAACTGTAATTTATTGAAGCACATATAAACCTAAGTATTTAAAAAACAGCCTCTAACCCAAATTTTTTTAAACAACTTGGCAATTTTATTCTGGTGTGCTAAAACTATGTTGTAATAATATTTATTAGCTTGTCACTACATCTCTTTCTTATAATAAGTATTAATTATGTCTAATGTTGTTAATTATTTTAAATCCTAACCTGAAAATCCACATAACTCAAAGCACACACATTCAAATGTAACGAATATTCTCGCTATATGCAATTTACAAAAAATCAATACAATTACTTGGGTTAAAAAATCTTATCTATGATCCTTAGATATTTCCTAATATTTTCATCCCAATATATGTCAGAGTGTAAGCAAAACAGCCAACTTTCGCAAATGCAATATTTCTCATTTTTTTCTCGTTTCAATGCTTTACGATAATTTACGTGTTTTAATATAATTTCTTATTCGCTTCACCAATATTTTTTCCTCCAATATTTACGAATACGTGATCTGTATTTCATTGAAAATTGTCCAAGCATTTAATCTATACAAACAAACAACCATAATTCATTTTTTATAACAAAGATTTGCAATATTATCAATTTACCCTTTTACATAATTATTGTTTCGCTGATTACGATGTGTATGTTAATACAACAATAGCAATTGTCCTTTAATTATTTCAATTCACATTTTGTTTCATACGGTTGATCAGCCTAACTACCCTATTTACATAAAAACCTTTATAACCAATATAATGACAACCGTCGCCGATACATTTAATGCCATAAGGTGACTTTTCTGCCATGTAACGGAATAAGGATAGTATACTAGCGGGGCAGGATGAATTGTTATAACAAAAATACGTGCCAAAAATGGGGAAATCCACTGACATAAGTGACTGACAAAGACCAAATTTTGATGTCCCCTCCCCCCCTCGGTCTGGAAACGAATATCTCGGAAACGACGAAGTTGGTCGGCTGTTCGCGTGCTACTGTTGGAACGTCGTTCCCGAGTAGATGACACGGTGTTCACTAATCTCACCCCGATGTCTTTGCCATCATTTATTTTATTTGTTTCTTTTGTTTTTGTAATTTATTTTTTTCCCCAAAAAAACTGAAGAGGTCCCGAAATTTGGAAACAAAACGTATTGTGTTTTATTTCTGACTTTTGATCAGTTAATTCATTTTATTTATACAAAATAAGTCAGAGTAAGTTCAATAATTTATTTATTGCTTATGAAACTTTTTGGTAATGTAGCATATCTTAAAGGTTCCTCAAGTTAATAATTAAATATTCAGATGATAACTATCAAACCTAAGTCATTTCGGACGTGAATAAAGTAGCCAATGAATTGAATAATCCATGTCACTTTGATTCGTTGCCATATTGCGTATCAAAGGAAAATCGACTGATAAACTGGTGATAATATTTTGTTGCGTCAGTACAGGATAGTTACTGAAAATGATTTATAGTAGAGAAGAACCTATGTGTCAATACGATTCTAACAGATAAATTAAATATTTCCAATAACGAATAGATGGTTTGTGATAGATGTGATCATTGAAAAGCCACTAAGCGTGAAATATGATTGTACTGAAATAATGTCTCTTTGCCATTATTTCGTTGAAGCTTCTACGATGATATTATTAAGCCATATCTATGACGGAGAGCGATATTTAATGTTCATAAACCCTACATAGGACGCTGAATCTATATCAATACACTTTTTGCCAGTCAAAATAGGATTAAAATCTAACGACACTTCAAATTTTGAAGTTTTTTTGTATTTAATTTAACTAAATTTAAATAAATTTGAAACTTCTGGTGGTTGCTACAGACGTCTAAAACGTAGTAAGTAGCAGTCTGCCTCTTCTTCCGTCGTCCAATAATTTCGTTACTACGACGTGATCAAAGGGGGAAATCTGGTTCGGTGCCAACGCCACGTGTGAAGCTGCGTAACACGCACACATAGTTCGTCGGTATCGAACTCAAACACTATTAACACCTTATCTTCCCTAATCAAATAACAGCATATTATTAAGAAGCGTTTTCTTTAAAAATGTGTTTCTACTAAAAGTCCACAGTTATTATCAGATTACTTATAGTAAATGTAAAGTTATGAATAGTACTGTTAATTCTGAAATTATGTTCACGTGTTAGCGTTTTAATCTATTCATTAACTACAGCATTGGAGGCTGAGTGGGTTTTGCTCAAACTTTTTGAAATTTTTAATGTATGATTCATGCTTCTCCGTATAAAGCGAGAAAACTCGAGGCGTGATTGACGATTATGCAGAAGGCGACCAAACTTTTTGACGCAGAAGCGAGATATCTTAATCGTACATTTTTAACTGAGCAAGTAACGGCATTCAAGCACATTAATTTCATTTAGAACATTATACGCACAGCGAGTTCTCATTATAATACGTTGATGGGCGTTTCCAAATGAAAATACCCGTTCTATTTTCGGAATAAGCACATGATTTTAAATAACTAGTTATGATTTTATTATAATCAATAAATATACAGAATATTATTTTTCGGTAACCAATTTATCCTCCCGAGTAACACAAACATCTCTTTATAATCATAAAATTTCGCTTGCCGTACCTTTTCTTTGTCGCTTCCATATCTCTCGCTTATAATTCGATGACAAGAAAGTATTCTATTCTTTTGCGATCATACAACATAGTGTGGACTCTATCACAATAGATCAATCACTTATTGATTGTATTTCTCTCTTGGATTTAATAAATGTGTAGGAAGAGGCTTTTGTGCCCCCGCAGCTTGCCGACTGGAT
Organism: Eucriotettix oculatus; assembly: GCA_034510155.1. Taxonomy (NCBI): domain Eukaryota; kingdom Metazoa; phylum Arthropoda; class Insecta; order Orthoptera; family Tetrigidae; genus Eucriotettix; species Eucriotettix oculatus. Next base: position 110,093,321 of record CM067377.1, on the reverse strand, counting down.
AATCACTGTGCGTGGTGACGCATGTGCTACGAGTATAAGCAATTACCGTCGCTGCCTGAACCCGTATGTGGGCTCCAATCACAAAAGCAGTGGAGGGCGGATATCAACAGCCGTAAGGGCTCTCAAAGCATTGTTTACCTCCCATTAACTGTTAGACACATACTTGTTGCAAATGGATTCATGTTTCCTCCATCCATGTTTTACTATCAATTAAATTGAAGAATACCGCATATTTGGATCTGGATCCAAGATCTAGATTCCACTAGTAAACCAAGTTTCGGATCCAGCATCAAAATGTTTACATAAATGGTGTATATTGCATCTCGGGTGTATTTTGACCTTACCTAACTAAAATAAGGAGTATAAGAGCAGTTTACTACTTTCAAAATGGAAATAAATTAATTCATGAAATAATTTGAAGAAAATTTTAAAAATAAGTATTTTTGAGCTTACAAAATCGTGTAGACAATATATAGCATGTAAAGAAGGCGGTTAAAAATTATCTTTGTGATGACATTACAGCTGCTGTTGAAATAGAGGTCGATGGGTGATCAATTTATTTTTGGTGGTTGTGGTGGGGGGCAGTATTGCCATATTATTGACTGAATTTAACATTTGTATTTTAAAAAATAGTATCATTTTTCATTAACAGAAAAGAAAGATAATCAATAGTGTGAACAAATTTTTTTATTATGGATAGATAATTTCAAAAAAGACAAATAAGGTGGGCATCCTTGTTATGGACATGCTAAGGTTCCAGTTTTTCTCGAAGCCTTTTTTAGTAAAATCGAAGCCTACACCATTAATTACTACTAATAATTATTACAATTTTCAATTATTAATGCTTTAAGTAGCTACTTTAACTAAAATGTTATTCATATTTCCATTCAAACACGTGCTGAGGAATTACGAGTTGTGGGCTTTCTTCTCAAACTGCGGAAATTTTTGAACTATAAAAATATATGATCGGAACATTATATGGCAAAAATTATAGAAAAAATTATAGGATTCTCTTCAAAACTCTGAATTTCACGTTACTTGGTACACACATTATGTAAATTCTAATGTAATGGAAGAAATTTCAAGAATATAATATCAGAAACTATACGAATAGACAAACACCTCTCACCTTTAGAGAAAGGATTAATTATTCAAGAATAAAGCTATGTCATTGTCTTCCTATTAACATCAACGTAAGGTGTTACAATATTTTGTTTAGTACTCCATAAGTCTACTGATAGCTTCTCGAATTACTGAGTTTAGGAATTTGTAAATTACCAAAGTGTAAGGCACGTTAGTTCTCTAGAAAATTCCGGGGGTATTTTTGGTGGGTGGAGGGTAACAGGTTAAATGAGGGTGGTCCTGAAACAGACAACTCTCATTTAATAGCATAGGGAGGGAATTGAAAAGGGGGGGATATGGAAGGTAGAGCAAGGTAGACGTAGCCGAGCTACGGTTTAAGGATCCTTCCAGGTGTTCCACCTAAAACAGATGCAGGGAAAACTCTATAAAAACTTAATCAGGTAGGTCCAGGCTATAGAGTACTATTTTCACGATCTTCATAATGACGGGAAATAATTTATGGAATACTAAATCTATATTGTTTGTATGGCCAACTGATACTTTGCAATTGAATATTTCACGTAGATCGCCCGAGATTTCAGGTCATTTTTCCTGAAAATGACAGTGCCAAGATCCATTCTTCCTAAATCTCTTTTTTTATTGTTCGAAGTCAGTGTTGTTTATTCAATGCAGTTTTATTTGCGAAATTTAGTTATGTTTGTAAACTTAAAAAAAATACCAAATTAAAAGTATAATATAGAAATTAACATCTGTTAAAATTAATAATTAAAAGTACAACATTATATGCTGACAATAGAAGGAAACATGCGAGGTTGTGCGCAATATATAAAGCTTATAAGGGTAAACTGGCCTCGAAAGAAATAACAAACCACCATTTTTTTATAAAAATGATCACACGTTCAAAATTACAGAAAAACGGTATGGCACAGACGTAGGAAAATTTTCATTTGCTAATAAATCAATAAGCGATTGGAATTCCTTGCCTGCAGAAATACTGGCGAATTTTCCGGGTAGCGTAAATCAGTTTAGGAATAGGCTAAGGAAACTAAAGTGAGCAGTTTTTTTAGAATCAGTGAAGTGATAATAGTGAAGTGCAGTGAAGTGATTTCTGTGTGACTCCTGAATTCTCTTTTCTTTTTCAGATCAAACCTACACTTCAAAATTGTTCCTTAGTGTGAATTATATTTTCTTTTTGTAATTGTATATCTGTTTTCTTTGTATATAGCTACCACCGGGCAAATAGCAACTAAGTAATAATAATAATAGTAATAATCCAATGCTCCAATTTCATAAATAAACCAAACAGTCTATTAATTGACTAATATTAATTAATATTGTACTCTTGAAATACTTATTTATGAAAAATATTAAATATTTATTGTTTTATTTATACAACTTTATTCATTAATATAAGTTGACTTAAATTATTTCTTCAGCAGTGGGTTAATGGAAGTAATAACAGATTTATATAAGGATATCAATTATAAGTATGATTTCTTAATAATTATAAGTTTAATCTTTCTATTAATCTGTTGAATATTAATATTAATTCGAAAATACATGAGGATTAATCAATCAACTTTGATTTCTCATATTCTAGTCTAAATAAATTAAAAATAATGGCTTCCTTGTTTTACATTATGTTTTGTTTTTATATTAACCATTTTAGAGACATTTAAAAACATTCTGTAATCTCAACGGTGTTTCAGTACTTACCCGTCTTTTCATCGGCATATTTATTTCTTAACTCACTGCTTCCGCAAACCAATTTGTTCATAACGTGAATTACATTTTTATGAAGCCATCCAATATGTCAGAAATAGCAAGGATATAATCTGATTGATAAAGCATTATTATCAAATTATAACTATCACAATTAAAGTATTGAAAATGTTAAATAATATTTTAATAAATAATTATTATTCATTTAATTTTAGAAATAACCATATCAAAATATATTGTTGACACGAATATTTTATTTAATTTGTCTAAATTAATTTACATTATGAAGTTTTCTGTTCGAAGTTTCCATAGAGCACAGATCCTGAGATATTCGCTAGGCACTCTTCCGAGGTAAATCCGGCAAACAACACAATAAACTTGAAGTCTGACAGTCGCGTAAGTAGTCCCAGCCCTTTTGTATTTTTGCGGCTCCGCGAAAAACCTAAGTCAGCAAGGAGGTTGACCCAAAAGAGAGTTAGGGGTGGCCCCTCCCAAGTTTTGAATGTTTGGAGAGGAAGGGTAGAGACGCCAACCCCATTCGACGACCAGGAGGAGATAGAAGAATCGTGGTTTTTAAGAGAGGTGAGTTCGAGGTGGAGAGGACTTTGAAAAACGCATTCGGAAAAGGGAGTCAAAGGTGAAAGGTCAGAGAGGAGCTTGCGAAACGGAAAGTCAGACTGACTGGCTTCAAGGAGTCAGAGAGGAGAGACGAGGAAACGAAGGTGAAGCACGTTTCCTAAACAAAATCAGAGGTCTGTTCTCCACGTGCTGACCCGGAAGCTGTCTTTGCGTTGAATCCAGGTTCCGGGATTCTAATTTCTAAATGTTGTAAATTATTGAATCTTTTTAATTTGTTAATACTAAAACTGTTTTAAATGTCAAAGTTGAGAAATTACTGGCGCCCACCCATTTAAATATATACTCTAAACTTTTAATATATTTATAAATTATAAAAACCACGTCACAATATACCATACATATAATTACTAAATTTAAGAGGAAATATAAGAAGAAAACAAATTAAATTAAAAATAACCGAGCTGAAAAAGTAATTAAACAATTAATTATATTAACAAATTATGGTTAAATAAGGAAAAATTTAGCAAATATTAAGGTCATTTTAAAAATTAAATTTACAAAATTATTCAAGAGATAAAGATAAAATTAAAGAAGGTAAATTAATGTTATGTGGTCAACATAATTAGGGAAATGTTATATAGGGTAAACTAAACGTGTTTATAAAATTACGAGGGCTGTTTTTAATGTAATTACCGTCTCAATACTTGACTGCTGCGGCGCTGCAGTTGTCACTTTAAAAATCCTCCATTCACTTTTTTTACTTTTATTAGAGCATTATTAAATGTTCATAACAGTGAAATCAGATCAGTGATGTGTTCTAATCACAGACATCTTTCCTTAATGAAGACATAAAATAAGTGCTTCAATAACAGCAGTGAATCTTTGAAGAAGTAGTGTCAGGTGTAAAGTAATGATTGATAATAATATATTTGGAAAATAATGTCCGTACTTACTTTAAAAACAACCTTGTCGATTAAAAGAACACAAAATAAACGCGTAAAAATAATTATGTTGTTATATAAATTAGAAGAAAATCAATAATTTTATTGTAATGATACTTAAATATTAGTTTTAATTAAATTTATTAAAATGTAATTGATCTACTTAATAAAACAGTTGAAAACACATTAATTTTACATCATGATGCCTTAAAATTATCTAATATTTATAATCCATAAAATTTCAACTATTTATATTTTATTTTCTATAAATAGAAAGAATAGGTGAAATACATGATTTGATTTTAAATGCTGTATTACTTTACATTTTATTGTTCCTTTCAACATTTAAGATAGAAGACTATTATTATTATTATTTATTTTAAGTCGGCCAACATCTAAGGTCATTAATGACTACATTACCATTTACGAGATCTTATCTTCCGTGTAAGGGTTACACGATTTGGGAACACAAAGCCCCACACAAACACACAATAGAACCAGGGTCCTCTGTGATACGAGGCAGTGACGCAAGCCACTGGACCACAGAGGCCGGCTAAAAACATTGTTGCCTTCCTACTTAATGAATTTATGTTTCTTCCTTACAGCATTAAAGGCAAAACTGTTGGTTTTTCTTTTCTGGGAAGCGCAGGAACCTATGGTTTTATGGCAATGATTACAGTTTTTCTCCAAAAGGAAATTCACTTTAGAGATCTATGTGATTCAGAGTTTATTTTCCACCACCAGATTGGCGTCAAAGCTCAATACGTCAATGTGCCATAATTTGGCTATCATAAACACTCATGATATTTTAAAAAATAGTATATATTATAAAATGTAATATAAGGACTTTCATGAAAGTTATATTGGTCAAATTAAATGTTCAGTAGAAATCAGAATTAAAAAAGGTGTTTTCATAATAAAACTCTCTGTTGAGTTCTGAGCTTCTTCATAATTATTATAACCTTATCTTTTGTCATCTCTGTTTTTCCTTACAGCAATTTACGTTAATCAGTCTGTTAACTGGTTCGATGTTGCTCTCCACCTTGTTTTACTCTGGTATTTCTTATTCCAATCCCCGAATTTTCTGCATTTGACATTCTTAATAACATGAAACAATTAGTATTTGCATTTGTGTGTATTCTAGCTTATGTAGAATAAATAAAAAATATAATAAGAAAAGAAGCTATAACTTGTCTACATTATCACATGCTGGAAAGTATTTGATTAATGATGAATGCAATTAAGACTCACATTCCTGTGACGCTTCACATACTATGCATACTATGATTTATCCACTGACAGGATAAAATTAGTTTTTGAATAATACTATAGTAAATTTACTAATCCATGCCTCTGCTGGAAGTCTTCGTTCGAGGGTCAAAGTCTCGATTTCTCATACTAGGAGACCCAACTGTGATGTAGATGGCTGACTTACAAAGGTAACAGGGGAACAGTTATCGCCTTTCCGTAAATTTAAAAAGAGTAACAAAAATTGATAATTATATGCTTTCATAAACTCAACTACATATTTAGTTTGTTTACTCCTTTGCATAGTAATCTTTTTTCATTTATGTATATATATATATCCACTTTTTACTTAGCATTTTCCATTAGATGATTTTTTCCATATTGTTGTTATTTGTGATGATATTGAATATTAAAGAAGCCAGTCAAATGGTCTTATATATATATATATATATATATTAATAAAGTATGGCGTGCATGCAAAATATTAACGAAAATAGTAGGTAATAGGAGGATGGAACGACAAATAGAATGCGAGTTAGGAGAAGATCAGTTTGGTTTTAGGAAGAATTTAACCAGAGAATGTTGACTTTGATCTCATTTTAGAAGACTGGATAAGAAAAACCGGCCTACGTTCATGGCATTTTTAGATTTAGAAAAATACGTTGTTAATGTGGCCTGGAACACACTATTAATGATTTTGAAGAGCACAGCATTAAAATAGAAAGAAGGTTTTTACATAACCTTTACAGAAGGCAGTCAACAGTAATTAGAATTGAAGATCAAGAAAAGAAAGGAGTATGGCATGCATGCAGTCTGTCGCCCATGCTCTTTGACTTATATATAGAACATGAGATGAAGAAAGTTAAAACATGGTATGGAAAAGAAATCATACTGCAAGTAGAAGAAATATAAACCTTCCGCTTTGCCGATGATATTGTAGTAATCGGCAGTCAGAAGAAGACTTGGAAAACATAATAAATAACATGAACGTGGTCCTGGAGAAAGAATTCAATATGAGGAAAACTAGAGTGAAAACCGAGGCAATGGGAAGTATTATGGAAAACAGTGGAATAACAAAGGGTGTTAGATTACGAAAGGATATTTTGACGGAAGTTAAGGAATTCTGCTACTTGAAAAGCGTAATAACTAGGAACAGAAGACGTATAGTAGACATAAAGAGTAGGATAGCACAGGCTTTCCCGAAAAAAAGGGTATTTACTTACGGGTACTATAACTGTGAATATTAGGATATCATTGCTAAAAACGTTCATATGGAGTGTGGCGTTATATGTGTACAAAACGTGGACGATAAGGATTGCAGAATGGAAACAAATAGAAGCCTTTGAATATCATACTATAGGAGAATGCTGAAAATCAGATGGGTGGATAGAATCACTAACGAGGAAGTTATAAACAGTAAAGGAGAATAGTGAACTATATGGAGGACGTTAACCAAGAGAAGGGATAGATTAATAGGCCACGTTTAAAGCACGAGGGTATTGTAAAATTAGCATTAGAGGAAAGTATGTGGGGTAGGAACAGACGAGGGAGGCCAACGATGGAAAACGATAAGAAGATTAGGGAGGATGTGGGATGTGACAGTTATGTGTAAATAAAAAGGCTTGCGCAAGCTAGGTTAGAATGGACGGTTGAATCAGACCAATCTCGGGACTGAATACCACAACAACAAAATTAATAAAGTAAAAAATTCCTCTTGTTGAGCATCTTCAGGTGCAATAATAAAATAATTACAAATCTTATTTAATAATTTTTAAATTAGATTTTATTAATATGACACATACAATTATTTTAAAACTAATTAATCATTGCTTAGAATTTATTTATTGAAATATCAATAAATAATTAAACTTATTATTTAATTTTGATTTGTGTATTTGCGTATTGGTTTTGTATCTCATTGCCGATTGTGAACGTCATTATTGTATTACGTTGTAATTTCGTGTATGTATGTAACAGAGCAGTTCAGTCAATAGAGGACTAAGGGAAGGAATAAATACATCTACTCAAACATCTTACTGAAATTATTGCCTAAAGCATTTTCATGTCTGTTTGCAAGTTCATACATTAATTATGCAGAGATTCTTTTATTTTCCTCGACACGATATTATATCAGTCATAATGACGAGGAATGAAACTTATTAATGTTACATTTATTCAATACAGGAATAGCATATACGTTCAAACGTGATTCATAATTTCCAATTCTTGAATTTATAATAATAAATACACTACTAAAGGGGAAGAGATGTGAGTTGTAAGGAATGTAATCATATATAAGCCATAGAGCACTCGTAGCAGACACCGACCGAATTGTATGGGCAATGCGCCAAATTCCAATACAAAATTTTGTGGATCGATTGGGACCAGACTCGGTAATAAACGATGGAAACGTTTTGTATGAATATTTTAAAATATAATATATATTAACGTTTGTAATTTTAAATTAATGTCTAAATGAGACCATAAATAGACAAAGGGTTAATAAAACAAAACTAACAATAATTAATGCAACTGCATGTTTCGTTCCTGTTCTGGACGCTCTTCATGTTGAACTAAAGCAGTTAACTTTATTAACCGTAGTTGTATTAAAATATTGTTTGTTAAGTTTTATTAATTTTTGTTCGTTATTAACCTCATTTAAACATTATTAATTTAAAATATTCCACAGCCTTTCTACTTACTTTCTAAAAAAAGTTAAAAATCAAAATACATTCTGATACTATTTTTACATTATCCCAAAAACTAAGTTAGATAATATAGTTAGATCATATATTTGTCAACGAAATTCAAGTTTTACTTACGTAATTAAGCTTAATCTATTACTAAGAATGTCAAACAACAACTAATACCAATCTCGATAAAAATATCCAGAACGAAGATCTATCCATACCCTCTACAGATGGCAGTCAGCAATAATTAGAATTTAAGGGTCAGTCGCCTATACTTTTCAACTTATATATAGAACAGGTGACCAAAAAAGTTAAAAATAAATATGGCAAGTGAATCGAAATGAAGGGAGAAGAAATAAAACCCCTAAGGTTTTCTCATCATATTGTGGTATTAGGGGAGACTTGGAAAACATAATAAATGGCAAGAACGTGATATTGGAGGAAGAGTTCAAAATGAGGATTAATATATATATAAATCCAATGTAATGGAGCGTAGTACGGGAAATAGTAGAATAATAAACGGTGTTATTGGGAAGGAATATTTTAAAAGAAGTTAAGAAATTCTGCTTCTAGGGCGGCATAATAACTAGGGATGGTAGAAGTATAGAAGACATAAAGAGTAGAATAGCACAGACAAAAATGATTTCGCAAAAACGAGGAATTTACCTACAGTTAATAAAATTGTGAATATTAGAAAATTATTACTAAAAATGTTTGTTTGGAGTGGGGGGTTATATGTCCACGAAACTAGAAGATAGGAGTTGCAGAATGGAAAAAGAATAGAAGCATTCTAAATGTGGTCCTATAGGAGAGTGCTGAAAATAAATCTTTGCGAATACAGGGACAATAAAATGGGTCTATAGCTTGAAGGAGAGCTCTTAACTGTTTTTTGGAAAACTGTAACAACTTAAGATATTTTAAATCTATAGGAAAATAACCTTCAAGTAAAAGCATATTTATACAATAAGTTAGAGAACAAATTATACTATCTACCACTTTCTTTAATAAGTTACGGGAAGTGTCATATATATCTAAACTATCTGATAACTTAAATTTTCTAACAATATTTAATACAATGAAAATTTAAAGGATTAAAAACACTAAGTTTTACACAGTTTTGAGACAATAGCTCAAAGGAGCTGACACTAGACTTTACAATACTATGACTTATATCATTAACTGATCCAATAAGAAAATTATTGAATTCCTAAGACGAGCCAGTAGAATTGCCCCTGTAAGAGTCTTTTGCATCACTATTAATAAGTTTCCAAGCTGCTTTACAATTATTACTTGAATTTTCTATAATAATTATGTTAGATGATTTTTTAGCCTCATATACTGCTTTTTTGTACTCACTCCTCCACTTAATATAAGCTAACCTGAAACAATCAGTTTTACTCTTATTATGCAGGTCATATAAACTCATTACTTCCTTTTTCATGCTTACAAGTTGTGAAGAGTACCAATTATTGTTTTTAGAAGATACTTTTCTACTTTGTACTTCGATCTTTCGTTGTGGTATGCAATTATCAAATATTTGTAAAAACCTATTAAAAAATTACTGAACACTACTTCTGCTTTATAATTTGTGAGATATTTATATATAGTTTTGGTGTTGAAGTATTTCTTGGATCTGGTTGGGATTTCTTTTGCAGTGAGTGGCTGCTGATATTGAATCCTTTTTTTTGCTCTTTACATTTGTCTGTGGAAAGAAAAAGGACTATAAGACAACGGAAACTAATGCAAAGTGTTAAGAAATACTTACAAGGTCACTTTGTAATTTATATTGCGTGATCTCTTTCTTTATTGGCAAGATGAATCAGATTATAGTGAATGATAATTTTATTCCTATTGATATATGTGATTTTTATACATTTTGATATTTTTTATCTAGCCTTCATAACATATGCTATTTTTTGTATGTAATCAAGTTTAACTAATTTGTTTGTGTTTTATCGTTCATCAAATTAATGTCTTAAATTTATCCTTTTCATCAAAAATATTAAATTATATCAAAAATTTGAAAAATTTAACATTTTTTGTTTCTTTATCATACAATTAAGTCAAAAATTAATATTATTAATGCTTCTATAAATGCATAATAATGTAGGGAATACTTGATTAAAGTATCATAACAAAAAGGGAGGGGGGAACTCCATGCCCCGTGCACCCAATGGAAGGTTAAAATAACCATCTCCACTGCATTACATAAATTATTGTAATAAACTATTATAAAGAACATAACAATAGCACATATTAAATCGTGAACATAATCGTAGTTGTGAAGTGCAAGTTTTACTGTTTCAGGACATTCCGTTGCATGTTGCTATGCTGACTTTCCTGCTGATCGCCGCAGACAGCTACCACTACGTTCTCCACCCTACGAAGCCTCGCATCCCAGTCCGAGTGTGTGCATTGGCCACCTGGCCTCTGGCTTTGTGCATCGTCGTTCCATACCCCTTCTACATCACGTATTTCGACTTCGGGGTAAGTCGCTCAACTGAATCCTTGCAAACTGCACTTAAGAGCCCTCTTGATGCCGAACTTCGCTTATATCACGTGCAACGATAGATATAGCTCAAGTATTATCAATTTTGATGTCGAATTTAGGCTGTAAATTCTTTGTTCAATGTTAAGGTATATTTCTTTTATTAGTGAGTAAAGTGATTTACAACGTTTATCTACAGTTATTTATGGGATCTATCTGGGTTCCCGTTTTTCTTAAGAGGATTCAAATACTGTACGATATTTTACGCAAGATTTAGCTTTTTACAAAATGTTTTCTCTACAGTGTATACTATTTGTGGTATGTCTACATATTCCGACTACATTTTGTCTTTAACTAATTTCTTATAAATCATCGTTCCAGAATGAAGATATTTTGTTTGAATAATTTTCGTTAATTGTTGTCTCTATATTATCTTTTCGTCTATTTTAAAACTCAAGTTTTATTTAATAAATCAATACATCCCCTTAAAAATTAAATTACGAACATTTTTCAAACGATGATATGTCAGTTTCCACTTCAGATAGTAACCATCTCTCCGTGCAGTTAAAATCAAAGTTTGTAACGGTCGTCATTTTCTCAATATGATTCAAGGCTGTTATTTCTTTAATCTGCTACGAATTTTTATAAGGAATTATAACGGCAGTTTTACTGTAAAAAACGAATCCAAATCAAAAGCCGCCCTGTGAAAAGATGACTGATGGCAGTTTCATACTACCAAGAACATTCTCATCGGTGCGACCGTTTGTTTTATATATGGGAACAATGCCATCGTGACTGACGGAAATTCAAATCGAATCCCCTAATAAAAAAAAATAGATGTGCTAACAGATTTAAACTAACGTGGAAGAGATTATAATTAAAATATATGTGAATGTGTCAGCAAGCGAGAGTCTATCACACCCTAGGAACTCAGACGCACACATAGGAAATTAGTCCTATTTAATTTGACGCAATATGGCGTTTATTTGATTACAGTGCACTACTCTCACATTTTATCTATTGTCCTACAAAATACAAACTTATGGAACAATGATCATAACAGATACGAAAATTTTTAAAATGCGTAAATTTGTATATTTCTGCTTTATTTAGAACCGTCATTTAACGTGTCATACTACAATATCTTATTTTACCTTATTATATTCTACAATTGTAAATTGAAGAAATTTCCATTTTCTGATAAAAAGTTAAAGGTAAGATTTTTCAATCATTTTATAGTTTTGCTGTAAATGTAAAATTATTGGAAAATATAGGTTATGTATGAATTTTTAATTTAATTATACTGAAGATGTGTTAAGTCTAACGAAATAAATTCAAGTGAGAACTTGACGTCACCTATACATCTAAGTTCCGTGCGAGTATTCTCTGTCTTTTACATACAAAATTATTTTAGACTCAATTGTAGCTCATCATCAGATACTGGTTCGATTCCAGATCATTCCGAGTTTTTATCATTTTACTTGATTAATTCAATACCACTAAGATTCCGAAAAGACCTTCTTCATATAAATTTAAAATTAAATTACCAGAGGGTGATTTAAATACTCCGTTATTTTATTACAAAATGTTTTGATTGAGAAATAACAAGACGGAAATTACATTTATCACATGTGATTACTCTAAAAGAATGAATATTGCATATTTTCCCCAGAAGAACAGAGGGAAAAGAACGTTACATGTAAATGAGGATGTTGTAGCCTTTGTTGTGCAAATGTTGCCTTCCGTTTCTACTGTGTAATCAGAGTAACATTCTAGGCTATATCTATGACAAATGATTAATATTAATTTTTTAATTATCAGTCTCTTGCACATAAATGACTGTCACAATTTATTAATTAATAGAGTTGTTCAAAGTGGTATATTAACATTGTTGGACAATGAATTGAGTTAATTTTTAAACACCAATTATCAGTTCTAGGGAAACGGTATATTAAGAGCAAAAAATTATTTTAATATTGACCTTAGTTAATTGGAAATTTGGCATACTAAGCTAATAATAAGAAACAAACGTAAATTCGAATCAATGTCAATTTATATACATAAATCTTAGGACCATTGTTTTGTAAGTATTCAATACCCACCCCCACTCATTTTTGATGGAGTTGAAACTATGACTACATCTATATTGACACTATTAACCTCACAGAGTACGAAAACTATTTATTTGGCTTTACTTTTATATAAGATTACTTTGCTTACCCTTCAACCCTTCGGAGTATCGTGGGACATTTTTTTTGATTCCGGATCATAAGTTACATGTTGGCTAAACGTCAACTCAACCGTGCTAGGATTTCATATTGAAAATGGACGACAATCATAGACCCGGAATAGACATCAATCACCGTATAATATTTACTATATGCCAAAATAAGTTGTTTCCCCTTCCACTCCAGGTCTAGGTGTGCTAGAAAGGTCTTATATCCGCTGTGTTTGCTGCTATATCGTCAGTGACGCGTGTAACAAATTTGGTTGAAATTGTTCCACTCATTAATTAATGACTTAAATTACAATAAAAATAATGTGTAGTAACTAACATTCTAACGCGATCTATTAATAGTATGCTTTATTTCGTAAAACGATCCCTACAGGGTATTGACTCATTGGTGACCTGTCCGGCGAATCTCAATCGGGATAATAATGTCGGGAAAACTTGCATCTGTCAAGAAAGTTCCTATAAATTTATAAAATTAAGAATATTTTGCGAGGAATAAAATTTTTTTCCCTGAGGAAAAGATCCAACAAAATACGAAGCTTTTAATACGTGTCAAATACAATATTAGTGTTGAAATGTAACGGCGAAATATCTTTTGATGTGCAATTAAAGGGTATAAATTCCAAGACAGAATAATTGCTTCAATTGAAGCTCAGCCCAACGGCACTGAAAGTAAATTTAGAAGATAAAAGTGGGAAAATGTCGACCTGACCCGTGCTTCAATTGAAGTAATTACAGAAAAATGCGTCTATGGTGTATTTCGTAAATCATTTGCATTGCGACTCATAAAACATTTAGCATTAGTTTTAACAAATTAAAAGTATCATCACTTAAATAAAATGTTAGTTAAATTTTTCCATCGTCACGTAAAACAGCAATTTAATTATATTGTTTCTTAGGCTGCCTGAGGCCATAATCTATCCATTTACAAGGTTTTATACCATTTTTTGGATTTATAAATTGATTATTATTTCCATTAGAAGGGGTTGAGAAATAATATACGTCACACATTACATCAAACAATTATAATATCAAAATAAAGTAAGAAAAATTGAACTAACGATCCTCAAATACGTAACCAAGACATAGTTTAATATGGCTGAAGACACGACACACGCCCTAAAAAGCAGAAACACGCCATTAACAATTGAAATGTCAATTTTGGGATCTGACCTTCCGCAGTAGCTTCAGGCAACACATGTAACAAACAAACAAAAGAGCAGAAAAAAACTATACAGAAAGGTTGTGTAATAGGAAATTTTACATTCAAAACTATTACAGGAACATTAATTTCAACCATTATGGAGTAAAACGCGCCATTTAGTAGAATGTTTTTAGGTCAGAGAAAACATTTCCCCCAAAAGAAGGAACCTAAATCTTCAAGAGATCGACTAAAACCTTTTCTAGGCAGAACACTAGAATACACGAATGAATGGTACAGGAAATCAGAGGGGACAAACATTAAATCGCAAAGTAGACGATTAACAAAGAATCTTTTTCGGCCTGAAAGGAAAGGAGAAGGGAAGGCACCTAAATCATCGAATGATCGACAGAAACCTTCGTCAACATAATCAGAGATAAACATAAAATATTTCACAGCAATCGGATTAATGGTACAGGAAAATCTAAGGCAAACCTTATAACTTGCAATGTGTTTGAACAGTTCCTGTAAATCGAGACTATGAGTTCGTACATACATTGTCTTTTATTTACATAGAAGATACACTAATTTTTAGTTTCACTTTCATTCATTTATTGTGCAATAGTAGAGAGGAAATATTACCAATTTCACAGTAGCTAAGCTATTTTATTACTATACTGCATAATATTAGAAGGTGGAGGTTTTGTAGTTCAATATAGTTTAATATATGTTTTCCTTGCCCATTTATATATTTCTCCAAAGACGTTAATTTTCAGTAATTATCAGTCGAAAACTAATATAGTCACAAGGCAACTTCTCTCTCCACATTTTATAATAAGCACTGCTCAGAGCACTCAAGATGCATTAAATTCTCTACGACGGATCCGAATAAATACTTAGTTAATTAATTTTTGTCCTTTTGAAGTGAAGAAGGGAATGTTGTATGAAACAAGAATTACATTGTGACTTTCAGGTAATAAATTCAATAAAGAACAATACAGAACAGCATTCGTGGTAGAACAATATTACGACTACAGAATCAACCAAACGATTATTGAATTAGATACACGCCAGTAGATCCCAGTCTGTAATAATGTCTTAATTAAGAAATTCTGTAATATTATACCATTGACGAGCAGTGGATTGTAAACATTGGGCAAATATACATAAAAAATACTGGAGCGTCACATTAAAATAAATTATACGCTTATTAACAATTATTATAGAAAGACTGATTATTATTATACAGTAAACAGTATTAACAGGTTACGAAGACCAATTGTCTCTTGACTGGTTTGTAGTTAAATAAAATTCATGTTCCAATAAGAAGTTAAATAAAATGTTATTTATAAATTTTGACTACATCTCATAATGTAACATACAGTAAAGACATCAGCTTCTTATTTCAGTATCACGTTTGAAATTACCTTAACATTTTCTGTCAATTCTATTATTAGGTGGAGCGATCTTGGCTTTTTTTTCTAGGCTCTTAATTCCAGATACGTAAACTAAAAGTTCTGATAATAAACTGATTGGAGATCCAACGTGTATTTCGAGTTTTTAATCAATGGTCTGAATTCCCTTCTTTCTAAATAACATTTGTGCCGGATGTTTAAATTGTTTAAATTCAGTTCACTGCCTCACAACTACACAAATATTTAATTGAATTAGATAAAAGGTTTTCGTAACGACCTTCAGTTAATCACTTTGGTTCTTAGAATGTAAGAATGTAATTCGGAACTACGGCACAGGATCACGGTATGTTTAAAATCTACATTGATCCGAACAAACTTCTTCATTAGTTAACAATCAATTGAATACAACATTTATATAGAACATTTGCTGGATTAACGCCTTCTGAATAATTTTAATTCATTGTGTTAATCGGGTTATGATGGCATCAGATTTTAACAATGAAACATTACCTTTACTACCGTAAAGTGATGTATCCGTACTATGATATCAAAAATTCATAAGTGGATTAACACCACTGGAGCAGCTGATGATATTTGTGAGAGGTCTCGCCTGTAGAAATACAAAATTAATAGACGAAACACGATTCCACATTACTGTCTATTAGTAAATATTTGGAAATTAAGAGGACGTATGTTGTAATAAAAATTCAATAACAAGTCACAACATTAATGTTTATTTTGATTGTATCAGTAAAGAAAAATGATAATAATATAATTACTGATCCTTGCACTACAATTAAAAACAACTATTAACTGGTAAAATTAATTATTCACCTGTCTGCTGTTTACGGGGCACGGATATTATCAGTGAATTATTGCAATAAACAAGCAGCCAATCTCCATTTTTATTTTATTCAACAAATGATCAATTAGGTTAGTAGCATTTACATAGACTAAAATCCTGAATATAGAAATGTTTATACATGCAACCAAATTAACCCATTCCGCATCCAATTTCTCGTTAAAATTAACTGTATATGTTGCTTAAATAGATCCACAAGTATTTCCAGATTGTCGATTGCCGTAGTTATTGTAGTATATAATTGGCTGAAACTTCAGCTATTCTAGAACTGATTGCTTTTATATTTACATTACATTTTTCTTGTGCTTTTACTAACTCTAACTATCTTCAATGGTTTTTACAATGTTTTTCCTACATTTTATCAGTCACCCGAAAAAATGCTTACGATAGGGAAATAAAGGAGAAGACCTCTTCCGATAATCGATATGATGAGAAAAAAGTATATTATATTCCATTTATTTTGAATAAGTTCAATAAACCAAAAATAAAAAACAGGCATTCAGCCTCAAACAATTTCTTTCCTTTTTTGAGTTTTCGGTACATTGTAACATTATAATTTGAAAATATTTAAATGTTATATCTTGAGGTATCACTAGTCTCTATTTATACTATACTCTACTATTAATCAAGTTTCATTTTGAAGTAATAATGTGTTGTTGCTGTTGTTATATTCAGTCGTAAGACTGCTCTGATGCCACCCTCCATAATAACCCATCTTGAGCAAGCCTCTTCATTTCCGCATTACTGCCACATCCCAGATCTTCCCTAATCTTCTTAGCTTATTCCATCCTTTTCTTCCTTTTTCTGTTCTTACCCCACACACTTCCTTCTTATGCTAAGTTTACAAATCCCTTATCGCAAAACGTGGCCTATCAATCTAACCCTTCTCTTTGTCAAAGTCCTTCATGTTGTTCGCTCTTCCTCTATTCTACTTTTAACTTCTTCGTTAGTGATTCTATCCACCTATCTGATTTTTAGCATTCTCCTATAGGACCATATTTCAAAGGCTTCTATTCTTTTCTTATCCGCAACTCCTATCGTCCACGTTTCGCACCCATATAACGCCACGCTACATACGAACATTTTTAGCAACGATTTCCTAATTTTCACACTTATATTGCCGTAAGTAAATTCCTCTTTTTTGCGGAAACCTTCCTTGCCTGTGCTATCCTACTCCTTAAGTCTACTATACTTGTACCACCCCTAGTTATTATGCTGCCCAAATAACATAATTTCTTAACTTCCTTTAAAATATCCTTCTCAATCTAACACCCTTCGTTATTCCACTATTTCCCATACAACACTCCATAACCTTGATTTTCCCTCTATTCATCCTCATGTTGTACTCTTACTGCCATTTATTATGTTTCCCAAGTCTCCTTCTGACTCCCCCAAAAATGTTAGGCTAAGGGATCCGAATTATTTGAATAGATCAGGCCACCCTTGTAAAATTAATACCAGGCTACAGAGAACAGATGTTGGTAAATATTCTTTCCTGAACAGAACCATTAATAAGTGGAGCAGCCTGCCTGCAGCAGTGTTTGGGACAAATTCTCAGCTTTCGACATAATGTAAATAAATTACTGTAATCAACTTTATAGTCCTTCTCCACTTAGATCTTAAGGCTATATATTTCATGTAATTGCGACCAGGCATGCCTAACTGCAATTTGGAAATACAGACATATATACTACAATATCCATTGGGTTGTTATTTCTTCACCTTTTTCATATTTCGTTTTCCGTGCAATGTATCTATAAAGTAATGCATCTGTCAGACATCCATTTTGGGGTACTATAACGTCGAGCTATATTGTTTTGGTTCTCTCATAAATGAAATTGAATGATTTTGATGGTGTCCAAATATTGCTTCGGATGAACTATACATTTAAATGAAAATATTTCAGATGCGATGTACATTAATAAAAACATTGCCTTCGCGTATAACAATAGATAAAAAATAGTGTTGATAATTAAAACTTGTGCAAATCTTCTGAATTTAATTTAATTAGGAATTAAAAAAAATACAACTATCACTGTTCTTGATTGATCTTTTTATCACGTTTATCGATTGTTCATCGTAATAATTCACATTTGAAGGAGAGGATCCAAATAGGTCCTGGTTCTTGTCAAGTAATTTATCCGTTTATTAATAGTTTATAAAGTATAAAAATTTTAATATTGGGTTTACACGTATAAAGTCGTTTATGGAGGCAATCTTCAATATGGCGTGACAAGTAGTAATACTTGCAAATACATTCAAGGGCACCCAGGCTAAAGGAAAAAATCACGTACAACCGTATATCAGGTTTCATATGTGTGTTATATATTGACCAATATTTTAACGTTCCATTTTTCTCGTGGAACAACCACGGATGTGGCTTCGTGAGAATGAACACTGTAGGAAGAAACAACAGCTTCAGGAAGCCATAAAACACTAACAGATTTGCGTCCATCTCCGGTTGCATCGTTGTCTGGCATTTTCATAGTTTAAACCGGCACTGAGAAGTACATATGCAAAATTACAGTTCGAAATATGCATTTCTGGCAGAGATACGGGCTTTTTCGTCGAAGCCTGTGGTTCGACGGAGACGACGTCGATTCAAAAGTGCTACATTTTAGCTTCAATATTATGGCATTTATTAGAGAATAGACCCTGAATATTCGTTTCCAAGATACATGCAATGTATCTTGGAAACATTGCATGCGTAGATTACGAAAATAATAACAAATCTTTAAACAAATTTCATCCCTGGCAGCTATAAGTCCACAAAGTTGGCAAAAAAGATAGTGCCAATTTTTTTTCGTATTTTCAAATGATTCTGGAGAGATAAATAAAATACTTACGGTATTAATATATTTTATTTTGCATGTCTACATGAGTTTCTACAAGTCAGACGATTTACAGCTTTGTGGACCATATACTTGGAATAATAACCTACGCGAATTTTTCGCTCGACAAATGGTACGAATTAGTGATTGTCCCTAGTTCAGGAGTAAACTGTGTTTCCCGATTTAAAACGAATATATGGCTGATTTCTTAGCGTTTAAAATTCATCATTCGAAACACAGAGGAACTCAATTCCGGTAAAGTTCGTTTTGCCAATTTAAATAAATCAACAGGCGATACATTTTGATTAATGATTTGCTCAGTAGGCTTGTTCTTGCTGTAAAACCTTTGGCAATGCCACCTACACCTTCACATGGTGATTTACCGTGGCTTGTGGCGAAAAACTTCCACGCAGCAGTAATACCGATGTCGTTGTTATGCTGACATTTCTTTTTTAATTTTTGCCTTTGAGCCGTCACTGCAATAATGGATACGATTTATTTTTAATAGGCGACTGATTTCCACAATTAAACTTTTGAGTAACACATGGACTTAACTATATCGTGACGTACAAAATTATTAATTAACACATAATAGTTCTGGCTTTTAACAACATATTTTTGTAATATAAAAACTAAAGGGTCAATGTTCATATATGAATTTGTATATTGTGTATAAGTTCTGTTTTACATTATACTTTGACAAACCAAAATGACTTGTGATAATGGCCTGTACAGCAACGCTACAGCAATGTTAAACGTTATTTGTAAAATTATTGAATTGGAGTAATGTCCGTCATTTGGAAAAAATAAACAAATCCTAAGGTCTAGTTACATAAAGAAAGAGAAGAAGGCGAAGTCTTCAGAAAAAAGTTGAGTAGGGGTTGATGACCTTTACGAGCCGATCGTATGGTGATAAAAAATTACCTATCGGTACTCAATAAAATTATACGTACTATTATAATATCACGTTTTACAAGTACTTCAATTCTGTATATGTTACAAGGGACCAAGATCGCCCTCTCCCCAGCATTTCTAATTTGGAAGATTCCGAGACCTTGTTGTCTTTCAGATCCTTCAGTAAAGCCATATTTATAAATTCACGATTTCTCCCATTTTGTTCGCTTTTTCTTTCCGGAAATATAAACGGACTTAACGTACATTCCGCCACGACGCATGCCACAATCTTCTTGTTCTCGTCCAATCAATACATATGTTAAATATGTACATTGACAGTATAAAATACACTCAAAACTATTTTATACTATACCTAAATTAAATTTATGAAACAATATTAACCTTGACTTGAGCATCAAAAGTGAAGACGTCTGTCTTTACGAGAGGACAACACAGCAAACCGTGACCCGTGCTCGTGAGCCTTCTAGCATGCACGAAAGTCCTGGCTGGTGGATAAATGACCACAAATCCGTCGTTCTCGTCCGCCAACGGACGCGGCCTGTACATGAGTGGGCGACACAGACCAGGACTGTATGGTCCGACCTGCGTTCAGGACTTTGGCTGTGTCCTGTCAAGAAAATCTTCTAGTGTATGGCTAGCTAATTCTCGAATTGTTGGCGAGAGAGATGGGGGAGGTAATACTCTAAGCTTGACATTACTTCTGGAAGTATTGCTGGATTCCTAGGTCCTTACTGTCCAGTATGCTGTTAATTATTAAACTTCTGTAATGGAAGTATTGCTTATTTCTTAACTTTATACAGTTTATTAGTCTATTTAGTTTTTCTGATGGGGAGCTTAAAGGAATTGATTTTTTTAATAAGATTATCTTAAACAAAATAGAATATTTGAGAGCTCTTTATAAAACAGGGTTCGTGTCGGGGTTCGGCTTTTTGTGATGGACTTTGTGGCACATGATTCAGGTTCAATATATATATATATATATATATATATATATATATATATATATCCTCCGACCTCCTAATATCACTGTTGAGCGTCAATTGTCCGTCGACTTCCTTCACCCTAGGCGAGGGCCTTCTCTACTACTGGGGTCAAACTGGAGGTTCATGCGTGCTTGCAACGATAAACAGTTCCACCGCTCAACCATGACTGTATTATCCGTGCTTTCATTTATCCGTATCCTTCACGACTGACCTCTGAATTTTTAAAACTGACCTCTTCTCCTCCTTTGCCAGGGTCCACATTACTATTACCCGCTGGAGACATCTGTGCCGTGGGTATTTTTTCACCCCATTCTTACCCGCTGAACGACTCTACGGCTAGAGAAAGTAACTGCAAATAAAATACATTTCTCCCCGAATTTATATTAATCATTACACTACTTAAAAACTTCTCTAGAGCTAGTCCCAGAATGGTACTCAGGCATCACTAAATCACGTTACCAGGTTTGTAGGTCTATTAATACTATACATTAGGTCTATTCCCTACTGTAAAACGGATTTAGTAGATGACAGATGAGCTTATTAATAGTTGGTGTTGTAGTATTCAGTTCTTAGACTGATCTGATGCAACCATCCATGCTAACCTATTCTACGCAAGCATTTATACATAACTACCACATCCCATATCCTAATATGCTTCACATAATCCATCCTTGGCCTCCCTCTTCTGTTATTATACCACACACACTCATCTAATTCTAATTTTACTAGACCTTCGTGTTTCAAAACGTGACCTATTAATGCATCACATTCAAATACTTTCTTGGTAATGTTCTGAATATTATTAAATTCCAAGGTTCTTTAAATTAACGAAATTCTTTCATGTTATTATATTGCTTTATATTATAAGTTTTTCTAAGCCTGAAAGCTCCCTGACTGTTAGAAATAATACAGGCGTGAGCTAAATTAAAAATGTTATGTAAACTTAAGAAGTATATATTAATATTCGTTCGTTCAAATAAGTTTATGAACCCTAAATAAATAAAATACGTCCTCATAATGAAACGTATGATCTGTGTTTCATTTCACCAATTACCGATGTCATACGCAACATATGGATGTTACTGGAATACTGCATGGTTTGCAATTACGGTACAACTCTCCACCCCCCCCCCCTCTTCCCTTACGTGTTGACAAGGCTACCGCTTCTGTATGCTCGTAATTATTTAAGCGCCAGCAGTGTTATGTAAGCAAAATAAAAACATTTTTCGGCGTATTCTATGTTACACGTCAATCATTGCATCACGCACCTGATTACTGATCAAGTTATATTGTACGCTCTTCCCCTATTCTGTTTAGAACTTCCTCGTTAGTGATTCTATCTACCCATCCGATTTTTATCATTTTCCTATAACACCACATTTCAAAGGCTTCTATTCTTTTCCTTTCATCAACTTCTATCATCCATGTTACGCATCCATATAACGCCACACTCCATTCGAACATTTTTAGCAACGATTTCCTAATATTCACACTTACATTACCCGTAAGTTAATTCCTCTTTTTCGAGAAAGCCTTCCTTGTCTGTGCTATCCTACTCTTTATGTCTGCTATTCCTCTACCATCCCTAGTTATTACGCTTCCCAAGTAGCAGAATTCCTTAACTTCCGTCAATATATCCCTTCACAATCTAACACCCTTTGTTATTACACTTTCCCATACTACTCTCCATTGCCTAGGTTTTCACTCTATTTTTTCTCATTTTGAACTCTTTCTCCAAGACCACGTTCATGTTATTTATTATGGTTTCCAAGTCTTCTTCTGTCTCCCCATTACTATAAGATCATCGGCAAAGCGGAAGGTTTTTATTTCTTCTCCTTGCATTATGATTCCTTTTCCATATTCCGTTTTAACTTTCTATTCACAAGTTTAAGAGCATGGGTGATAGACTGCATGCTTGTCTTACTCCTTCTTGATTTCTTCTTTCTTTTCTGGATCATCAATTCTAATTACTGTTGGCTGCCTTCTTTAGAGGTTATGTACAATCCTTATTTCTAGATATTTTAATGCTGTGCTCTTCAAAATCCTTAATAGCGAGTTCCAGGTAGTTCAAATTATCAAAATATTTGTCTAAGTCTACAAATGCCATGAGGCCGGGTTTTTCTTATCCTGTCCTCTAATGTTAGACGCAAATTAAATACTGCTTCGCTTGTCCCTACATTCTTTCTAAAACCAAACTGATCTTCTCCTAAGTCGCATTCTACTTCTCGTTTCATCCTCCTATATACTATTTTCGTTCAAGATGCTATTAAAAGGGAGTTTCCTGTTTCAGAATCACTCTCATGTAGCCTGTTAACCAAAACATTGCATGCATGAGATGCTGAACTAATTGGGGTCGCAAGTAAAACTTGATTTTTGTAGAAGAATATTTTATAATATTGCTAAAGTTATAACATACTCAGATAATCTTAAGAAAAATCTGTGTAAAGAGTAAGAACTAAACGTATTAGTCGAAGTGCAGTGAAAGAAAAAAGTGAAAAAGGTAAGATAAACAACAGCCCATAGTGAAAATTACATAAATCAGTTTGAAGTGCTACGGTCAAGGAATTGAAGAATTAAGTCGGCGGTTCTAGCCCGGTCAGCAATTGCAATGCAAAAAAGTTAAGTAAACAATAAGCTTTTCTATAGCGAAATTCCATATATATGAGCCAAGTATTCGTTCCACGGGAAACTCTTTGATTAAAACTTCATGCTAATTAGATTGATGTTGATTAGTACAACTTACAGGTCAACTTATTTTAAAAGCATATACATAGTATACTTGAGGATATGGTTAGAACTGGAAAAGTGAATCAGCTGTGGTTAGTTCTGCATGTGTGAATGTTTTGGATATGATAAAATAAATAATAGCTTAATGAATACCGGGAACAGAAATGTAACGGGGCCAAGGTAAGCGGCAAAAGATCCAGATCAGAAGTAAATTTTTTAATAGACCTTGGTAATTATTACAATTATTCATCTGTCTCGTGTGAGTTGACTTCGATTAGGCATTTTGGATATTCCTTCAGTTTACTATGGTTAAATAACAGTCGACCATTAATCATGTAATAAACGTTGAATAAATTGGATGACTGTGAATATGGTTATATTCTTGTATTGAAGCATTTCTACTTTTAAATGCTCAATTAAATATTATAACTATTTGTGAATATAAATTTGTAAATTTATCTTGATGAATGTATATTGTATAATCACTTTATACAAATTAAATAATTATAATACCTCATAAACAAGTAAAACATTAATGGTGCGTAGCCCCTTATGAAGTGTAAAACAGAATAAAAAATTTCCACAAACACGTGGCGTGCGGCGAAATATTAAGTTACATAAAGGCTCTGCAATGAATAGCGTAGCTAATAAATCTTTACAATATATGCATGAAAAGGTACATATATCTTCAAATAAAAAAATGCGTGTCAAATTAAAGGCAATCATTTTCACGTATGAGCAAAGTAAGATATTATCCACCGCGTAATAAGCAGCTAAGCCAAGCGTAAAATTGAAACCCGTGGATTAAGTGTGAGTGGGCTGCTACAGCAGATACGGTGTGACAGCCATCAGCTGTTCAAACATAGCAGCGAGTCCTGCTAGTGACAATACCAAACTTATTTTACCTTATCTCTGTCTCAAGTAGGCAAAGACTATTTTATGTTTCAAACTTCTCCTCCGCGTTTCCTAACACAAATAAAATACATTCTATTATGATGACCTTCGAAGTTCTGTGTATTCCTTCATAAAAAAATCATACTTTGATCGATATATATATGAACAAAATTATGGATTTGTAGGAAATTGTGTATAAATTTTACAATAATTGTAATATATTATATTATTTATTTTTAAATATTACATCAACTAATTTTAACACAATGACAAATATTTTACACAAATCGATAATTTATAATCTGGACTAAGTTTGATAATTAAGGTACTCTGTTCCCAAGGATAATTCTTCGGTCTGGATTTAATAGCCATAAATCTTAATAAAGTATAAGTTATTTCATTGGCAATATTCTATAATTCTATGGCTTGCTGTCAGGTAAGAAGAAGAAAGTTACCCAAAACAATTACAAATTGTTGTAACCCTCGTTTCTATACTCTTAAATCAAATTCACTCTCGAGTAATAATATTATATTAGGTTGTCCTTTTAATTTTTTTTTATGTAAAATATTACACCTTTGACATATAAATTTTAATTTATTAATGTTATGCAATCAAATAAAGAATGGAATAATCTGTTTTCAAACAAAGCTCTTCCAAAGATGCACTGAAATTTAATTAAAGTATCAGGTTGAAATAGTCTCGACCGGGCAGGGAATCGAACCCAGGACTCCCCATAGTACGGGTTTTATTCAACTGAGACATCCCAGTCGATGTGATGTGGCGCGTAACTTTAAAAACTCATGAGCCGCCACTGGTTAAGGTCTACATAATAGATGGAGGAATCTCACCCCGGTTGTTGAGTCAACTCAGGTATCTCAGTTGAAAAAGACCAACTCGTACAGAGGGGAGGTTTCGTGTTCGATTACCGGTCAATTCGAGCTTTTTTTCAATCCCGATATTTTACTGCCAATTAATATTCCAGATTATCTCCGTTTACATTGAACACTGCATCGTAATTTAATGCATCTTACGATAATTTATGACATTCAATTACTGTATTTTCCTATCCATTTCAGTAAAATGCCTGAACTCATTTTAAATTCTTCATTATTTTTAATTTTTAAACTTCTCAGTTACGAAAAAATATGTACGATACGTATTAACACTGTCAAGTCGAAACGAAACTTTATCCATCCAACAGAACTGCAAACAAAAAATGTGGTAACCATGGACTTTTTACTTTTGCTACTCGGGTTATTTTTCTTCTCTACACTTCTCCATACAAATAATTATACGCAAATTAACATCAGTAGACTACAAGACAAAATTTCAAAATACACGATCATCTTTTCGTAAATAGTGAAGTACGCTTTCAAATATTGAAAACGTTTTTTTGGAAAGTAGGGGGGGGAGTTAACAGGCTACATGAGGGTTATCCTGAAACAGGCAAATCCCCTTTAATAGCATAGGAAGGGAATTGAAAAGGGGGGATGCGTAAGGTAGAGCAAGGTAGCCAAAGGTTGACTAGGGCCCCTAGGCTGTGGTTTAAGCATCCTACCCGATGTTTCACCTAAAGAGATGCAGAGAAAATCCTAGAAAACCTGCATTATATCGCCAACAATTTCACATGAACTTTTTAACTTTCAACTGAAAGTAGCTGTGGCTTACTTAAATCCAGAGCACACTTTTACAGCCTCTCGGGGCAACGTTAACCAAAAAAGTACACATTTTGCCTACTCAATTAAAATAATTAACTAGGTAGTTCTTATACTCCTCAAAAACTATTTACTTAAGTTTTGAATCAACATTAGCAACGACAGGATCGCAGCAAACTTTCTAAAGGTATTTAAATTACTTAATCTTCTTAAATTATAGAACATAATAAATCCTTTATAAGCTCAGCTCTAAAGCCAATTAAAGTGAATTAACAGAATAATTCCTATAATTAAAACGTCAACCTATAGAAAATTGGTGAAAAACGTCAAATCCGTTCAACATCAGCTATTTTCACTTTTAGAAGATTGCTTCAAATGCTATACATTTAACAATATTTTATCAGATTAGTACTACATAATTTAATATTTCAACGATTTCATATGTCAGTGTAACAAACCAATTGTTAAAATATATTCAGATCAAAGCAACATTATAATATATTGCTTTACTTTTAAAGCAAATATAAACCTCTTGTTATACATCGCACTGTAGGGTCTTTCAGCCAAAGGAGTTAAAATTTTTTATGTTCAGCGGTACACGCAAATGATGATCAACGTGAAATAACCTGAAGATTGACAATAAATACCAAAGTAGGATAAAACTGACATATATTCTAATATTAAAAGAAATTAAATGTGGGTTCTTTGTTACAATTTTTTAATATTTATGAATATATATATATACATATATATATATAAACATGGTTCAAAAATGATAAATTTAGCAACTAATGACATTTTCTTCTTGAATCCCTCAGCCGAAAAGATTATTAAATGTATTCATGTATTTACATGTGAAGAATAAATTTGTCGTATGCCCGAGGAAGTTTCAAAAGGGAAACGTCTTATTTAATTAAATAGTAATATATGCTGTCATTTGGGCCTTTTTCTTTATTATAAATTTAAAGTCATAAAACTGAGTTGTAATTTATTATGTTTGGTCTGGAAATTTGCATCTAAATCTGTTAACTTTTAATAATTTTGTATAACTAAGTCAAAACATCTAGTATTTTGGATTAAAATATGTCATTCTTAAATTTGACTAAATATAAATATACGTTTAAGGCACACCAAGCATTTAAATCTTGGTTAAATTTCGCAAACAAATTACAGATACAGGTACAGTTCTTATGGAATTGCAGAAAATTTAATCTAATTCCTAATCATTTAAACAATTTAGTATTAATACTCTTTATATAAAAATTTTCCATCAAAAATTTTATCTTAATTTCGACTAATGTCTTATATGGTTTAGAAGAAAAATGTTAAATTTAGAAATTAAAGATTTCCGTGTCCAAAAAAATTAACAACTTGTCTCCTAAACCTTCATATAAAGATTTTTTTTAAATACAGGACTTTAATCAAACCTCATTTTAAAACGAGAAGTAATTATTTAAATAAATATGACTTTTTGTTTAACAAAAAGTTTCTACATTTTCATTTAAATCACAATGGTATTGAAAAAACTGGTTTAAAAATTTTAGTAAGAACAATATTCCTAAAGAGGTAATACATATTGTTTCTTTGGGAAATAAATTTAGTTTACTCACAAATTCCAATAAAAATTTAATTATAAATTTCTTAAAGAACTTTGAACCAAATATTAATCTATTCACTATATCTGACTATAGTAAGTTAAAGAAAAATAATGCGGATATAATTTTTACTAATGCAGATAAATGTACAGTTATAGTAGCTATGGATAGGCCTAAGTACTTGGAAAATGTTAATACCATATTATCAGACAAGTCAATTTATGAAATATGTAATAATAATGTTATTAATTTAGTCATTGATAAATTAAAAGCCATCCTCCGAGGGTTGAAAGTTAATAATCATAGTGATAATAAAATCTTGGTGTCTTTATTCATTAGCTCTGCTAACCTAGCAAGAGCCTATACTCTACCAAAATTCATAAACCCATTTTATCTTTTATGGTTATAGTAGCTTCAGCAAATATTCCCCTCCAAAAAATTTCAACTATTTTGTATAACTTGTTAAAAAAAAAGCTTAAACATGAAGTTCATTATTCTGTTAAAAATTCATTACAATTAGTGGAGAACTTACAAAATATTAATGTACCTAATGATCATATTTTAGTTTATTTAGATGTAGTATCTGTTTTTCTGTCTGTCCGACTGTATGTCTTGAATAAGTTCCGAAACGGCTTAAGCGATATCAATGAAAATTTCAGGAATTGAAACAGGAATTTTAACTTAAAATTTCTTTTATGTTTATTTTGATATCTTGCAGAGTTTAGAAGATATTAATGTAAATATTTATAAAACCATCCAATTTCCGAGTGAAAGGCGGCGAGAACACCAACTGCGAGTTATAAGTCCTATTAGGCGTTCCTATACCAGTCATCCTACTTACTGTGTTATTATAAACGTAATTTTGGCAGCATAAGAGAGGGAGGGTGGTTACTCCATCTATTGTTGCAGTGGGATTCACGCCGAAAGTAACCTATTGTTGGCATAAATTAAATCTAGCTTCCTGAGAAATAATAATCGTCGATACGATGTAATATACCTAGGGGTTGAAAAGTTTTCTTTCATGTTAATTTATGACTTTTAGCCAGTTTACCGTAATTATAAAAAAATTATTTTCAAGCAGATAAAAGCCAATTATATATTTACATCCTTTTCGCGGAAGGTCCGAAAAATCACGCATTTCAAGTTCAACCTAATATTTAGTTTATTAACGTGCGCTTATCCAAAGGAGAGAATGTGCGTAAATAAAATATTTACGGGAAATATTTATCGTATATTTGGTTACTGCTCATTTTCATTTTATTTTTGTTAATTTTGCAACCACAGTTGGGCATGAATTTAAAGAAGTAGTTAAACACTATGAAGGAACCATAAAAGAACTATCTTGCCCATCAGTAGTAAATGCGCAATTAACATACATTCTATGTACATTTTAGTTCAGCAATATCTCTCCTCTTTATTCAGTCTTCAAAGATGTGATATGGACTGCGCTACGGAAGGTGAACGTTTCTCACAGCTGTAAGCACCGAACCACAGCAATCTCAACCACTTTTTTTTCGAATTTATTGCCATAGTAGTTACGCAAGAGTGGTATCTGGCCGTATATTTTACGGTCACAAATGGCCCTCTTTACTGCGCACACATCTATTACAATATCGCTCCAGTCTTGAGAAAGAATATCTTCGATTTGAGTGTGTCTGAAAATACGACTCTCTGTTCACGTGTAAAAATTATACCATGAAAAAATAAAAATAGGTATCTGTACATATATATATAAATTGTCTGTGTTAAAAGTGTACTAGATGGACAAAGAAGTAGCCAAATTCCAGGTAGAAAAGAGTGTTAAAATAAATAGCACACAACGTTTCTACTTACGTAACTCACAAGAAATTCAGAAACGTTGTGTCTTTTGCGAATAAATGTGAAATTAAGACAAATGTGTGTGTTAATAAAATACAAGTAACAATACGACACAAATTACTGTATTTTTTCATTTTGCTATTATCATGTCTGTGCGCTTAGTTTAATTACGGGGCTCCAACATTAATAATTTCTGCATCATTCTGGTCAATCTGACACGCCAGAAATACAATTCGCGTGAATAATCAGTTAACCAATATTGTTTGGTGACGATGTCTATTAGACATCCACGATACAATAAGCATCTTCTGCGAAAGTGCATTAGTAACTCATCTTGGTAAAGACAATTTTCCTTCTTGGAATAAATAATATGTAGGTTGTCATCAGGTCAGTTATCAAAATACGAGTGATTTCTCAAAATATTCCTACTTACAAATTCAGTCCAGCAAAATTTCATTTAGGGCACAGTAATAATAGCGAGTCAAAGTCGTAACTGCCACACAACGATAAACTGTTCTCCTCGTTACATGTTTGCTTTTAACAGAAATATGATTAATCGGAACAAACCGTATAATTCTGTGCCGTGACCAGCGTCAAGATAGTACGTTTTCATAAATTTCGGGACGGCGTAAAATCAGTATTTCAACAGTGATGCCATGGATATTTTAACGTCTTCACCTTCTCTGCCTTGCCAAGGCTAGCTTGCAACAGAACTTTAGGTATGGGGTGTCACAATAGGATGTACAAATGGAGTGCACGTAGAAAATATTGAATACAAATATAAAACAAATATACATATATTATTTCCTTTTCACAAAACATTTGAACTACAAATGTTAATAGGATACAAAATTGCTTTATGTGTACAGCAAACAAAGTTTCTCAATTCAGAGTGAACTTAATTTAATATTACATTTTTAATTAGATTTTACTTTAATAATGTGGTTTGTGAACCATTTTGTGGTGAATCAATTGCTCAATTCACTTTCCAATAAATCCAGAAATATTATTTTTAAGATTGGAATATTAATCATGCTTTAGATATAGCTTTGGCTGCATTTCCACTTGCACAAACTTTATCAACAAACTTCCTTAACTTATCCACCTCTTGCAAGCCAACTAACCTATCTTCAACTTTTCCGTCTTTCATTGCCAGAAGCACTGAAACAGCACCTACCTCATAATCTAATGCAAGATCTGTGTGTTCATCTAGCATTTACACAAAGGAACCAATCCTTTTACTGTTCTGTAATTCCCAATACATAAGTAATTAAGCCACCTTACATGTGGTCCGCCTTCTCCTCTGACGGAGCGCACCAAGATGAAACAGGCGATGGCGGCCGCAATCAAGTCAAAAGACGGACTAGGATATCAGCAGCTAAATAATAAAACGTTGAGAATGTTCTTCAATGGTCAACCACAAAAAAAAATTCCGAAACACTTCCAATTTAGTAGACAACTTTAAACGAACAAAGCTTTCGCTCGTCCGCTCCTCCAATGTTCAGCGCTCGCAGCTGCGCGCTCCCTCTCTACGCCAACAATCCTGTATCTGTTTTTTCTTTTCTTTTTTTCTAAGTATATCTCATTGTCGACTTAGAAATTATTTGAGTACTGTCGCGGAAATATTGCTTGCACGAAAATATATGAATAATTTTAAAAATATATATATATATTAATTAAACAATAATAATTTTTAATTAGTTATTCCAAAAATAGAAATAATAATATTTTATAACTCCAAATACAATGCATCATGCCGTCACAAATATGCTATGAGAACGGGCATTGCAAACGTAAATTTGTAATGGTAGGAACCATTACAATATGTACTTCATACATATCAATAAAAGACATCAAATTGACCTTATCCTGTTTTTATTTTGAAGAAGCGTTGTATTTTGTGTTAATTACGTCCATAAGAAGCTTTCAGGTACTGCCGTTTTCAACTGAAAAGATAAACCTACAACTGCATTTCACAACACAATCGGTTCCTCTCCATTAAATAAGAATAAAACTATGTGAAATCAGATGAAATTTTCGTCGAATGAAGATTTATCTGAGTCAGTCAGATGAATGGTATTTCTCTCAAAAAAAATGTGTATAATTTCAACCGCATTCAGCATATGAGGAGAGTATAGATATGTGTGTGACTGGAGTGGCGTAAGATAAAAATAACAATAAAACAGCCAATATACGGTTCAAATCTGGTGTTATGGGAGTCGCCGAGATTAATTCGGACATTCAGCAGACCATTTAGTTTCATTTCAGACCAGAACAGGGGATAGATAGGGGGCGGAGTTCAATCTTGAACGAGAGGAATAATTTTGAGCAAATTTTAACTGGTGTTCCTTATAACCCAGAAACAAGTCCTAAGTAATGTATATTTGAGGGATGGAAAGACATAAGAATCATCCGCGTACTACATTTAACGGCTGTAATAATTTCGATAAAATTTGTCCAGATGTTGCTAGCGACGCAAAGCCAAACATTGTGGTAATACGTCAAGTTTTAATCTGATATTAAACACTCAACCTAAGCTGTACTTCAGCCCCGTAGTGAGGAGTGGATTGAGAATGTATAAATCAATAACTAGAAATCAAACGATAGTAGTGTCTAATTCGAGGTTAGGGAAGTCACTGAGTTAATTCTGAATATTCAACATGCAATTTAAACTGTACTTCAGGAGCGGGTGGTGGAGAAGTAGCTGACTGCAATAACAAAACATCATCCTAGATTCCTGAAAATTAAACATTTCAGCAAGCTAATATAAATAAATACGCCGGGTACCAAGCTAGTATAACAATATACATTCAAAGGGTTTAGGCTTTGCTTGAAAATAATTACAATGAAGATACGCATAATTGAAACCTGTGTTACCTGTTCATAATTCCCCTCAGATTTTCTGTATTTGTTTTCACCACACTTAGTAATATTAAACTAGTGTAGTGTAGTAGTCAGCTAATGGAACTAATTGGACAAACTAATCTGGTATATGTATGTACAATTTACAAAGCTGTTTTTTAACCAAAGTTCTCGAATTTTAATCTGGACAATCGTATGTTCTTTTAAATGATTTCTCGTGTTGAAAATACTTTTCATATAAAGAGGTCCTCTTGACAATTATTTTAATGCTGTGAAGTTCAGATTGCACAAAACAGAGCTCGTATTACTGACACATTTTCGATAAATTTATGGTACAATTCCTTTTTTCCAATATCGTTTACAACGTGCAAATTCCACCATTATCGTTTTACATTTTAAATAGCAAAAGTCTGAAAATAAACGGCAGAAAGTAGGAATACAGGCAATGGCGGCTGCTGAAGTTTTTTAAGTTATTTGCTACATAAGCTCTAACAGTAATTGTACGAGGATAATTATGTAAGATATTAATAACGGTAAAACAGTCTAAGTTGAAGCACTCTTAAAATATTATAAGGGTCCTTAAATGTCGAAACAAATCCTGTTTCTTAAACTAATTAATGTCCTGAAGCACCAAGCGCCACTAAATATTGCAATAAAATATTAATTTTATAATGCGCATAATTACACACGGGAATTAATAATTTACTTTAAAAATATTATGCTTGGAATTGTTTTATTAACTATCCTTGAAGTACTTTGTGTAAGTGACGAAATGAAAAAGAAAATGTTGGGAAACACTTTTCTCTCACTTACATGATTCTGATATTATGGAGTCTCTTGGCTTCGTTGTTTCTCAATGAGAAACAAGTTTGCACCTTTCTAAATATCACCCATAATTTTTTTATTTAAAATAACTTTAGACTTTGATTTCCTTTACATAACGCACATATTGAATTATATTTTTGTTAAACTTAGCGGCCTGTAGTTGCTAGTTTCTGATCTTGAAACCGATTTGTAAAAAGGAATAAGAGAAGCAATTTTCCAATCCTCTGCAACTACGCAATTATTGATTAAAATTTTAATTAGACGCATAAGGTACATTTTCATGGCTTCCCCTTCTAGCTTCAGAACTTCTGCTGAAATACTATCTGGCCCTAACCTGTTTACGAATTTCACCCGCTTTTAATTCGTATTTTACCAAATTGTCTGCAGCAGTGTAAGTTTTCATGCAAGACATAGCTCCAAACACATTTTCACTGGAAAATCATTTATATATATATATAGAGAGAGAGAGAGAGAAAGAGAGAGAGAGAGAGAGAGAGAGAGAGAGAGAGAGAGAGAGAGAGAGACGTGGTACAAGAATTTACAAACCACTATTGTCGCCATCGCAACATTTATGTTTTAAAATTCATGCCAAATTACTGTTTGATTATAAATTTGTAATATAATTATAAATTAGAAAAACGTTTAATAAATTTGGTAAAACTTAATTATGTTTTACATAATCATATTATTTCGGAAAACAATTTAACTATTGTGATTAACTCTGCGGTCTCTTCGATACCCTCGAGAAGGTTTATCGCTTGCACTAATTCCAGGGAATTTCCAGAGTTATCGGATTAATCTACGACTCGACTATCCACATGAGGGTATACTGATAACTCCGTTACTGAGAATCCGAGAATACAACGAGGTGGGAGCCTACGCACATAACATGTTCCTTAGAGGGATCATAATCAGCGGTTAGGAGAGAAGTGGTTAACAACTTCACTGAACCGTTATAACACAAGTTTGTTTGACGCATGAAAGTGATAGACGTATGGGTAACACTTTGAGTGCCTGTTTAGGAGGGGATTATTAAGGTATATTATAATTCTTAGTTATTATTTCATACTCCTCGAATTTAAAAGCAATTTAAGTGAAATATATGGTTCAAACACGTATTTTGTAAATCTTAAATAATGGAACAAAAAAGCAGAAAATTTGAAAATGACTCCATAAAGATCTGATCCCTTTTCTATCAATTGTGTCGCTCCACGATATAGATTGAGAAAGCACAGTCGGCTCAGAGAGAAAAAGAAAATTGAAAAGAAAAGAAAAAATAATAATTACAAACACAATATAATATTTCTTCATGCAACAGTCCAGTTCGCATAAATTAAATCTTAAGACCATATTATAATTAACAGATTGTTATTTATAGCATTAAATTACTAACAGAAAAGGAATACGACAGCTGAACCTTAACCAAAGGACGTGAAAGTAAATGTAGAGTATCATAAAGGAAAATAGAATTAATGTTCTTAACAACGATAATAGCGTTTCTCCGGGCCACTTGGATGGGTAGTACGTCCTCAAACGACAATCCTCCCCTTTCCCTTTCCCTACTGAGCATGTAAACACGCCATGTAGAATCTCACGAATTATAGCACAGCTAGTACTACCGACAATAATGTTGGGGCCATTGAAATGCGAACTGGTCACATTGTTTTGCCCGACGTTCATATAAATTTTATGTGGATATGTAGCGTGCTAATCGGCCAATTTCGTTAAAACGGATCAGTTGTTGATAAGAGAAAAGTAGATTGCCAAATTTTAATCACTCTGTACCATACAAACACAAACCTCGTTGTTTTACATAAGAAATAAATTTAAAACCGCTTATAATTCGTAATAACTTTAGTTTTTATGCATAATAGAAGTCTTGTTTCGTGTTTGTATTGGATTAATAAGAGTATACGTTATCTAATTTAATGGCTTAAATTAATACGCCCCGAATTTATTAAAACCGAATGACATATCAGAGTATCGCATGGCATAAATGAAAAGTACGTAAAACATACTCTCGGGTTCGGATAATCACGTTTATAGCTGCATACAGGATAATAATAAGAAAACTAAAACCAGAAAAGAAATATATAGTTTTCTTGGAGACATCTAATCCGACAATGATAAATTTCAAGCATGTAAAGCTACTAATGATTCAAGAATTACGTATGAGCATAGCGAATCGATGGACGTTATTAAGACGTTCCATACGAAGATATATCTAATACCAAACTTCGTAACAGACATACAACACCAAAAAAAACATGTCTAAAATAAATTACGACCACGGACACACCGTATAGTTAAGTGAAATCATCGGGAGTTCTATAATTACGACCGTCTCGTGGTTTCTTTGGTGTTTTCTGTGTGCGCGACGAAAGTCACGATATACTTTTAAGAATAGGGCGCAGTTTGCGGGAAATTGTTTATAATGCTGTTGTGAAAAACACGAACATAATTGAATTTACAAATGGCATCAACCTTCTGGAATATGAAATATAAAAACGATAAATGGATTCCGCAAGTATATGTAGAATAAATTTCTCAGAGAAATTTGAACTTTAAATGCAGCAACCGTTATTTAAAAACTAATCGGAAGTGCACATATTTTCAATTCAAATAAAATGAAGTGTCGGTAGATAAATAGAAAAACAATATGTTTTGATTTAATATATTATTAAATTTCACAGAAACAATTTTTATTTTAAAATTATATTGTTTAATATACTGAGCATATTTATTCACTTTTTCATTTAAAATACGTTTGGGAATATTTAATGAGCTGTAACATTTCTGCAAGTAACCATCCGCCCGGCACCCAATATACGATTTAATTATCTTGTGCAAATAAAAACGGAAATATAATAATAGAAAAAATTATCTACGATCGCCCCATTAAGTAATACTTTCGCGAATTCCTCGCTCAATGATAAACAGTATAGCTAAACGACTTAGTGCTACCCTGAGCAAAACATATCCATTATAATCGTTATAAATGTTTAACGAAGTTGGAAAGTTGCACTGGTGCCCAATGTGGGGTTATTGATAAATAATAAGTGATACACGGATTATGCTAATGGAATAATAGAAACAGAAACGGAAAGATAATATTTAGCATTATACTAATACTAAATAAAGGCATAACTGTTCCATCTTGTTGTTGGGGGATCTCTAAACTTCTTAATCTATATCTATACCAATAATTAAAACTGAAGTGTCTGTCTGTATTATTGTCTCGAATAGGCTCCGAAACGGCTCAACGGAAATCAATGAAAATTTGAGGGTTTAAAAATAGAAAATTCAAGTTAAATATTCTGGCATATTTCATTTTGATAATGATATTAATATAACATAATATAATACGAAAATATTAATTCTGTGGGAAGGTTTCTTGGTTTACGTGCATTATAATCTCCAAAAAGTGAATGCGGGTTGCTTATACTCTTGATCTGTTTATGCTCCGAAACGGCTTAATAGATTTCAATGAAAATTTCATGTATTTAAACAGGAAACTTATATTTTCTTGAGTTTCATTTCGATATCTAGAAAAGTTCAGAAGATATTAATGTAAATATTTATAAAACCATTGAATTGCCGCGCGAAAGGCGGCGTGAAAACCCATTGTGAATTAGAAGTCCTGTTAGGCGTTCCTGTACCTTTCATTCTACTTACTGTTTTATTACAAGCATAATTTTAGGAGCATGAGAGAGAGCGCGCGAGTATTATCACTCCATCTATTGTTGCAAATGTGTGGAAGCGGGACCTGTTCAAAACCAACTCTATATTATATTATATATGAAAAAACTTTGGCGTGAGAATGTGGAAACGAAACTGTTACGACACCTGCAGATTTCTCAACAAATCTGTACGTTGTTACATTTAACTGAGATGTGCTCTGTCGTCGATTATTTTTGAGTCTATTTTATTGAGCGTCAGGTAATTTTGAACATAAATTAATTAAGAACAAAATAGCTTTACTTTCCACCATTGGAATATATGTTCCCTCATGGCATGGTTAAGTATACTTTCCGAATTTCACGTAAGTTTTCTATCACTAGTTCGATCGTACTTCGTGAACCAAATATTGTTTACTTTTATGGTGTGGGGTCTCATCTCCGTTATGATGGTAACTTTTTCGAGACCCAATACCTCCTCCTCCTGCCGCTTACCGTCGCAAATTCGCTAACAACCTTTCCTAACCATGGGGTTGAATTGTCCCGATTGCAATACTTATTACAGCGCAATGGCGGAGTACGACAATATAGAATTCTAACGGCTTATCTTGAAAGGCAACTGGTAACTTTAAACATGGAACCGTGACTTCTTGTTACAATATATAACGAAAAGAGTGTAATATGAAATTAATTGCCTCCTTTGGATTAGAAAGACAGAAAAAGAGAAGCTATCTAGCCTTAAATCGATACTTGGTGTCACCAATCAGGGAAACAATATAATGTCATTTTTTAAAAACCTGAGCCCCACTTCTTCAGCATAGATTTCTGAACACCAATGTGATCACCGGGTCATGTCACTATCATTATAAATAAGAGACTATGTATGTGTTTTTATAGAAAGATCCGTGAGGATTATCCACTTTGGTGGCTCTCCCTTATAATAGCAGAGGAAGGGATTGAAAAGGAAGGATTCTGAAGATAGAAGAGGTAGCCAATCATTAACTAGGGTCCAAGGGCTGTAGTTTAAGGAACCTATCCGGTGATTAACCTATTGCAGGAAATACCCTGAAGAAACCTGCAATAGGTAATTCGGGCATTTGGTGCTACTCCCACGCCTTTCGTGTGGGGAAACAAAAATCCCGACTCCATGCCTCGACTAGATTGGGAGGGAAGTTGGCCGATTAGTTCAGTGGGATCAGCAAACAACATCTATCGTATGCCCAACGTCTATGACGTCAAAGCATGCACCCCTGGTAACTGACCAAGATCGACTCGGTTTGTGTGAGACATTTTAAATTCCTTGGCCTAGGGCCAAGTGGGGCGAAAAACCGATCGGAGGATTGCATTACACCCCTCTGGGTTTCATATTCCTCATACGAATGGTTTTTTTTTGTTAACATACTGCATGAGGGTGATCCTGAAACAGGCAAATCCCCTTTAAAGTCATAGAAATGGACTTGAAAAGGCGTCGTCCGAACGCACTGTGACTTATAACGTTTACCCATATATGTTCCTATACCATTCTTCCGATTACCGTTACATATTGGTGTTCAGCGGTGATGACCGCACAGAAGTGTTTTGTCTTTTGGATATTGAGGTTCCTCAGCCACCCCCCCTTTCAAGGCAAAAAAGGTCCCACGTGAACCGTCTGATCTGCGAATTTTTGTTTGTCCGTTATTCGTTCCTACACCATTCATCCGATTGCCACGAAATTTTGGTGTATTGTAGTGTTCAGCCCAGAGAATATTTCTATCGATATTTCAAAGAATTAGATTCCTTCCTTCCTTTAAGGCAAAAAACTTTCTACCCTAAAGGCATATATATAGATCTTGCAACAGGATAGATTATGACACGACTTAGCCTGTCAAACGAAATGATTAAAGTAATGCTTAAAATCTATTTGTTTAATTAATTACACTTTTTAATTAGTTGATAAATGTGCAAAGTCTTTCACAGGCTCGTTATACTTAAGATGAAGGCAACACGCACTCAATTTTAATTTTCGTAGATATATAACATATATTTGCACACTATTTCACGCTAATCATACCGGAGAGATGGTTCAAGTATATTATTCTTATAAATGTATTTTTACTGTTTCTTTGTGTTTTTCTGTACGCATGTCCTTATTTAAGGTACGATTAAGATACTTAGTCATCGCTGTTGTTATGTTCAAATTCAGCTCTCTTAAAGAAGGTGGTCATTTTCAAAAATGTGACTTTCGCCGATGTTTTAATCACGAGTTGACTAAGTTTAAGTCAAATTAAATACTGTAGTGGGCTAATATAAATGAATTCCCAGACCTCGCCAGGCACCCATCTAGTATTTATATAAACATATCAGCGTTTCATCATTTTTGTGATCAAATATTTTTAACTGTCAATGAAAAGGTTGGTTATTTCAAACGGAATGTTATTTTTTTCAGTGTTTAGTTGCTTTTTTGCATCTAAAAGAAGATTATTATATGAAATTATATTTGTTTGTTGGATATTTTTTTACCGCTGAAGGGTTTGCTATTCCGATATTAGAGGTAATCGATTTCCAGTGGCACAATCCAGAAATTAGTTCGGGTTTTGCAACTTTCATACTCGCATGAATATATACGGTACTTAGTTATATTTTATATTTTACATTCAGAAGCAACCTGAAATAATTCTTATTGCTATGCAACGTTATTATGTAGTGCGTTGTCATGACGAAAAATTGTGATCTGTACAGAGGCGGATCACTTTTGATAATTACTCCAGGAACTAAATACCTCACACAACCATAACTAATCACAATGCGAACATTTTTTACAGAAGTGGTTCTCAAAACGACAGTGGAGTACATTTGGAAAATTTTTATGATAGTATATTTCCGACATGTGCGATTATGAACGGTCGGAGAGAGAGGTGCATATTTACATCGATTTTTTTTTCGGCATGGCGCTTGTATGTAAAACATTATTAGTTAGAATGGAGGTTTTTTCACATAAAAAATTTTTATAGTAAATCTTGGTACGGAAAACTTTTAGTAAGGAAATGTCATTCATAACTCATTAATTTCATTTATAATATTCTACAAAGCTATATTTACCTGAGGTACTGCATTAAGTAAATAAAATACAGCCAATTTGTCGGCAAACAAAATTATATTTATTTAATATATCTTTTATAATTTATGCTCAATAGAGTTATCCACAACCTCTACAGAAGGCAGTCAACAGTAACTCGAATTGAAGATCAAGAAAAGAAAGCAGGAATCAAGAAAGGTTATTAGGAAAGGATGCAGACTGTGACATATGCTGTTTAAATGTTTATAGAACGGGCGATGAAGAAGGTTAAATCAGAATATTGAAAAGGAATTATACTGCAAGGAGGCGAAATAAAAACATACACTTTGCCGGTGATAATAAGGTATTAGGGGAGTAGGAAGAAGACCTGGAAACCATAATAAACGACATGAAGGTAGTCCTGGTGGAAGACTACAACATGAAGATTAATAGAGGGAAAACCAAGATAATGGAGTGTAGTAAGGGTGTTAGATTGGGAAGGAATAATTTGAAGGAGATTAAGGAATTCTGCTACTTAACTAGGGATGGTAGAAGTGTAGTATACATAAAGAGTAGGATAGCACAGTCAAGTATGAAAATTAGGAAATCATTGCTAGAAGTGTTCGTATGGAGTGTGGCGTTTTATGGGTGCGAAACGTGGACGGTAGGAGAAATTAAAATAATAAAAACCTTTGAAATGTGGAGCTACAGGAGATTCCTGAAATCAGACATGAAGATTTTGCAAAATTAACAGTAGAGGAAAGTGTTAGGATAAAAACGGACATGGAGGCAAAGGATGAAATATCCTAAGCATATTAGGGAGGATGTGTAATGTGGCAGATATGCATAACTGAAAAGTTGTGTACAAGATAAGTTAGTATGGAGGGTTGCATCAGTCCAGTCTTGACCTCAACAACACGATAGGGTAGTACAAAACGTATAACTAAAAACGTGAAAATTTTCATTATTACTGGTAAATGTATTGGCTATACTGCTACGTACACTACAGCAAAAAATTATTGTATCATATTTAAACGCTAATATGTTCATACAACTATTGAGATTAATATTGATATTAATCAGTTTCCTTCAAACAGCAATTGTATAAGTGTTCACAAAACGAAGTAACTAATAATGGGGTTACGATTCTTTTAAACGCAAATTACGGACAACATACTTCAGACCTAAACCCAGCCTCCCTTCTCCCCTCGTGCACCCTTCCGTTAACAGCAATGTAAATAAATATATAGTTATAATGAAACTTATTTACGAAATTAAAATATATTAGATAAAATAATTATTTTTATATTTCGATACATTGTATTGTTTCTATTATTACTACTTATGTGAATTTGACCGGTAGACATTATTGATAAAAAAGTAAAATTAATAATTACTGGCATCACCAAAATAATTTTTCAAGTGCATGTTTTCGCAAAATTTTTCATCACTTTTCAGTATTTTTCGTCTTGTTTTTTAATATCTTTGTATTCTTAGGGAAAGTCTCTAGTACCCTTGCGGGCAAACCATCTCAGTCCCTTACTAACCTATTTATGAAGAAGGATTTACTCTCATCCGTTCTTTAGCCTCTTTCAATTATCTTATAATTATGGTCAATTTTAGAGAAAAATGTTTCTCTACAGGCCGGTTCGTCCGCGTAACTCGTGTAGAGTGCACTTAGTCTAGCCTTTCTACTGCTTCATCCAGTGTTCTCGTTTAGCTGAGTACCTATAACAAGTCCAGCCCATTCCTGAATTTAATTCATCGCATGCAGAACATGTGAGTTCGGCCGAATCACGAACAAAAACTGTAAGTAATGTAACCCGTTACAACAATTATATTAATTATGAATTTTGTTTTTAGTTTATTCGTTACAATAGTTATATTAGATATGAATTTTGATGTACGTTTATTTGTTAGTTGTTTTTGTTTAGTTGGTGTAATGCCGTTTTGTCATATCGATACATACGTCAGCAACAGTCAAAGGTGATCGCATGCGTGATGAATATGCCTCGTTCGTTAATCGAATTTGAAAGAAAAAAAGAAAAACTGCATTGTACTTGTTAAAGTATACAAGTAAATAGATATACGTTAATCTGCCAAAATTTAAGAGGTTATCTGTTGAGAGTAGTATTAAATTGTTATTAGCAGTCCATGGCATTTTCTTTGGCATGGAAGCTCACGTTCGACCAATTCCGAAATTCATTGACTAAGGAACTGAGGTCAAACATATTTGCAATTATTATTAACTGGAATAACATTAACCTTTATTAAGCAAATGATTGCGGGTTTAGCTTATATATTTGTTTATCACTGAGCTTTCAGGCCAAAGAGGCTAATCTCTAAAGATATGTGAAAAGTCGTAAGAGTCGCACGAATTTAACCGAAGAGCTTTGGTTATATTCCGCTAGGTGAATAAAATTAGTATATTCCTTGTTTATTTCGGTGTATGAGTGCTCTCGATTGACATAATTGAACTTAACCAAATGCAAACAGTTACATTTCATAAAACAATTAAGGACCTTTTACAGACTTTATTCTTTAAATTTAATTACGAACAACGTTTCCGCATATTTTCATGTCTTCTTCAGGTTTCTTCAGAGTTCGTATTTCTTGTTGTTGAAATCAGTATATTTGAGTTAGTTAATTAAAATATCATTGAAATTGTGTGTTGTTACCTCAACAATGTCGATTGAAATAAAGGAAAACAATTACATTTCAGTTAAAATATTACTTTATGCTACCAATACGATAAGGGATACGTCGATCTACACCTCATGCACAAAAGAAAATTCATCAATAGCTACAGAAACTGACAATCAACGGGAAGTAAGACTGTAAACCGTTCGAATGGGTCTGTTCTAGTCGAACAACGGGAAGCAAAACTAATAAATACCCGAGCAACGCTGGACACCCAACTATTTAGTAATAAATATTACTTAAATAATATTTCGTGATGGGTAAATTTTCTATTATTTCGTCTCATCTGAACTGTAGATAAATAAATATAGCTTCTGGTTAAACGCATATTTTTCATTTGACTTCACAAAAGTAATTAATCAGGCAAGTATACATTTATTTGCAACATAGATGTTTAGTATGATTACATTATCTGAAATACAACTCGTTACGTTTTTGCTTGTAACACGAAACAAACACATCAATCACCATGGCTAGTCTTCTCTTTTATTCCCAAATAATTAATGGCACATATCCGTTTGGATGTCTGGCGCTATAATAAATTTTAAACTTGTTAAGTAAAATAGTGCTCACCATACAACTATGAACTAGTAATTATTTTATGGTTCGTTTCTTAAACAACATACATAAAACTCCCTATGCAAGCGTTTGGAGCACTTGCTGACAAACGCGCTACTTTTCAGCACGTAGCCTAATTACAGGAACATTGACGAGTAATACAAATAATATAAATTCAGTTTAATAACTTTACTTTGTTGCAGATCATTGAAGAACGTTTGCAAGGAACAGGCTTGTGTATAGTCAACCTCGAGGAAAGTATGCAAGAATATATGAGAGGCCTGTTTCTGCTAACGTAAGTATAATAAAGTATAGAATACAAACATAGTTTTCTGACTTTAAGTTTAAAATAAATAAAATGATGGTCAAAAAGTAAGCCCATAATTTTATTACTATTAAATTAATATAAATACGTTGAAGGTATTGAAAATAAAAGTCGCGCGATGTAGTCTCTTCTCCTGCAAATACTTCTATACATTTAATAATCTTTTCGTACGATGGACTTGAATTGCTAAATTTTATGCCTGATGAAGTCTCGAAAGGAAGACGAAACGTCGTATTGACCGTCTTTTTATATATTGTAAATTCTATAAAAATAGAAATCGGCACTAAGAAACATTGTTTGAGTTCGTTGAAGGAAATT
This sequence comes from Eucriotettix oculatus, assembly GCA_034510155.1. NCBI lineage: Eukaryota > Metazoa > Arthropoda > Insecta > Orthoptera > Tetrigidae > Eucriotettix > Eucriotettix oculatus. Next base: position 110,049,201 of record CM067377.1, on the reverse strand, counting down.
ATTTACGGGTTATTAACTGTTTTACAAGGACAGGTACTAATTATACTTTATAATGGTTGGACAGAGGTATAGAAAGCAGGCGCTAGACTGCAAAACGTATCCAGGAGCAGATATAAACTCCGACCATAATCTGCTGATTATGAAATGCAGGCTAAAAAAAAGAAACTCAAGAAAGGAATTAAAACAAAAAGATGGGAATTACAAAAACTGAAACAACAGGAGGTGTTTCAGGGGGAATAGGCTAGTAGAAATTTTCATTGAGCACAGATAAGGCGTGACAAATTACTGGTTTGGAATTGAAAGACGACTACACATGGAAGAAGCCGGGTTGCACGGGCAGGTACCAATTAGATTATATAAGGGTTAAAAATCAGGCGCTAGACTGCATAATTTATCAAGGAGCAGATATAACCTCGGACCATAAACTGCTGATTGTGAAATGTAGGCTGAAAATGAAGAAACACTAAAAATGAATTAGTAAAAAATATGAGAATTCCAAAACATGAAACAACAGGAGGTGCTCAGAGTCACAAAGAAGATATCTAGAGTATATTAATAGAGAAAGGAAATAAAAACAATATAGAATAGAAATGGGCACTCTTCAAGGAAGAAATGACTAGACCAGCCGAAGAAAAAATAGGTAGAACAATAGGAAAGCATGGATAACACAAGAAATAATAAAAATGATTGATGAAAGGCATAAATATAAAAACACGAGAGACAAAACGGTAAAAAGGAGTACAGACACTTGAATAATGAGATAGAAAGGAAGTGCAAAGCATCCAAAGAGGTTTGGCTACAAGAGAAATGCAGCGCGGTTGAAGATTTCATGGTTAAATGGAAAATAGACGCAGCTTATAGGAAAAACAAAGGACCATTCGGAGATTGGAAAAATATTAGCAAGAACATCAGGAGATCGGAAAGGAAGCGAAATCTGGATAAAGAAGAAAAAGCAGAAAGTCGGAAGGAATATCTAGAAAAGCTGTATCACTGCGGAAATTGGGATCAGCCAGTTATAGAAGAAGAAGATGAGTTGGAGGATGAAGAGTTGGGGGACAAATTTTTAAAGTCGGAGTTTGATAGGACGCTGACAGACCTGAGCAATTTTCAAGCGCCGATAATTGATAACATTCCAGTGGAGTTGATTAGATCGTCGCGTGAAGAAGCATATCACGGCTGTTCAGGATACTTTGCGAAATCTAATAAACAGGAAGAATACCAGAAGATTTTAGTAAAAATATTTCATACCCATACCAAAGTAGACTAAGCTTATAGATGCGAATAGCACAGGACAATTACTTTAGTATCTCATGCTTGCAAAAGATTAACGAAAATAATACATAGGAGGATAGAACGTTAAAAAAAATGCGAGTTAGGAGAAGATCAGTTTGGTTTTAGGAAGAATGTACGGACAAGAGAAGCAATATTGACTTTGCGTCTAATTTGAGAAGAAAATGTGAACTGGAACACACTATTAGGATTTTGAAGAGCAAAAGGAATAAAATATCAAGGAAGTAGGCTTTTACATAACCTCTACAGAAGGCAATTAGAATTGAAGATCAAGAAAAGAAAGCAGAAACAAAGAAAGCAGTAAAAGAAGGAGGCAGTCTATTGCCATGCTATATATATATTATATATAGAACAATTTATGAAGAAAGTTAAAACGGAATATGAAATCATACTGCAAGAAGAAATAAAATCCTTACGCTCTGCCGATGATATTGTAGCTTTAGTAGTCATAATAAGACTTGGAAACTGTAATTAATGATGTGAACGTTTTCCTGGAGAAAGAGTTCCATACTAGGATAAATAGAGATAAAACCAAGGTAATGGAATGTAGTATGGGAAACAGTGGAATAACAAGGGTGTTACATTAGGAAGGGATATTTTAAAGGAAGTTAACGAATTCTGTTTCTTGGGCAGAATAATAACTAGGGATGATAGAAGTATGATAGACATAAAGAGTAGGGTAGAACAGACAAGCAAGGCCACGTTTTAAGATACTAGGATCTTGTAAAATTAGTATTAGAGGGATGTGTGTGGGGTAAGAACAGAAGAGGGAAGCCGATAATGGAATACACTAGGGATTAGGGAGAATGTGGGACGTGGTATTTATGCGGAAATGAAAAGGCTTTCGCAATATAGGTAAGAATGGACAGTTGCATCAGACCAGTCTTGGGACTGAATACCACAACAACAACTGCTTTATATTATTCTGAAAAAATTAATTTTTTAGCATGTTCAATACGTGTAATTAAATCACTAATATAATGTGACCACTTCTTTCATATCTAAACAGGAACTTAACTTTAATCTCACAAAAAGGATAAACAATACGAAATATCTAGATTGATAGGAATCGTATTGGTAGTGATAGTATATTTTAGTTAACAATTTTAAACTAAATCTCTTCCAATATATATCAGACTATTAATTACAAACAGTGATTCGAAACTAATGAACTGAAAGTAATGTGATAATAAAATTTGTATTTAAAGTTTTTATATCCAAGTATCAGGGCATAATTAATCTGAGTAGTGCAGTTGCAGTATTTAACACCAGCTGAATACGCATAATCATTCTAAACTCGATTCTCTGAATGGGTTGCGTGAGCTGGAATTATTGAAATATAACAAGCATCAATAACGCGCGACATTGTCTATAACGCAATGCGGAATAACGCAGTTATTCAAAAACTGTTACACTTAAACTCAAAGTTTTCATTTATAATCCTTAAGCCTTCTAAAAAAAGCCTAGCACCATTCACTTAATTATGCTTAAATAAAATAGCACATCATGCCGAATACATTATCAATTGGAGGATGATAACATCGTTCAATGTTGAATGGTTAGCCGGAGTATTATACTAAAAACATTTATATCATTACACTACGATCCAGGAAAATATAATCATAGAATTTATCGATGTATATTTGATAGTTAGCCTTTGGACGCAAATTACAAAACTTGGAGATTAAGTACCCGAGAAAATAACGAAGATAAGTAAATTCCGAACATCCTTTTAGAAACGGCGCTTTTGTGCCGTCGAAATTTTTTACTTAATCTAGGTTTCATGGTGATTAAATAAATAATAAAATGAAGACCCGCGTTATGAATTTTCGATTGAGAAAATTACATATACCTGATTCTATCAATTCGTGGTGTCATAAATACGTTTCATAAAATAAAGTAGGAGTTCCAACTATTTTAATATTAAAGTAAAAACTTCAAGGTCCGCATTTTACGAAATGCGTTAGTTGTCTCAATTTTTTATTGTTTGTTAAAACTCGAAACTTTCGGCATTGATTGCCATAATCGTCTGAAAACTTTCTTTAAATTCATATAACATCGTCTAAAATAGTTCCTATGTATAAATTAGTACATTCGTATGAATTTCATATCAACAAGTTCAAATTCATGCAACATACATGTTTATATATATATATATATATATAACAATGTAATGGTTTGTTGTCATTCACTATTAACTTGTCACTTGTCTATTTTTCAGTTCTGATTCGCTGAAAACCAGAACGAAAACCATTATGGCTTATATTACATAGACGCTATCGAGAAAATCTGTGTCAAGGTCATTAACCTATCATTAGTATACACCGTATGCAAGAGCTAAGCGTTTGAGCCCCCTATGTTTTCATTCCTTTATAAAGGAAAGTTTACCAGCTAGTATAAACATAATTCTGAAAATTCGGTAATTAAATATGTAGTGTCTCAAAGTAATAAAAATATTTTGTTATTTTCTTATTTTATTTTTTGTTCATATTATGAGAGTTAATTACATTCCGAGACTACATGAGATTCCATCATACCCGGAATAATATTTCCCCTTTACCGATAACAAGGTTTTTTTAATTTTAAAAGAAAATTTCATTGTAGGGCACTGAACTGTTTAACATGGTAGGAATTAGCCAAATTTGGCACGCTATTGTACAGAATTAATATTTCTTTTACGTAACTTTTCATTAATGTTTATAAATATAAAATTATTTTCATCTTTATTTATTCATAGGAATATTTCTAAACGATAAGTAATAAACTAATATCGTTTCATGAACTGTGAAAGTAATATTAATAAATTTACAAGAATTATGAAAAAAATTTGAAGATAAAATAAAATAATAATAGATAAAATGAATGGAAAGATATCGATAGGACTCTTTTTGAATTTAAATCCATACGCCTCTGATCAATGTGCACAATGTCCATTCTTCACTGAATTTATGGCTAAGATTGAGAAGAGTGTGATTAGTAAATTGTAGGTGAACCGAGCTTAGGTATAGAAGAGAGGAGGACTGTGGAATCGGATCTAGCGGTCGACCTGGACTTGCTTAGTTGGTTAGAGCAGCCGCCCGGTAAACAGACGGTCCCGGGTCCGTTCGACATTGTTCCATTCTTATCTTCTAAATTGATTTTCGTGACCTTTGGCTGAGTTTCAACTGAAACAATTCATGTCTCTTTGAATATATATATATATATATATATATATCTAGCGGTATGTGTAGTATAGGTTGACGTACAAGTAAATGTAATACATAACTGTGCAAAGTAGCACAGCTGCAATATACATGAACGCATACGTTTTTTTAAAAGAAATCTGAATCTTTTAGCTTACAAATAATACTAATGTGAAGACATTTAATTAACGTCAGCATCTTTCGTGCTACAAAAAAAAACAAAGAGAATGTTAACGAGCAGACTAAAGTAAAAAGAAAACAATTCTTTCTTCTCCAGAAGTTTGCCCCTGTTTTTCTACGAGTGATAAATGAGACAACTACCGGGAGAAATTGTAATTAGGAAGATTAGTTACATCTAACACTGGGTTTTTGGATATTGTTCAATTTCTCACAATGAATGTAAAACATGTTATATCAGTGAATGCTACTTGCTCTTAATGTCATTAATGGCCTCATTATATTTTTCTTTTACTTTTTACAGACTATTTATAATGTGACAAAAAGCATATGAAATGCCATTTAGGTCTTGTCGTTCGTTTAAACAACGAACATAAAATTTTAACTTTTAGAACAGCTGCAAAATATACAAGCAGTCTAAAACAACAGTATGTTAATAAATATTGCAGATTTTCTCTGTGTACTGTTTGAAAAAAAAAATATCGGTCTTCTAACAGAATAGGATTAACATAGAGCGACGTTTCGTTTGCCTTTCAATAATTATTATTAGTTGTAATTCAGTTCATGTGTATAACTGTAGAGTCTTTCAACAACCAAGCTGGCAGTTTGTATTGAGAAGTTAAGTAGACAGCTTTGTGGGCAAACTGAGCGGACAGTTGGGTAATACAACGTTCTCTACAGGGAGTCCGCCCTCAAAACACACTCGTATTTAATACAGCTTCTGTTTCTGACAAGGTATCATGGCTATACTACTGCACGACGTAATTAAGTTAAAGGATAAATGACATCATGTGCAGACATGAAATTTATGTGAATAAATAAAACGATGTGGTGTTCAAGTAAGTTACGGTCATTATCTAATTTTGAAGAATATTTAATTCGCTGAATATGAAAACAATTGACAATAAATTCGGTTAATTTAACGCTTATAATCCGGTTATAAATCCTCGGACACTCCTGCGGAATTATAGAATTATTACATTAATACGTTTTACGTAAAGGTGGAAATTATTCATAATTTGTACCTAAAAATTGCAATCCTCAAATTTCAATTAGAAAAATTTTGACGAAATTATAAAATCACAGGAGTAGCTTTCGACTGTTCGGCCATAATTATCCGTAAGTTGAATCAACACATTAGTAATTTATATATATTTCATACATTACATAAACGCAAAAAAAATATGAAGAAAAGTTAAAAAATTAATAACAATAGATTTTACAAAATTTATTTTTAGAACAGTAGCGAAGGAAACAAACAGTAGTATTAAAATTATGCTGATAAAGATTGCATCTTTTTTCGGTGTACTGCCTTAACTAATAATTTTAGGTCTTCTAACCGAGTAGAATTAACATAGATCGGCATTTTGTTTGCCTTATAATAATAATTACTATTTGTGAATATATATATAATAAAAATAATGTATATTTGTTTGTAAGTTTGTAATTCTTGATACAAATTTAAACGCGTGTGACTGATTGCAACTAAGTTTAGTATAAAAAAAACTGACGGTGTGAGAAACTCCTAACGCAAAAGTGGAAGCAATTATAGTTAAAAATATATAAGCTTATGTGTGACGTCACATACCATTCACTGCACTGAACATACATAGCAAGACTAAAAACACTGTTCTGTCATTCTGCTCACTACGATGATAATACTCTTCTTATTCCTCCTTCAAAAAGAACGATTCACATATCCATCGGCACAATAAATATTACGGTGTATTTTGAATTTTGTGGATTTTTTATTGCGAAATCTAACGAAATATTTTTAAATGAGAATTTTTAAGAAATAATAACATTACAAGTAATAAATAATTTTTCTGTTATAAGGTTGGATATCGTTATGTTTTTTTACATTTGTTTAATGTAATGAGCATAATTCATACTTAACGCATTCCGAAAGCTACTAAGTTGTGACAGTTTTCCGCTGTGGAACCACATAATTATGTGGTAACTAAGAAACCCCACCCATAACACGTGATTGGTGCACAACTAATGCCTGTTAGAATACGAAAATAAAAATGCGTTTCGAAGTTTAACGAAGTACTTTTGACCATAAGTGACTTACCTTTTGAGCTAATACACGTATTCCATCATAATTTTATATTAAAAATTTGAGAACAAATAAATTTTTTTAATTAAATTGTGAGGTTAGATTAACAGATTTTATTGCAAATGGCTTTGATTGATAATAAATCATCCTATTTAGATTAAGAACTTGGGAAGGGGTTTTTCAATAATATATAGTTATTATTTATATTGTAACGCTTATCCGCTCCCTCGGAACAGGACGGGCGCCACTGCATCAGCAAAATTAACTCAATATTTATATAAAGTGACAATCGTGTTCCGCGTCATCCTTTTAGGATGAGCGTCGTGTCAAGACACATGAATTCTTGAGCCGAGCATAAGATTCTCCTGGGTCTTGGCTTCAATAAATTAATTATAGGTGTTATTTAATAATCAAATAAGAGGGCTTTAAGTTTCAAAGTAATTTAATTGACAAGGAAGATAATTATTACCATTACGGCCAAAGCTCATCACACGGCTCACATTCAAATTCACTTATGAGCTCTACTATTCTAAGTTTAACTACAAAAATTACTCCAAAGATACCCGAATTTAATTAAATATTAAAACCTTCAGCAGCGCGTCCGAAATTTAATTGTCAGTCATTGTATTTAAACCATGCGCAGTAAAAAAGGGAAGGGGAAGGCTTACTGTTCGATGATTTCGATGTGGCTGCCGTAAATTGTGTCCATGCACTGGGGGTGTTTCGACGTTTGATATCGCTTCCTTAAGGTACGACTTTTCTCACCTCTGTCCGCACTGTTCTCTTCGCTGATCCGACGCACGAACAGATCTCCAATGGCTCTCCCAAATTCAACAATCTCTCAAACTGTCTCTCTGGCCGCCGCTCACCTCCGCCTGATCTACAAACTGTACTGTTTATTCGAACACTTCTCCTCCGTCTCTTACCAAAGTGTCCAGTCTCCTTCACCACTTACTTCCATCCGATACTGCGATTTTTCCGGACTTTGCGGCTTTCCAAATCTAATCTCACTTCCTGAGGGCTTTGAAAGCATCCCCCTAAACTTGGGCCGTAATCTGTGGCCACTGACCGCTGCTCTAGGTTATCGACTTTTCTACGGACAAACATTGACCTGATCTGGGTCTGCAGAACTTCAACAATACTACAGGTCGTCTTTCATACGCGTAAACTGTTTCTGTATTACAAATTCCGCTACAATGACCAACCATGCTCACAGACTTTACGAAATATACAAGGATTACAAGAAGAGCCTCAAGGGCGAATTTAATTGTTACAATATGTATATAATGTATATAACTCTGTTAAACTTAATGGAAGTAATTTGAGTTTACTACAATTTTCTAAAAATTAGAGGCACTAATAGCTTTTCAATAATTAATATAGAAAATATTTTCATATTTCTAATAAAACGTAAATATTCAGATATCTCATTATTAAAATATCTACAAGATTCCAATATACACTGAGTGGCCAAATTATTATGTCCACACGATAGCCTCACAGTGTTACCGCTAGAGGATGAGATAGCTAAAAAATAGGAATGCAAGAGAAGTGAATCATCAATTTTAATGTGATGTTTGTGAAGAAATGAGCAAAGGACGTAATTTAAGTGAGTGTCGCTTCTGTTTGCACTGGAAAACACTGTAAATTTTAATACCTCATTGGAAAAGTAAAATTTTGAAATCTGTTTTAATATTAATATTTTTGTTATTTTAGGACCTATTGTAATAAATAAATATGTACGAAAAGTAATATTTCTCCACGCCCTTTTTCTAATAGAATGGTAATGTCTTTACGCCATTAGATGCAGCCGTTCCACTAACCGACTTGGCATCGCTTTAACGTTGGTTGACAGATTTAAAACAAGCATCATGTTCATGAGACAAGGGTAATTGAGCGAGAAAGATCTACTTATATCAATATACTTTATCAGAAATTATTAGAAAGTGTCAAGTAATATCATTGCAGAAGTTACACGTAATTTAAAAGTTCACTTCACTTCTGCGTGTGAGGCTGGAATCCAACGAGTACATAATTTATTTCTCGGAAAAGAAACAGACCACCGGTTATGCCCACACTCTTTATGGTGTGTCTTCGGTCCGCATTTATATTTGCTCACTAAGTGAAACGGGTATTCCTTTGAATTATCATCATGGGCGTCGGGAAAATAAATATAAACAACGGTTGAGAGAATTTCAAATGCGTAATAAAGGAAACGGGAAATAGGTTTTCGCCACAGAAAGTAAAATCAGAAAACAACGACCCATTACAATACGTCATATTACAATACATATAAAACAATTTTTAAGCCACATTATGACAGCGTATGCACGAAGAAAAAACATTGCGAAATTCTAATACTTTGGCGATTTATTAAATACAGAAAAGAATAAGGCACAAGAGAATTTCTTATTCAATGTACTAATTGGGCAAAACTTGACACGTCAGATGGGAAACGTAAACAAAATAATGGCTGAGTGGCTGTTTTGGAAAATAATCGCTGTAGAGTAACATCGAATAAGTCTATTAAAAAGCTAATATAACCGTTGTATTACTTCAGAAGAGTAGGATCAGATCATGAGAACGTAAAACGAGAACAATCAGGTTAGGACTTATGGTATTATTGCAAAGGAGGGAGAGAGCAATACTGCACATGGTATTTAAAGCTTATGTTGGGCAAATTCCATGGATTGGAATCAGCTAAAAAAAATACCAGTTGTATCGAAGAGCTCATGATCGAAGAGATTGGAGGCTGATTGTAGAGGAGGCCAAAGCTCAAAAAGGGCTGTAGTGCCAAGAGAGAGAGAGAGGTTAACATACGGCATGAATAATAATAATTATAATTGAATTCTGGAAATAAAAAATAGTACCAAGGAGTAAATTACGAGGAAAGCAGTTTTAAAGCTTTATTGGATTGAAAATATTCCTAATGTACATTTAATGCATTTAAAATATAGAAATAAAGCAGTAAATTTATATTAAAAAAATCGTTTGTACCTCAGTAAAAGGATTAAAGTTCACTTGTAATTTTCGTGAAAAAGTTCCTTTGAGTAATAATGTTTCATCCCCTGACGATGCTAGTGAAAAACGCTGAGTTTCGTCGTCATAATGGGTTCATAATAATAATATCTCATATTGTTCCGTCTGCGTTAACGTCATAAATTTAATTTTACAAACAGTTACTGCCTTATTTAGAACCTTACGCGTCCGCCACAATTCGAAAATGCTAAGTAAGGTTTCGTTTTTTTATGAGTTTAGCATTCATCTGGATTCAGTTCACTGTTAGATCCATATGTTTGGAAATATTAGTGCACCTTTAGCTGCCTCTTTGAAGTTGTAGAATTCAACTTGGCTCATGACCGTGCTGGAACAAATAATCATCACAACCAAATCTTTTTGTTCCATGCAAAAGCTTTCAAATTCACTCTTTTTAATTTAGACATAATCGTGGCCGTAACTCAGAAATAAGTGATCAGGAATGTGTTTAAACTATAGAAGTCCAAATGAACAATATCAGTACTATTAAATAAATAGCACACATGTCAATATTGGGCAACATGTTGCCGAGATACAGAGTGGTAGTTACAGCAAGCCATTGCATTGGCGTAGGAAACAAAGTTTTGTACTTCAGTCCTTTTTACTTCCACTTTTCAATTTTTATGAATAGCTTTATATAAATCCCATGTGATTCTGTCCTCTTCCAGCTTCTTCGGATCACACTATTTGCTTCATTCGTACTTATGCTGTGATGACTGAGTTAACTAAACCCGACAACCGGGCTCTTCTTGTATCGTGGTGCAAAGAATTGTTACCTTGCCGAAAATCTCGCCCCATAGTTACTTCCTTCAATTTATGAATCAACATAATATTTCAAAAGTTTCCAGTATACTCATTTTCCATTTTATAATTCAGCATTTATAGTTTTAGAAATATTTTTAATTTTTCAACTTCAATCTTTGACAGTTATACAATTTTCTTTTCGATAGATGCATTCTTAGCCTATGTTGTTCCTTGCTTCATTGATGGTGCAGTTCACTACTTCAACCACATCGGGATAATCAATACTTTTGTTTATCTCCTGTTATTTTTGATGTATCTCCTCCTAGAGAATGTTAACTTACATTTGAACAATTTTATGATAATAATAATAATCCATTCTAATCCATCAACAGCCCTTCAGTCACGTTAGCCCAGAATATTGGATATGCTTCACGGCAAAAATATATTTCCGATTCTGAAAACTTACTGAGACTAAATAGTTGATTTTTTAATATTCGGAAATAGTCTTTCTCCTTCATATTTTTTTCCTTTCTGTAATTCGTATATTGACATAAGTATAGATTGCTTATAAATTGAAACGATCTTCTCCGACCCCAACTGGAAGTACCTATTTCAAGTAATAGAAACTTTTGATTGTATTATTTTTAGAGTAGTAATACAGTATTAGCCGACCTGCTGAGGTATAGCGTTCACCGTCACAGAGGTCCCGAGTTCCAACCCCTGAGGTGGCATGAATGTTTGTGTTCGTCATGAGACACCGAGGTTAAGACTGGAGGAGAATCGATACGCCAACCACGAACCACTGTTATGGAAGATGACACTCCGCACTTGTCTTGGTAGGTCAAAACCTTCTTAAGTGCTACAGAACCAAGAAGAGCCAAGAAGAACAGTATTAAACAATATATATATTTAACAAATAAGTTTATTATGTTTTACTCTAAATTCATTACTTATATCGCTTTTTACTGATATAAAAGTTTCTTTCCTTTAATAGGTATGTTCTTCCTATGTCGGCAATGGCTTATCTTCACGTAAGGATTTCTCAAGAACTGAAGACACGCGATGATACTTCCACTAACACGGCATGTGAGGTAAATTCTAGAGACGACAGCTCCATTGGTCGCCACTTCTTAAGGTACTCTTCAACCAACCAGATGTTTAGATATATACAATTAAATAAAATTAAAGGGTCTGTCTGTGATATTGTCTTGAATAGGCTCCGAAATGGCTCAACGGATTTCAATGAAAATTTAAGGATTTAAAACAGGAGCTTTAACTTTTTCGTGCATGTTTCATTTAGATATCTTTCAGGCTTCAGAAGATATTAATATAAAAAAGTAATAAACAATCTACGGGAAAGGGTTTGTGGCCCATACGCGCACAGAGATCTCCAAAAAGTGAATACGAGTTACTTATACTCTTTATCTACAATACTATATATTTTTTAATTTTTTTAACATTTAGCGCCGTAACTATTCTATCGTTGGTAGAGAACTAAACTCTATGAGAAATAATGAACATGTTTGATTGCAGCGTTGATTTTGAAAATGGTAAATTCTTAAGTAACGAAATCCAAGTCTAAAGAAAAAAAGATCTCAACTGGAAAATGAAAGTTCACCAGCGTTTAGAGCAAACAAACAGGTGTCATCAACCCATCGCTGCTCGTGAGCAGAGTTTTGCAAATGACTGTTTTAAGCATGCTATCTGTAGAAGCCAAGAAACCGACGACTTGAAACAGGGACGAGTCTTTAGGGCAAAATAGAAACAACTATTTGTCCAAGTTCCGCGCGAATGAAGTCGCCGGCATATCTTGTTCATAATAATTTCCATCCTAAAATCACTTGCCAAATTAAAAATTATAGAGTATTTTCTTTTAGCATGCAATCAATGTTATTAAGTAAGATGGAAACGTTGAATTCTTCCTCAATTTTTACTGTTTTTGAAGAAACCATAATTTAACACAGCGATTATGAAAATTGTTCAATACAATATAAGGCTATTCTAAATACAGTTTTATTAAAAAATATATTTCAATACAACTAATATTATAGTCTTGCAAAAATATAGGTTTTTTCAATATTGTCTGCTATTCTGATTTCGTGCCATTTATTTTATGTCAAATTCTGAGTTATTTCCTCGAAACGATATAACCCCGTAGTAAGCTGCAGTTCTCATAAAACATACAGTTGGGGTTCTTTTTAATTACAATGTTCACTATGACCCCTCTACACAATAGGTAAGTTGGACCAATGCATACTATAGTGTGACCGGGGATTAGTTTGAATTGGCCGAGTTGGAAACGGAGTTGGCTTTGGATGTGGCTAATATGCGCAATCAAAGTACGCAGTGTCAAACGGGGCATGAACATATTGGTCGATGTATTGTACCATTCTGTAATTAGGAGCCAAGTCAACAATGATTGGCGCCCAATGTATGGTCCAGATGTTCGCCCAAGAGGGCCTATTACAGTATACGTATTTAGATCATAATAATGACCAGGTCCAGGCCTGGAAAACCGAAAAATGAATCTGAGGGACACCAGTACGCAAACAAGTGGGTTTCCACGCTATTATTCGAAATGTGCTCAAGTTCCAAGTTCTCCAATTTTTTTTCTCAGGACTGGGAGCGGATAATTGTTTTGAATGACAGGCGATTTAATGTAAAACGTATCACCTCCAAAGTTGAGATATCCCTAGGATAAGCGCACACAGCCCTGCATGATCACCAGAAAATGTGGGAAATGTCTTCCTGATTGGGTGCCACGAATTGCGACGAACGAATTCAACCAATATGACGTGGTCTCTCTTGGACCCTCTGACTCTAATAGAGATATTTGTCTGTTTTTCCAACGATGTGAGACACACAGTGGTCGAACCGCTCCTTTAGGAAAACAGTCTCCTAAAGCGGCAACGGAGTCATAGAGCCGACGTTGTGCAAAGTGTGTATGGCTGCTCTAAGATTACGTTGAGAAATAACAAAATATCAAATTTTTCCTGCGAATATCTGAAAAAAATTAAATGGAGAGTTTACAACGTGAACATAATTTGAACAGTATGCTATAATAGCTCATTGCTTTTCCATCATCTAATGATTCAATACTATCATTTTTATTATAACGGTGCATAGAATTGATACCCTATACATTCAATATTTTAAAATGAAAGGTCAATTTATTTTAAATTGAAGTTTTTTATGGAGAGAAGTCTACTAGATAAGTAGGCGCACTAATACGACCTTTCCTAAATGTCGGTGACCTGGATCTAGGACAGTCCATCCGCAGGCCCTTGTTGATATAATCGACTATCGTATAGAAATGACCTTTAACCACGCGCTTTCTGAACTCATCTTCTTTTCCTATTTATTCTTCCATTTCTACAAATTTTCCTAGACAGTCTCTGTTGTCTAGTGCCTGTCACTGCCTCGCGCGACAGAGGACCCGGGTTCGATTCCTGGCAAGGGCTTAGATATTGTGTGTATTCGACTTTCCCTACTGAAAGAAAACGGTAAGAAATAAGATCTCAAAAGTGGCATAAAAAGTCGCTTATGACCAGATGTTAAATAAACAAACAAACAAAACTTACAACTTGGTTTCTTACCTGCACTCGCATCGTTGTGCCATTTCTTTCTTCATTCATCGTCGATTGTTGAATACAAATATATTTAGCACATTTGATTTAAATCCGCTTGTTAGTTCCAGATGTGAAGAATGTGGTCCATCCCACGGCGCCAGATTCAACGTCGGTAGCGAGAGACGCACGCACAAGTACCTCGTCTCCATGGTAACTGCCTTCGTCATCTGCATGTGTCCCCTTATGGTGCTGCGGTTAGTACCTAGTATGAGTCATGAATCTAATAACGATTTCCCTGCGTGTTTCTGACATGTTCTACTCTGATACAGACTCGTGAAGCTCGTGTTCGTGGAAACGAACGACAACAGCGCATACTACGACGTCACATACACGCTATTAGTTTGGTTCGCTTTCTTACACACGCTGACAACTCCTGCAATATTCACCCTGTGGGTAATGAAACCGTAAGTTTGCATGCTTACTTATCAACTCGTAGCCACAAAATCGTTGGTCTTGTGGAACTTTAGCATATCGCTGACGTTAATATTTACTGTTATCTCCATTAGATAGATAGACTTATTTCGTCACAATGGGCTGAGCCCGGTGGCAACATACATTTAATATTCCAATAAAGTAATATAAGTTAAAAAAATTAATACTAATATTGAATATACAAATACGTTAACACTAATTTTAAGTTTAAATGCATAAGGTTAAACCATGTCCCTAATTCGGTTCCTAAATGATTTTACACTTTTCGAAAAAGTCCCTAGTAGACATGCAGGCAAATCATTCCAGTATTTTACGGTCCTATTTACAGTATTTATCCACGCCAGTTCGTTGTCTTCACTGATTAATTTTGAATGAATGATCATTTCTCGCTACATAAGTCGGTAAATGAATACGAGTTTTGATATGACTCCAGGCCGGTTCGCCTGTATACGCTTTGTATAGTGCCCTCTTTCTTCTAGTTGCTAGCGCCTCCAGATTACCAGGGTCTCTATAAATATTTGTTTTTTCCACCCGTTTTTGAACCCTGCCCAACGCGTGTATCTGATCGGTTCTGTAGGGATCCCAACACACCGCCCCATACTCAAGGATAGGCCTATAAGTGATGTCTTTGGTCTTTTGGATACTTTTCCGCAGTATTCTATTGACAAAGTGAAGTGCCCTCCAGCCTTTCACAGTGACTTAATTTATGTGTCCTCCCACATTTTTACTTTTTGCTCAAAGTTACGTCCAGGTATTCACAGGTGTCTACTGGTAATATATTTTCATCCCCTAATTTATATTTAACTTTAAAAACGTTTTTCATTTTTGTAAATACAATCGATTTATTTTTCGCCGCGTCTACTTTCAACCCATTTTCGACCGACCAACGTTGAATTCTGCTTAAATCAGATTGAAGAATATTTGCATCTTGGACGTTTCCAATTTTTCTGTAAATGATAGTCATCGGCAAATAATCTTATCAGAGACTCAATACCTATCGCCGAATCATGTATAAATGCTAAAAGCATTAGTGATCCCATTACTCTTCCCTGGGGCGCCCCTGACGTAACTTCAAGTGTTTCAGATAATTCACCAGTTATCCGAACACTGAGCTTTCTGTTATCCAGAAACTTGCGAATCCAGTTTAATATGCGTTTCTCAATGCCCCATTTTCCAATTTCCCTAAAAGAATATGATGCGGTACTAAGTCAAAAGCCTTTGAAAAGTCAATTACAACAGCATCAATTCTTTCCCCCTCATCTATCATATCAGATATATCTTGACATTCTGTCACTGACTCGCAAGAATATCCTGGCGTAAAACCGTGCTGCACACTATGAAACCACCCCGTTTCGTCCCAATTTCTTACGTAAATACTCCGCTAATAATCTCTCCAACAGTTTACATACAGCTGAAGTGGGACTAACCGGACTGTAGTTACTAGTTTCAGACGGCGAACCCGCTTTGAATATAGGTACTACGATCGCATTTCTCCTATCGTCCGGGACTTCATTATTGTTATTAGTCCTCGGTTGAGGAAATAGAATCCGTCAAACATTACAATAAGTAACAAATAATTATAAGACCGAAATATAAGATATTTAAATACGTAACTAGAGTAAACAAGACTTAATATAAAGTAACTGAAAATACGACACGCACACTGAAAACCCAAACACGAGCATAAACAATTGTAATGTCACTTCTTGGAGCAGCGCAACGAGGAATCTGACCTTCCGTAATAGCTATAGGCCATAGATGAACTAGAAAACATAAGAGCAGAAAAAACTATACATTTTGTGTTAAAATTATGTAATATAATTTTTTACAAAGGAACACATTCAACACTTTTGTAGGAAATTTCAACTATTAGAGAAACTCTTGTAGAGAGTAAAACGCGACTGTTAATAGAATATTTTTACACGGATTCCCAGAACGTTTGTAGTTAGCTGTTATGTAAAATTATCCCAGTATGGTGAATACTTTTCTGGTAAAGAGCAGGGTGACCTTAGTGACGAGCGATTACCAGTCGCGTATTCGTGAAATTCGCCATTCGTTTCAAACAAATTTATATTCCGTTATACAAACCTTAGTATTTCATTAAATTAAACCCTAGGTTAAGTTAATATTTGCAAGCTTTTGAAGAATGGCTTGCAGCTCGGTCCACAATCCGTACCAGAAAGTATTCTAATGGTACATTCTTCAACATCAATATTTCGTTGCTCCTAGAGCAATTGCCCCAATTTACGACGCCGTAGCACATAATTGAAAGTACATCATTTTTACGAATTTCATGTCAACGTGTTGCATTAATGCTCTAAGAGAATAACAATTTGAAATTATGTCGGCTGTTGTATATCACTCACATCAAATGCATATTTCGATTGTTCATCTGTCAATAAAAGTTATGATTTAACTTTATTAATTAATAATATCTAAATGAAGTAATCAATTTTTGTTGGGTCAACCGTATGTGGCATGGCCTTCTACCCTCCAATCATTAATCTACAAAATCGTGTATCGTAAAAAATACGGGTTACTACATAGTAGATCATAAAACTCGGAGCATGAATTGAGGGATGGTGTGTTTACATTACATAACTCATAATAGTAATTAATTAATCAATTAGTTTTTCTCCATTCAGTTTTTGGGAAAATAATTTTTATGAAAAATATTATTGAAATTAGAAAGAATATCTGCTTGTTGTTGTTGTGGTAATCAGTCCTAAGACTGGTATGATGCAACCCTCCATGCTAACCTATTATGCGCAAGCCTTTTCATTTCCACATAACTAGCACATCCCACAACATGCCTAATATACTTAACGTATTCCATCCTTTGTCTCCCTCTTTTGTTCGTACCCCAAACACTTCACTCTAAAGCTAATTTTACAAGACCCTTGTGCCCTAAAACGTGGCCTATTAATCTACCCCTTCTCTTCGTCAACGTCCTCCATATTGTTCCCTCTCCCCCTATTCTGTTTAGAACTTCCTCATTGGTAATATTATCTGCCTATCTGATTTTCAGCATTCGCCTACAGCACCACATTTCAAAGGCTTCTATTGCTTTACTATCCGCAACTCCTATCGTCCACGTTTTGTACTCATATAACGCCAGGCTACAACGAACATTTGAAGCAACGATTTCCTAATATTTACACTTATATTACCCGTAAGTAAATTCCCCTTTTTTGTGAAAGCCTTCCTTGCCTTTTCTTTCCTACTCTTTATGTTTACCATACTTCTACAATCCCTAGTTATTACGCTTCGCAAGTAGCAGAATTCCTTAACTTCCGTCAAAATATACCTTCCCAATCTAACACCCTTTGTTATTCCACTGTTTCCCATACTACATTCCATTACATTTGGTTTTCCCTCATATTGAACTCTTCTACAGGACCACGCTCATGCCACTTATTGTAGTTTCCAAGTCTTCTTCTGATTCCCCTAATACTACAATATCATCGGCATAGCGTAGTGTTTTTATTTCTTCTCCTTTCAGTTGCTTGTTAAGCAAATAGTATTTATTGAAGTTTTTTATTCTATCCCTAATGTTTTTGTCAGCCGCTATTTTAATAAGAAAACTAATTAATAATTATATTTAATACTTAATTATAAAAATCTGGACTTTCCGGAAAAGGTTTTATAGAGAATGAAACGAACTAGGATACAATTATTGAATAGCATTTAGTAGACTGAACCGTACTTTTTCCTCTTCTTTTGACCCCTCGCCAAAATATTTTCCATGAAGGACATGAATTTTTAAACACTTCTCCTTACAACTCAAACCACCCACCGACAGATTCAAGTGTGTAGATGATGAGTCGATTTCATTTAATAACTTAACCTTCTATGTGAAGTCGAAGTATTGCTTGTGTGTGTTCCAGGGAAACCAAGAAGCGTTACGGACGCTGCTGTTTGAAGAAATGTGACCAGGAATTAGTTGCGGTGATGCCGCGTCCAGACGTCGTATCCTGAGATCAGCCTCCCTTCCTGCAGGAGACGCAACTCTAAAAAGAAGTCTTCCACAAGACCAGTTTCCTTCTATGCTTCAGGAACCTACGTTTTGCCGTGATGTTCACACCAACCTTCTGCACAATGAAAAGAGTGAAGCATCCTGGTGGAAAAGCGTTCTTATGTTCCTAAAGAAAACTATTTTTTCAAAATAATTAATGAAAATAATTTATTACAGTCGCAATATCGTGGAAGGGGACTTTTTCTCCTTACAAATAAGGTGCGGGAGGAGGCGATAACTCCAAGTAATTCAAAACTATTACAAACTGAACATTACTGAAAAATTTCAATTCTTAAGTATATATCCACATATTCCACAACTGATTACGGTTACCCATTATATTTCGTGCCGATATATTCACATCTATACGTACCTGAACATAAATTCTCTTTCGTACACTGTAAAGCCTTAACTAACTTTCAGTTTCTACGCCTGAATTATTTCTCTATAATTTTAGTTTCATTTGGACAGATTCCTTTCCTTACTTCATCCTCAATCATCTTCCCCAAATCATCCTCTATTGTACATCAAGGGTTATATCTTCTATGTATCTCAATGTCGCATCTTTGTCTACTACACTTTATCTCACAGGTAACCGAATGACGACTCAACACGCGGTTGTTTCCAAACTTCAAATCTAGATTAAAATCTGAAATTAAATTAACAGAAGAAAGGAGAATTAATTTCATATCATAAATTATGAAGTGATTGGAATACTTTCTATTATTACAAATAAAGTAATTCAATTAATCAGAATTAATATTATAAATAAAAGACAAATAATGGCCAATTGTCATAAATGGAATCGTTTCATCCCCCAACTTTAGGATCATTCTTCGTTCTTTCTACAAAAAAAAACTGCTAGAATATATGAATATTTAAAAAACCCAAAGTATTGATTGTAATAATGTTAAAATTTATATGTGTATACATAATTATTATTCCAGATTGGTGAGTGAAATGTTTCACATAAAATCAAATATTAATCTATACCAATAAACAAAATTCTGTATTTTTGTCTCGAAATGGCTCCGAAACGGCTCAACAGATTTAAATGAAAATTTGAGGGTTTAAAAACTGGACATTCACCTTAAATATTCGTGCATATTTCATTTTAATATTTTGCAGAAGATATTAGTGTAATAATATATAATATAAATACTTAAATTTTCGTGTAAGTTTCATTTCGATATTTTGTAGAGTTCAGAAGATATTAATGTAAATATTTATAAACCCATTGACTTGCCGCGCGAAATGTGGCGTGAAAACCAACTGCGAGTTCTATTAGGCGTTCTTATACCATTCATCCCACTTGCTTTGTTATTATATGCGTAATTTTGGTAGTATAAGAGAGAGAGAAGGGGGCGATTTTTCTCACTCCATCTATTGTTGCAGTAGTAATCGCGCCGTAATTAACCTATTTTTGGCAGAGAAGTAATAATCTTGTTTGGATCGTCAATACGATGTATACGTAAATTGGTTTTATTTATCTCATAAAATTTTAATATTTAGTAATTGTTCATTTTTATTGCCTCGGAAACCTGCTCAAAACCAACTGCGAGCTATAAGATTTACCCTGAAGCGATCACAAATAAATGTTAACATACTTTTTATATATTCAATTAATTCGCTTTATCAAAATTCTGTACCCGTTGCTTCGTTTTTGGGGCAAAATAAAAAGAACTCTTTCCACGCGAACGAAGTCGCAGGCGTAGCTTGTTTATTAAGTATGAAAATGTATACGCAAAATTTAAATTCTGTATCTGACTCGTCGTTATTGTGATTTTTATAAAATAACTGACGAGGTCCCTAAAGTTTGGGGTTGAAACGTTTCCAAATTAACTATTCCATTACTGACTTTTGACCATTCTTTGTATTTTACTTTCTATTATTAAAAATACCGGGTGAAAGATTTAATGTCTTAAATGTTGTATTAATATTTTCTGCTATATATAAATATATATATATATGTTGCGTATTGTTACGTTGAAATATTTTTTTTGTAAATGTTGTTCCTAATCATCGTTTATGAACGTGAAGTTCTGTAACCATTAAATTTACTTTAGGCTGAATAAGTAGATAAAATATATATTCCTACTATATGTTGTGTATAAATGTTATGATATGGAAGTTAATAAATATTAATTACCAGTCCAATGTGTTGACAGATGTATTAATCTTTGCATGATTTCATTAATTATAATACATTATATTTCAAATATTTTTCTGCGATTAGACGCTATTGAAATTAATGTGTAGAAAACATTTTAAAAAGGACTAATAAAAAAACATAATTCAAATTAACTCGAAGAAATTAACAGAAGAAACTGTTAAATAGTTGATTGAAACCATTTCCATTCTACTTACTTTATCTTTCAAACGTCCAACGACAATTCTTAGGTTAACGATACATTTATATACCAGTCCTGTAATAGCATCCAAGTAGATCATGATGTGCGATCTCGTCCATTACGAACTGGGGATATTTAAAAACTTATTTCTACTAAGCTGTAATTCCAAACAATAAATCTCTAATTTTGCCTTTTATTAATGTTCAAATGTACATATTTTCTTGTGTGATAAGCTCAACTCCACTATAAGAGTATATTCGTGAATTTAAAAGGGGGGATGCGGAATGGAGTTGAAAGTAACCAAAGTTTTACTTTTGTGGATAACAGGCTACATAAAGGTGATTCAGAAAGTGGTAACTTCCCTTTAATAGCAGAGGAAGGGGATTTGTAAGGCAGAGGAGAACAGTCAATGGTTGACTATGGCCCCCGGACTACAGTTTGAGGATCCTACCCGGTGATTCACCTAAAAGAGATGTACGGAAAAACCTATAAACCTGCACCAGGTGAGTCGGGGTCTTGTATACTTGTCTCGCGCCCTTCCAAATGACGGGACAGGAGAATTCTGTGGAGTCACAGCATTCCCTTCTCCGCGTCCTCACCAGTTTCAGGAAAGCTCCCTCGGGCCCAATCTGGCCATGAGCACTTGAGTAATAAGCTACATGAGGGTGATTCTGAAATAGACAACTCCCCTTTAATACCATAGGAAGGGAATTGAAAAAGGGGAGATGTGGAATGTAGAGCAAGGTAGCCAAGTGTTGACAAGTGCCCCGGGGACTATAGTTCAAAGATCCTACCCGGCGTTTCACCTAAAGAGATGCAGGAAAAACCCTAGAAAACCTAATCATGAAGTAATTCAAATGAGCTGATTAGATCATTTGACTTTTAAATTTATAACACAAATTTAGCTGGCAGAAAAGAATTTTGTTTTTTTATATTCACGCTCAACTTTGATTGCAAAACGTACAAAATAAAGGGAATAGCGAGCCATTATACGTTGAAAAAGACAATATATTCTATCAGACATGTGCAAAATATTATAGTTAGCTTGAAATGCGATGTATATCTAAGGCATTTCCCCCCAGATCGACTGCAGGGCTCACCTGATTATGTCGGGAATGCCTCGCACTCTATCTGGTTTTTTTTATGAAAGTTCTCACAAACCGAGACACCTTCACCTATTTTAGGAGGTATATGTACTGGGGTCGAAGACCTTGGGCATATGGCAAGAGTTGTCCGCTGATCCCATTGGATCAGTCGGCCAACTGTTTCCTAAAATTGGTGGAGACATGGAGACGGGAAATTTGAGACCCGACAGCAAACTCGGCTCACGTCATTCGGAAGGGCGGGAGAATAGTTCCCAATGCCCGACCTAACTGATGCAGATTTTGTAGGGTTTTCCCTGCATACTCCTATTGAGGCTGAAAACACGGGTAGGATCCTTATACCACAGCTCCGGGGTCTAATTACCTACCTTGATACCGTCTTTGAAACGTCGTCTGAGGCACCACCTGTTGATGATCAGTTTGTTCTAAATTCCCAGCGTTTGGATTTAATTATTCTATTTCATAGTTTCTTCATTTTCAGGCCTAAATATTAGTAGAACAAAGATTGAATTTCTTTGTTTTGTGCCAAATTTTGTATACATCTAAAATGAGTAGATTCAAGGACTAGAACTCAGTCGATACATAGTAAATTAGGTTTCTCCGAATTTCGCTTTCGGTTGAGAACCTCTTTAGTCCTGAGGTTCAACTAGCGGTCTTAACCCTTCTCCAACTCAATTGTATACTTGTAGGGCTCCGTATCTTCGGCTTTCGCTTAGCCGCTCGACATAAACGTGAGCTCAATGTTATTGTGGAATATACTGCATTTTACGTTTGCCGGGTGTGTTACCTGGGTAGCTATGACGTCTGCTTCTTCCTTTTGGTTAATCTCATTGGTAAAGTCATTATACTCTGGTTATACTTTACGTATTATTCCTTCAACGTTCTAGTTATCCTGATTAGTTCTCAGATGCCTCGAAACTACCATCTTCTTTCATTCCACGATTCTGAGTACCTAATAAAAGAAAATTACTTCAGAATACGTTACATAAATGCCCATCGACGTTTCATTCGCGTCCCGTTGGCGTATTTGGGACAGAAGCTCACGGCTCGAAGAGAGCCCAGCGTGTTTGTGTAGCGGGTTGCCATTTAGTGATTAAAATACGCTGTGCACTGTAGAGACATGACAGACCACTGCATAATAAAAAATACAGGAAGCGATTGTCTAGCTATGAGAAAACAAGATGGAATACTGGAGTATTATACATATAATCCTCACACAAGATTTCACTCACACGCTCCATTTACAAAACTACAACTATTACTACACACGCAGATCAACTACGGAAGTGTAGATGCTTTTCGTCAGGAACTTGTTCATACATAATGAACGCATCGCGTACAGACATCACGCACATCTACACGACTATCATACGCACATCGCACTGCTCACATAACGCTTAACATAAACGACTCGCACCTCACGACAACGGCAGTTATAAGACACTATCACTCGTTGATGCTTCTGGACGCTTGTCTTTTCTTCGCTCGCGTAGTTGTTCAGCCCAGAACAAAGTGAGAACATACAACTGTCCCAGTCTTGCTTGTGTACCTGAAGGCTTATAACGGCAGTTTTCCGATATATACTTTCAGCGCGCGCATCACTCGACGTCCGTGAGAAAGCCCGTGTAATGCTGCTCCTTTCCTCTCCGCTTAAAGCGAGGAGAAGTCGAAGCAAAAGTGCAGTTCGCGTTATTCCGAGCGTCCTTTCACTCGATCGGCATGTTGGACACATTCTCTATTATGGCGAACTCTCTTTTGTGTATTAGCTTGGAAGACATCCGTGTTCCCTGTCAGGAACTGAGTGAGGTTGTAGTGTTCAGCTCGCCCGTAAGCGTTCCTGATTGACTCCACATTCCTACGATCGGGAGAGCAGCCGCGGTAGTGTCCCATGCTTCACTTTGAGCAGAGTTTGATCCCAGCGGTCTTACTGACCAAAGTTATCTGATGGTTTCTACGACCCTTATCATTACGCCGACCCGCGATGAACATCTTCCGTCTAACTCGGCATTGCGTCGGGCTCGGTGGAACGCCGTGCTGTCGTTCATTCTTCTGCCTCCAGTGTCTATGGTGCTTTCATGCCGGACAATGAAACGACTACACTGCATCGTTGTAGGAGCGGTCCTGAAACGGCTAGCGACTCTAAGCTGCAGGCGCTTGGAGCGGGAAGCTCACGAGCAGATCTTCCTCAAATATCCATGTGACGAGATTCAGTATTCTCAAGGTGCTTTGTCCGAGCCCGATGATGGGGGAGGCGCCGCGCATTAGCAGGGCTCGAGTTGAGCGACAGCTCCGCTAAGGAGTAAACCTCACTAAAAGCCTCCTAGCAGTTAGGACCATTAAGAGTTATAGCCAGTGCCCTGACAACCGGAGTTGCGCCTTGAGCGACTATGTTCCTCCTGACGTGAGTTACCCCGAAGAGTCCAGCCTCAGAGTCGGACCGATGACTCCTGAGGTACTCTTGAAGGCATGGCTGGGAAGATAATATCCTTCTGGTTTCCCACTTCTCCAACGGAATGTCTATCGCATTCTTCTTCCTACGCGGAGACTAGGACGAGCCTCCGTGCATTCAGATTCAGGCCTAGCAAGTATAGGGCCGCTGGTTCGCGGAGCCACCGCCTGATAGGTCCATCTTATCTGCGATCGTTCCCGCGCTATTGCATTAGTCGCTACCGTCCTCTCACTAGTAGCTTTCGTCGCGCCACGACGAGCCGACTACACACTAGGTCATACCGCAGAACGACCCTGATAAATACGGAACCCCAACCGGCAACTGCATGATCGTTAGAGTACCTCCGTCGTACAGCACACAGTCCACAGGACGACAGCGTGCCGAGAAGGACCAGATCCCTGGGAACACCGTCCCTGTAGATTGCTGTGGCTATACTTCTCTCTCCTCGGACGGTAGCGTATAGGGGAGAGTGTACGCTCGACGCGAAATATAATACTCTATCTATCTGTATGGTTGTGAGTGTGTGTTATTTTTTTTAATCTGAGGGTTGGGGCAATCCTTCCAGAAGATTTTTACCCACTAAAAACCACCATCTCCTATAGCAAACTTAACCCCCTCGACCGGGAACAACCTGATTAGCATCTACTTCGTGACGGGGGAGGATTGCCATATGGCTTTAACAAACTGAGTTAGCATTAAATATTAACTTCGTTTCTTCTATGGATATAATAAATCTTTATTAATTCCTAACACAAGCATCACACTCGCGCACTCTTTGTCTTTCGTTGCACTCGCAACTTCAGTACACACCACTAAATTTGACTTTTTAGGGCGTTCCTACGTTGCTTTCTATGGCTCGTCAATTTTCTCATATATAATATACACTGACTTCTTCGATAGCGAAAGTTTCCTACCCAGACCTTGGTGGCGATAGGCGTCACTGCGTTCCCTGCCACCTTGGTCTGGAGCATAAACTGAGGTTATTCCTTCTGGCTTTCACTTCGTGTGTCGTCCTAGGAGAGCATCCATGTAGCGCTTTCTCTCTCTTCATTGATTGCGTGGACATTCAATGAAGACGTGTAGCATCAGCGTCTCTCCAATTCTTCGTTGACTATGCTGGGAACCGTTTCTTCCGATCAAACAGGTAGTACTCGTGGGTGATGTGTGTGTGTGCCCTGTGCTGGGTCGTGTGAGTGTTGTGCTGAAAGTACATGAGAAGTAATTTGTTTAGATTGGTCATTGTCTCACGAAGATCCGTTTTAGTAGTATCTGTGTTGTAGTTTTCTACTCCGCTTGAACCATCAATTAAGTATAATCTACAATCTATTTAATTAGATCTTATATTAACTCAAATTCGTCTATTATTGCTGACAAATTTGGGTATATTCTTTTATTTTTAATACTTGTTAACTCGTATGGAACCATTTATAGTGATATTTCTGCAAAGGAATATAACATGATTACATATTTCCAAATCGATTAATCTGAATATCGAATGACCTTTTCAAAGCAGCAATAGGACTAATTGGTTACCTCACACATGCAACGACAATTTAGGCGGCAAACAGTCTAACCACAAATGGTTTAACCCTGTTCAAGATAAATGTTTCCTCTACCTATAAATGTTATCACGAGTTCAAGCTTACTCACAATAATTCCGCTTGGATAACCGTCCCAAAATATATTGAACGCAGTGCCACTTCCCAAAAATTAGATGGAACCGAATGAAACTTTACTTGGTTAGCACTTTAATATAATTTCTATATATACATCGTTACATTTTCGGTAGAAAGAATGACCTAGAAATATACGTTGAAATTGCTTGCAACTCATCACTTTTGTATTATTTATTATATATATAACTAGGGTGATTCGTCCTCAGGCCAACAAATCTTACTGGGGGGGGGGGAGGGGGGTAACAGAGCGACTCACGGATAAAATGTCGCAAATGTGAAGGTTTCGAGCGAGTGATACTCAATAGAATCATGATGAAAAAGAACAGAACTAAGTAACTACAGTAATTGAACAGTATATAACATTTTATGAAACGGTTTGTACTACGACCAGGTGTTCGTATATTACGGACCAGGAGTCATATGTGGCAGGTCTAATCGGCGCGAATTGGAATTCCTTCGTTATGGAAGAATTATACCGGCAGTCTGAGAGTAGAGTTACGTCTGAACACTCGCGTTCCTGCTGTAAGTAAGTCTGTTACGATCGTTTCCAGATAGGTGATGGTGATGTCGGTATATCATATTGACGAACTGAGGCGACTTGCTCAACGCGGGTTGGAGCTACGGGTTTGATGTGGCTGGCTTTCAGGATCGCTTAGTATATGTGCGGCCGATTAAGCTAAGATAGGGATATAAGGGTATGTGTCGTTCATGGCTTTTGACGCACTGGGTACTGTTGGTTAGATTATTATATCTGGGATACTAATAGTGGTTGTATTAGTTTCTGTGTGTATACTGGGGTGTGTAGGTTTTAGGTGTGAGTGGGGTGTGGGAGGATGTAATCACGGCGGAATCTTGGTTGTTTTTAGGGGGTAGAGTGTTTTTAATGATGTGCGTGGGCTGGGGGGGGGTTGCGGGGGGGTGTTGGTGGTAAGCTAGATGCTTTCGGGTTAGGGGGGTTTTTTATGGCTTGGTTTTTGTATGGGTGTGGTGGTCGTGTGCGTTAAGTGTTTTTTTTTTTGTTGGGGTTTTTTTTTTGGGGTGGTTGGGGTATTGTTTGTTTCTGGGGTGTGTTTCTGTTTGGGTGAGGGGGGTCAGGGGTAAGAGGCTTGGGCACTGGGTTGTGCAGGTGGGGGTGTGGTGGTAATGTGGATGGTGGTGGCTGGGTTTTTTGGTTTTGGTGTTTTACCCCAGGTGTTTTTTTGCTTCGGCTTTTGCGTTTTTGGGTGGCGAGTTTTTTCCTTTTTGCTGTATACGGGTACTGTTAATGGGGGCTGTGATGGGGGGTTTGGTGGGGTGGACGTTGAGGTGAGTCGTTTTTTGGGCTTGGTTACTAGGTCGGTTTTTTTGTTATGATAGTTGGGTGTCGTTATGTTGGTACTATTGGAAGTTTTTGTTTTTTTTTGGTGTTGTTATGTTTGCCTGGGGGTTTTTTGTGGGAGTTTGGTCGGTTGTTGGTGAGGTGTATGAGGTGTTCGATTGGGTTCTCTTTGTTGTGCGGACGTAGTGGGGGGGTACTTGGATTTATTTGGTAGGGGAGTTTTTGGTTTCGATGGTTTTTCTGGGTGGCGTTGCAATCTGTATTCTTGTCTTGGCTTCTTGGTGATTGTGCTAACGTTTACGTTGGGATTCGGGTTGGTTTTTATTTTTCGATGTGAGTGGCGTGTGTTGTTTTGGGTAAGAGATTTCTGTGGGAGGGGGAAGGGCTTTGGGTGGTTAGATGTGTTGTTTACTGGTTTTGGTGGGTTTGTGTGGTATGTTGTTGTTGGGATTTATTTTTGTTGGTTGGTGTGGCTTGGTTTTGGACCGTGGGCTGGGGGTGGTGTCGTTGTTTTTTTTTGTGTGATGGGGTGTGCGGCTGGTGTGATCGGGTTGGTGTCTTTTGGCGCCTCATTGTTACTGGGGTGGTTTTTTAGGAGTGGTTAGGGTGGTTCGGTGGGGGTGTTTAGGATACGGTTTTTTTTTTGGTGTGTGCTAGCGGTGGTAATACTGGGGAATCAGGGGTTGTCGGGGATTTATGTGCTCTGCAGGGCGGGTATGTGTTGGTGGGTGTTTGGGAGGGGGTACGTGGTTTTTGGTATGGGAATTGTGTTTTGGGTGGGGGTTGGGTGGTTTTAGTGGACGTGGTTGTTGGTTTCGTGTTTGGTTTACTAGGTGTGGCGGGGAATTTGTTTGAGTGCAAGTAGTAGTGGGTGTTGCGTGGTTTGGGTTTTTTTTGTGTGGGAGTGGTTGTTTTTGGG
This sequence comes from Eucriotettix oculatus, assembly GCA_034510155.1. NCBI lineage: Eukaryota > Metazoa > Arthropoda > Insecta > Orthoptera > Tetrigidae > Eucriotettix > Eucriotettix oculatus. The sequence continues at coordinate 110,020,821 of CM067377.1, read as the reverse complement.
GGGGTGGTGGTAGGTTGTGCTTTGGTTTTGGGCGGTTTGGTTGGATTTTGTATTGTCAGTGTGGGGATGAGCTTGTGTGTCTGGGGGGGTATTTTTTTTTTTTTGTTGGATGGGTAGGTGTAGTGTCGGGGGGTGGGTGCCCCCCACACATCCCCATGGGGGTTCTTTTTGTTAGGGGAGGGAGTTTGTGGTGCCCTTGGCTCCACTGGGTCGGACGGCACCCGACACCATACCACACGGTGGTCGTGGGTGGTGGGGGGTTACTCTTATTGCTCGTGGTTGGGCCAGGACTTTTTTGGCGTGGGTTGGTGTTTTGGTCAAACACAGTGTGGGTGTGTGGCGGTTTTTTTGCTGTTATTTTTACTCTGACGATTGTTGGTTGGTTTGGAGTGGATGGGGGGGGGGTGGTGGAGGGTGGTTGTCTTGGCGGGATGGGTACGGGGGTGTGAGAGGTGGGGGCTGTTTTTGTTGCTCTGGTCGTTGTGGATGAGGGTGTTTGGTTTCGTTTTTGGTTATGGAGGAGATTTTGGCGGGGGTGGTTGGTAAGTTTGGGACGTTGTGGTGGCGTGGTGTGGCGGGTTAGGGGTTGGTGTAATGGTGTTTTTTTTTTCGATGGTGGGAAATTTTGTAGAGTTGTGTTGTTGTGTGGTTTGCGTGGTGATGCATAGGTGGGTCTTGGATTGGGGTGGCGTGTGTTTTGTGTAGTTTTTTGTCTGGGTGGGTTGTTGGGGTAGTGCTTGTTGGTTTTTGGTTAGGTTGGGGGTTGGTGTGATGCGAGATGCTATGCGTTTGTTTTGCGAATTTGGGATGTGTATGTGTGGATTAGATTTTGAGGAGGGTTTGGGTTTTGTAGTGTGGTTTCGGTGGGCGGTGGTTTGTTGCTGGTGAGGGATGGTCAGATTGTTGTTTGGGTTGAGGTGTTTTGGTTTGAAGTTATGGGCTGTGCGTGTTGGGTCGGGCGGTGTTTTGTGGGGAGTGGGAGTGGGGGGGTGGATGGTGTGGTTTGCGCGGTGTTGGTTAGGGGTGTTGTGGTTGGTTGAATATGCGATGTAGGGTGTGAGGTTGTGTTTGGCGGTTACGGTTGGAGTTTTGTGTCTTGGGCGTGGTGGGTTTGGTGATGGGGGGGTTTTTGTGCGTTTGGTTGGGTTTTGAGGTGTTGTGTATGTGTTGGGGGTCTGGGTTGTGTTGGGTTTTTTTGTTGGTGTGGGGTGGTTGTTCGTGTGGTTTGGGGGTTTTAGGCGACGATTCGGTTTAGGGGCGTTCATGTGTTTTAGGGTAGTGGCGTATATGGGTGTTGGGGGGTGTGTCTTGATGTGGGGGGTTGAATTGATGTTGGGTGGGCTATGGTGATTTGCTGTTATATGGGTGGTGGTTGTCTGGTTTAGTATTGTGCTGTGTGGGGATAGCTGATTGTTTTAAGGGTGCCGGTGTTTGTGGGTTCAGAGTGGATAAGGTTTGTGTTTTTTGGTGTTGCGGGTGGTGTGTGTCTTGTTGGATATTTTTTTTTTTTTTGAGGGGGTGTTAGGTGTAGACGGGAGAGTTTTGTTGTATGTGGGTAGGCTGGGGAAAGTGTGGGATGTGTGTGTTTGGGGCGCGTATGCGCTGTGCTTGTGTTTAGGAGTAGCGGTTAGTTTGTGGTGTTTGGGGGGGTGGGTACTTTTGATGGTTGTCTTTTTGAGGGCGGGTAAGCTCTTGGGTGGTGGTTGCTGGTATGGATGTTGTTCTGTTGGGGGAGGGGGTGAGTGGTGTGGGTGGGTTGAGGAATGGAGGGAGGTGATTTTTTGTACATTTTTTGGGTGCGTTTGGTTGGGAGATGGTGGTGTCGTTGAGTTGGGTGGTTGTCTGTTTGTCTTTGTTAGGTAGGGGGGGGGAGGTGTGGTGGTTTTATATTGGTGTGCTTTTGGTTTTGGGTTCCTTGTTGGTGGGGGGCTTTTTTGTTGGAGGGGATGTGCTCTTGTGGGGGGTGGTGTCTGGGTGGTGTGGGTGGTGTCGATGGGGGTGTTCCTGGATAATAGCGGGGATGGTTGGGGGGGGGGGGGGGTTGGTGGTGGTTGTTGTGTGGTTGTGGGAGGTGTTCGGGTTTTAGTTATTCCTTCTGATTTGTGATGTTTGGTTGGGTTTTTTGTGGGGAGGTGGTAGTGTGGAGGGTGAGAGGTTCGTTAATGTGGAAGATGCGGGGGTGGATGTTGTGTGGGGTGTTTGTCTTCTCTGTGGTGGTGTTCGGGTTTTGCTATTGGTGGTTATGGAGTGGTCGCTTTCGTGTTTTTTTTGGTCGCGGGTGTTTTTGGGGGATTTCGGGGGTTTTTGGGACGATTGATGTGTGATCTTTTGTTGGTTTTTTCCGTGTGTTGGTTGAGTTGGGCTGGGACGGGGTGCAGATGTTGGAGTGGATAAGGTGGTGGAGGTGGGACGGTTTTATCTTTGCGTGATAGGTGGGAAGGTTTGTGGTTGGTAAGTGACAGGTAGGTGGGTTGGTGTTGAAGGTGTGGGGGGGGTAGGTTTTTTTTGTGGTTGTGGCGTGGGTGTCGCGTTAGTATTGGTGGGGGTGAGTGTGGGCGGTGGTTTATATTATTTTTTGTGTGGGCACGAATGTTGGCCTCTTTAGTATTGTTTGTGTCGGATACGTAGGTCTGACTTTAATGGTTTGTGGCTTGTTTGGTACAGGTTAGTGAGTGGAGGGTACGGTGGGTGGCATCCAGTCCGGGTTCGGGCGGGCTCAGGTGAGGGTGTAGGTTTTGTGTGATTGATTTTTTTTGGTTTGGGTGTGAGCTTGGTTAGGCGTTGCTTGTCGTGTGGTTGTGATGTTGTTCGGTGGGGGTTTCGTGGTTATTATGGCAGGTTTGTGGTGGGGGTGGTTGGGTTTGGTTTTTGTGTTTGCTTGGGGGCGGGTTGTAGAGTTGGCTAGTTTAGTGCTGGTGGATTGGAGTGGACTGGTGGTTTCGGGGTTGTGTTTTTTTGTGTGGTTTTTGGGGTGGTTAGTTTTTTTGTTAAGTGGGGTTTTTGTTTTTTTTATTTTTTTTGTGGTTTTGGGTACGTGGTGTTCTGGTGGAGTATTGTGAGTTTTGGGTTAGGTTTGATTCGTGGGGGTTGTCGTTCGATGGTTAATGTTTTTGGGGTCGCGGTTCGTTTTGATGGGCTTGGAGGTTTAGGGTGTGGGGTGGTTGGGGGTAGTTTGTTGTTTAGTGTGGTTTTTTAGAGATGGGGAGGTGTGGGAGTGTTGTGGGGAGTGCTGTATGGGAGTAGTGTGGGAGGTGGGTGGGGGTGGGAGTTGGGTTAGTGGTTTTAAGGGTGTGTGCGTGTTGCTGTTGTTATGCGTGGAGTTTGTTGGTTGAGTATGTTTGTTGGGTTGGCGTTTTTGGGATCGGGTTATGTGAGGTGTGGGTGAGGGTTGTGGGGCTGTGATGTCGGTGTTAGATCGTTGTGTTGGGATCTTTGCTGGGTTTGTGGGTATGGGTGGGTTGTTTTTTGTGGATTGTGAGTGATTTTGTTTGGTAGTATTCTGTGTTTTGTTGAGGGGTGCGGTTGGTGGCGACGGTGCTAGGGGTGTATTCTGTGATTTTGAGAGTGGCGACGTTTCGATGGTTAGGGAGGTGGGTGTGGTTTTCTCGTTGGTGATGGGAGGTGGGGTGTCTGATTTTGTGCTGGAGAGGTGTGTGCTGATTGTTGTTGCTTGTGGGTGAGTAGGTTTTTAGGTTTTTTTAGTTTTTAAGGCAGGGGGGTTTAGGGTTGTATTAGGTTTATGTTGTTTTTGGATTGGGAGGATACGGGGGGGGTTTGGGTGGGTTGTTGTCGTTTTGGGTTGTAGTCAGTGTTGTTCTTTGAGGGAGGTGTATAGTGTTTGTAGTTGGAGTTGTGTCTGTTTTTTGGAGGGGTATGCTGTGAGTGTGTTTTTAGGTTTGTTTTGTGTTGTGGTTGGGTTGGTGGGGGGGGTGATTGGGTGCGGGTTACTTGGGAGTTTGTGTCAGTGTGTTTTGTATGGGGTGAGGGTTTGTGAGGTGATTTTGGGGAGGGTTTTAGATGGTACTCGGGAGTAGATGGGCTGGTGGGGTGGATGGTGGGTTGCGTGTTATTGAGGCGGTTGGGTCGGATTTGAAGTTTTGGTTTTTCGGCCTTTGTGGTTGGGCGAGGTCTGAGTCTAGTAGCTTTTTAGGTGTGGTGTGAGGTTTGGGTACAGGTTTTTTTGTATTTGGTGAGTAGTAAAAAATGAATATAATAAAAATATTAGGTGTGATTATCTCTTAATGTCATTAGTTAGAATTTGTATTTATTTTAATTGTCTTGTGTTGAAATATTTATCTTGTTTATTTACTGGTGTGTTAAAATAAATTTGTTTGTTTTGATATTTTATTGAGTAATATTGATTATAATTAATATGTTTTTGTTGTTTAATCTTTTTGATTATTGAATGGTGTTAACTTTTTAAAAATTGTTCATTATTTTTTATGTATAATTATTATGTTTGTCATTTTTCTTTTATATTGGTAATCTAATTATTATTATTAGTTTCTTTACTGTTTCAGATTATAATTATGTCACTCTAAGTATTTAATTTATTTTTAATAGCACTTTATATAATAGTTGGTATTTTGCGAACTTTTTGAGATATTAAAATATCATGGTTTTATAATTTCTTTGATTTTTAAATGTCTCATAAACTTATATATCGATTATACACCATGATTGATACTACGAATCGATTTTATGATTTCCATGTGCTTATAATTGATACGAGTACATAACCTGCATATTGTCACTATTAGTTATTATGGGGAGTAAACATCTACTTACTAATTCTTATAGTAAAAATAAGAATCGAAAAGCAAAACCCAAAGTTAAATTATATCATGGTAGATCAGGCGGTTCTGCTAAAAATGAAGATGAAGAAATAAATAATCTCAAATCACAATACAACCAAGTAAGTATGTTATATTAATATTTAAGTAATGGCGTATTTTCTTTCATATTTATTGACATCATTTTTTCTTACAATTTTAGGTGGTTACCAGTATAATTAAAACTTTTAAAGACATCCCACTGTCCCATAAAACGCAAAAAGGACTGAAGGATAATAATTATGTCATTCCTACAGAAATTCAGCGTGAAAGTATTTGTATAGCACTCCGCGGATTAGATGTTTTAGGTGCTGCCAAGACGGGTAGTGGAAAAACCCTTGCATTTTTAATACCCGTATGTATAATTTTTTAAGTAGTGTCTTCACATTTTACAAATCAAATGGCAATGATATTTTCCTCTGTCAATTTTATAGGTTTTAGAGCATCTGTATTGCAAAAAATGGACACGATTAGATGGTTTGGGAGCACTTATAATTACACCAACTAGAGAACTTGCATTTCAAATATTTGAAATGTTGCGTAAGGTTGGGCATCATCATGACTTCTCTGCTGGTCTTATTATTGGTAATTTAATTTTAATTGTCATTAGAATTGATTATAATTTTCATCATTCTATTTTTACTAAATGAATTGAAAACATCCAGAAGTTTTAAATTATTTTTAATTTGTGAGTATATAAATATATTTGCATACGCATTTTATTAAATGTATCAAATACAAACTACGCAGAATGGGGGAAGAGAGAACAATTTTGAGGACTTTGACCAAGGGAAGGGATAGATTAATAGACCACATTTTGAGACATGGTTTGGGAGCACTCATCATATGAAAGTGTGTGTAAAGAACAGACATAGGCTAAGGATGGAATATGCTAAGCATATTAGGGAGGATGTAGCTATGTAGAAATGAAAAGGCTTGTGCATGATATTATAGCATGGAGGATTGCATCAGGCCAGCCTTATAGACTGAATACCACAGAATCATCAAATACAATTTTAAATTTTTGTGTTAATTGTTTTTCCCGTATATAAGTTATTCAGATAATTAAGGTTGCTGAAAGTAACTAATAATACAATTTCACTTGTTTATAGGTGGCAAAGATTTGCATTTTGAAAAGAAACGAATGGATCAATGTAACATTGTCATTTGCACACCCGGAAGACTACTTCAACACATGGATGAAAATCCTTTATTTAGTTGTGACAATATGCAGGTACATTCCCACATTTTACTTTCCTATCATTTCTAGTATTCACATAATGGGAAACCAAGAACCATTTACTAAATCTGTACACCCGGAAAGCATACATTATTTTGGTTTAATATTGTTGGGTGTTAACCTAAGATCATAGTCTGAAGCATGAATAAGGCATGCACCATTGGAAAGTACAAAAAGAAATTGGACAATAAAAAGTTTGTTCTGTAATTATTATTTGGCTTTTGGCATCTTTTATTCTAAACAAAAATTTATTAACATGGTATAACCTTAAGAGAAAATAGTAGCAATAGACCTGATTATCTTTAGTCATCTTATCTGGATTGGATTAAATCTTTCTTGAAACATTTTATATAAGCACTTATTTCTCAGTGAGGATATTCACCTACCTATCTCTAGATACATACACATCATCTCACTGCTTAAAGCCCCTCATGCATGATGACAAACATTTAGTTTAAAAGTAGCCTTATAGAGCAATACTCACTTTCTTGATAAAAAAAAAATTAATGTTCACAAGTGAAAACAAAGAAACTATATTCACAAAAAGTTTAACTTCGCCTTCTAATCCAGTTTTTATTTCTTTATGACAGTACTAGGATAAAAATAGACATGGCTACACAATATGCTGTACCTTATTTTCCTCCTCAAAAAAAGCCATTTCATGCAGATGGGAGATCCAGTCTTCCTTCAGATCCAACATCTTCCTGAGACTGGTGTCCCTGTACAACTCCTTGTGAATTATATCATTTAGTGTAAAATCTAAGGGGCTTTTTTTCTAATACTGGGAATAAACAAATAGGTCTACGGAAGCAAGACTGCTCTGATTGCTTCAACCCTTGGGATGAAAAGAGATTTAAATGTTCAAAGCATAGTTTATATTTTATTTCCTCATTTTTTTAAATTCTCGTCTTAACATTTTTATTATATTACTCAAAGCTTTATTTCTTCTGGTATTTCAATTGTGGTAAACATTTTTTGCTTTTTGCCTGCCTCATTATTTGTGTGCATCCAGTAATCAGAGCATTTGAAAATGTTAATAACAGTTTTATTAGTGTCCATTTCATTTGCATGTACTATTAAACTTATGAATGGGTTAAGGATATAAAGTTTTAAAGCTGTATCCTTGTTTGTTCATCAGTGTTGATCTATAAACTATAGATAAATTATACTATGACTTAAGTTTTATACTTAGATTGATTTGAATTATTTTGTTTTATATTTGCAGATCCTTATACTCGATGAAGCTGATAGATGCCTGGATTTGGGTTTTGAGAAAACTATGAATAGTATAATAGAACATCTTCCCCCTAAAAGACAAACACTTCTATTTTCTGCTACACAAACAAAGTACGCTGCAGTATTATATACATTTCTCAACTTCTGAAAAGTATATATTTATATAAAATAATAGTTTAATTAAATGTTGTAGGAAATTTAGTTGGGTCGATAAGTTTAAAGTCTATTTTATTTTACTCAGTCATCATGTCATAATAAGATTAGAATCATAGTTTTATACAAATTTAATGTAATACAGTAATTTGAACAATTTAATTTCAGATCAGTAAGGGATCTAGCTCGACTTAGCCTGAAAAATCCCACTTATGTCTCTGTCCATGAGAATGCTGTCCACAGTACTCCTGAAGCCCTAAGACAGAGTTACACTGTTGTAGATCTTCATGATAAAATGTCTGTTCTTTGGTCATTTATCAGAAGCCATCTTAAACATAAAATTATTGTATTTTTCTCAAGTTGCAAACAAGTTAGTAGTGTAATCATAATTTTACAAATGCATTAGCCAATATGTATACAAAAACACTATTTATGTATGTTCATTTATGACTTTTCTTGACTTCTTCACATTAAAATTCAATAATGAAATATAAAATGGTACAATCATTTATTTATTGTTGCAAGAGTATCATAAATGTTTAAATTATTTGTATAATTTTAAAAGAATGGAAAAATGTCAACCAAGCCCAGGACCTCGCGATATCCAGTCACGTGCTCTACCAACTGAGCTAGTCCAAGGCGCGATCTAATATCTCTCTATTCCTCGGACTAGCTCGGTTGGTAGAGCATGTGGCTGGTTATTGAAAGGTCCTGGGTTTAATTCCCTGGTCTGGTTGACATTTTTCCATTCTTGCCTTTCTTCTAAAATTAACTATATGCTTTACTGGGCTTCAATTGAATAAATTTCACTTCATTATTTGTATAATTTTGACATTCAGTACATCTGTTTTACACAGGATATCTAGCATTTCATTCATCACTCTTGAGAAATTATTGATTTAACAATCAAAGGCTATAGCATTTCATTCATCACTCTTGAGAAATTATTGATTTAACAATCAAAGGCTATAGCATTTTTTCAATTGGCCAGTCAAAACTTTAATTTTTTATTGTTTTTACAAAACATTAATTATGTATTTGATATTTTTATAAAATTTAAATTATTTATAGGTTTAAAACCAACATCATAATTATTAAACAAGTTAAACTAAAAAACTATTTTTTTCTCTCGTGAATAATTTTAACTGGTAAATTTTTGTCAATATACTTGGTTTTATTCAATCTAATCTTGATGAATTTATTAATTAAATTTGTCTGGTAAGAATTTAGTATAACTTTATTTATTTTTCAGTGTGGTATTTGTAATGTTACAACTTGATAACCTTATCTACCAGATCATAAGAATAATTATTAAATTTCAGGAATCAGTTTTCTAAATAAGATTAAAAGTTTTTGATATGTTGGTCATGTTGTCCTTGTAAATGTAAATTATCTAAATTTGCTTCCACATTGATACATAATTATGTATCTTCTGATTCACCTAATTGTCAGTATCCTGAATTTTCACTTATTTAAACACAACAATATAACAAGTTAAACAGGTTAAAATAAGAAAAGATAGTAAATTATCTTCAATGTAATAATAATAATGTATATTAATCATTTTGGTAATGAAAGCATCTGCAAATGTAATGTCTACTATTACACTAGCAAGGTAATAATAAATTCAGTGTTATTTAATTACATTTTTTATGTAAAAAAATGTATTATTTAAACCCTTTATTGCTGCTCTTATAACACACAACTTCTCTCATATTGTTAATACAAAATCCATTTGACCATTTATGTCACATCATTTGATTTAATGGGAAATTGTTTCAGAATATATTTTATTAATCTGGATTCAATGAATTGTTTAGTATTTCTTTTAAGTTGCAGTGCAGACTAATGTTTATTATAATAAAAGTATATTAAAATACCTTCCCCCTAAAATACAAAACATTTTTATTTTCTGCTACACGAACTAAGTCATAAATTTCTTACCTTCCAAATAGTATATATTAATATAAAATAATGGTTTATCTAAATACTGTAGAAAAGGTGGTTGGGTCAATTTATATGTTTCTGGTTTATCATTAGGTCTTCTTTACTCACATTTTGTAAATTTAATGGCTTTTTGTTATTTATAGAAATGTTTTTAAGAGTAATGATTACAGATTCATTTATTTGTATCTTTAGGTGAAGTATCATTTTGAAGCTCTCTGTCGGCTTCGTCCAGGAACAAGCTTGTTAGCACTCTATGGTTCATTACATCAATTACGAAGAATGGAGATATATCGTACATTCTGTGGTAAAACACATGCTGTTCTTTTATCAACTGATCTTGCTGCCAGAGGCCTTGGTATGTAACAGTTTCATTTAAAAATAAATTTAATTCAATGAACATCATATTAAATAAGAAAATTTAGTCTGTACAAGAATATTCAATTCAAGTACACACTCCAGATTGTAGTGTAATCATTTCATTTAGAAGATCATATTTACTAAAATTTTATCAGTACATTTTCTTTTAATTATTGTTTCATGTGATATATTGTAATTTTTTTCATCATTATTTTATGAAGATTTCCCTGAAGTTGACTGGGTTGTTCAGATGGATTGTCCTGAAGACTCTGCGACATACATTCACCGTGTAGGACGTACTGCTCGTTACGAAAAAGGTGGAGAAGCAATTCTTGTTCTAACACCTTCTGAAGAAACTGCTATGCTGACAAGATTGGAATCTGCTCGGATACCAATAGAAAATATTAAGTAAGTTTGTTAGGAACTTCACAATTAATTGGGGCGATACCGGTTTTATAAACTAAAAATTATTTTTCTCATCATTTATAGTTACCTATCAGTTTTAAATTATTACATTTCAGTAATCTTCTTTGAATGTAATTAGCCTCAACCCATATGTTTAATTTATCACACTTGTTTAAAAGAAAGTGATTTAAGCTTAATGTTTTGATTATTGTCTGTCATTTATAATTAATGAAATAAAATACTTATTAATGAAATCTTATTTTTAGGATAAATCCAAATAAACTTCAATCTCCTCAAAGAAAGCTAGAAGCACTTCTAGCCAGAGATCCTAATCTCAAGGAAAGTGCCCAACGGGCCTTTGTTGCATATTTAAAGTCTGTATTCCTGATGTCTGACAAACAGGTGTTCAATATTAATGCTTATGACACAGATGCATATGCAAGGTTAGTGATGTAATTCACATATTTTTAGATTTTTGTTGTGTAAAATATCAAAATGAAGCAAATTATTTTGTTACTCCAGTGTATTTCATTTAATAAAATGAAGTATAAGATATATTTCAAATAAAGCAGTATTCTAAAATTAAATGTAATTTACAAATTTATTGAAACCTCTTAAAATAAATTACAATTAATATTTATATAACTTAAAGTACAGTATGAAGATAAATTATGTAACCTTTGAACTTTGTATTTATGACATTAAATTTGTGGTTGCTATATGATTTTCAATGTATGGATGTTGGAGAAACTTTAATTAAAAGCACAGTTCTTTATGTTTACACTATCAAAAATATTTATTGATTAACGTATTCCAAATACCAGCTGCAATTTTTAGAAAATCAGAAATGTTATAATAATTCAAGAGAGAGAAAATATATCTATTTCAGGTCCCTTGGTCTAGCTATTCCTCCACGAATACGATTTTTGCAGAAGTATCAAAAGGCAATAGCAAAACAGAAAGATGAAAATGAAGAATCTACAGCACTACTAACCTCATCATTAGAAAATACAAGTGACTATATAATAAAAAAGGAAGATTGCTTTGAAGAGGGTAAGTTAATGTGCAGTAATATTCACTCTCCTCTAACCAAACATCCAGTAAATAAACCAAACTTTAATATTTGCTTTATCATATATAATGTAGGATACATTATTTTCCTCATCTTACATTTGACATTGTTTATAAATGGTATGGAAAATATGTTCACTTTCATTGCTATATACTTGAACTCCTCAAATGAGTGATATGATAAAATAGGTCAGAGTAATTTTGTTTACATATATTTTGTAAATGAATACACATGAAAATTGTATATTTAAAAAGCCCAGTTAGATTTTTTATTCCATTCTAAATATTGTAAAAGTTGAAATCATGGACAGACAAAAAAAAACATTTTACATAAACTTAATAGAAATGAATTCAATAGCAAAGATACTTACAATATTTTTTTAATATTAGAAGTTTGCGTATCCTTAATTCAGGGATTGTAAATATTACTTAAGAATCTGTATGAAGTGAAGCATTAAGTGAATATGCATCATTCTTAATATGTAACATTTCATAAACTAATCTAGATCTATCTATATCTACTGCATAAAAATTGACAGTTATCTTAGATAAATTGTGAAGTGACTAATGGCACTAATGATTCTGGGCCATTTTCATTCTAAACCAAATGTACTAGTATGATTTTAAAGTTTTACACAAAGTTTCTCTTTTCTGATAGTTACCTGTTTTACTGATGATAGGCTGAAATCTTAACCCAGGTTTTGCACTTGAAAGATTGAGATTGTAACCCAGGTTTTGCACTTCAAAGTGTGAGATTTATACCCATCAAACTTGTATTACTGTTTCACTTCAACATATGTCAACTTATGAACATTATTTAGCAAAAAGAAAAGTGTACATAGTAACATAGTTGTGCAATCATTTCTCCAAAGTTTTCTTATACTTTCTATCTGTCCAAAGTGTTTGTTGAGATTTCCTTTGGGTATAAATTCATAAACACTATAATGTACAGAATTGGAAATAAACTATTTAATGATTTTATTTTTTTCATTTAAACTGTAATAATGACTATCAGAAGTGTTGTACCATTTGACTATATTCCAAGGTAATTAGCACAAGCTATTTATCTTTTGATTTATTGCCCAGTTCCATTTTTCAAGTCAATAATATATTGTTTTCAGATTCTCCAGCCAATGAAAATTGCAATGACACTGATTCAGATGATGAAATACTTCACTTACGTCGAAAGAATCATGAATTAGAAGATTATATTGAAGATAATCCAATTGAATCAACTGGTTTTGAACATCAAGGGATAAACACAACTAAGAGCAAGAAGAAAATTGTCACAAAGGCAGCCATTGCTAAAAAAATTATAAAGAAAAAAATAATAGCTAACAAGAAAACTGTTTTTGATGATGAGGGAGAGGTAAGTTGATATAGGTGTTGATATGGTAAAATTGTGTTTATAAATTGCCAGTTTGAATTTAGTAAGTATTTATTGCTTATGTAATTAGTTGTCCATTTATCTTTTTACTTAAGGTTTTAGTTGATGGAAATAGGCAAAAATTGTCAGAGATAGCCAAGAAGTATGAGGAAGAAGTTCCAGATAAAGGTGGTATTGATCTGGAGCAAGCAAAGAAGGTTTTAGAGGAAGAAGATAGATTGGACAAACAAAGAGAAAGGGAAAGAGTGAAAGCCAAACACAGGTATTTTTACTTCAACTTATTCTTAATGTGAAAAGGTGCCCATGTTAAAGGAGTAATTGTAATAATTTTTTCTATATGCTCTATAGGGAAGAAAAACGAAAGCTAAAGAATGCAAAAAATAAATCAGTTGATTCAGATCAAGAAGAAACAAAAGTTCAAATTGTTTTATCAGGCAATGAAGATGAAAGTTCATCTGATGGTCCTGATCTTTCATGGCTACCAGATCCAGATAAAGTTTATGGGGAGAAACAAGATGATGACACCAGTTCAAACAACTCAGTTAGTGAATGTACAGATAATTCAGAGGATAAATTGCCTAACGAAGATATTGAGTGTGAATATAGGTATGTTTACGTAATAAATTATAATAAAGTTTTCACTTTCATGTTGTTTATGACGATTCGTCAAAATTTGGCTTCATAAACTGTCTTTAAGACATCTGAATATTTATTAAGTATCAAATTAATTAATGTTCATTAACTGATGCTGCAAAGTTAATAATTCTTTTAAAATAATGTTTTATTCTTTTGTTTTTTCAGCAATTTACCAATGAAGAGGAAGTGTCGGCCACAGAAAAAGAACACAAAGAGGCCAAAGAAAGATCAGATGGAAGAAGTTTGTTTAAAGGATGATGAGGATCTAGCACTACGCTTCTTGAGAAACTCAAGTCATTAATGAAGATAATATTTGTTAATAAATAAAGTTGAAAACCAGCGAATTTTTAATTTTGAATCTGGGTTATCAATTATTCAACCTTTAACAAGCTTTAAAAAAAATCCAAAAGTTTGTGCCTAGCTTCAATTAACTATTCATCCCAAACACCCAAATAATTCATATGGGTCATTCCATAAATCAAGTAATCTATGGTGTCTTCAACATCTGCAAAATTTCAATTCAAAATGTGTTTCTGGCCGAGATACAGGCATTTAGAGTCAGTGTCATCTCAAAAATGCCACTATAGAGCTTTAATATTGTGGCAGTTATTAGAGAATAGACCCTGAATTTTGTTTCTGAAGCAAACTTTATGTATAGATCATGAAAATAATAAAAGTTACGCAAGTATCATGCCCCCCAAAAGTTGCCAAAAATAATTTTCTTACTTTTGTTTTGTATTTTCAAGAAATCCTAGTATACATACAATAGTTATAGCTTTCATATTTTGTAGTTCGCATGTATACAAGTCAGAGAATTTGCAGAGAGTATACTTTGATGAATTTGGTGCAGCAAGCCTGGCGCCAAAGAGAGAAATGCCAAAAATGAGCTTTTTAGAGGGATGCCAGATGTTGGTTTCTAGTTGACACTATTAGAAAGATCAGGATCTTCTGTAATAGAAAATTTGTATTTAGTTTTGGTGTCTCAGATGATAAGGTCTAAAATTTAGTGTCAAAGTGAACTGCGTTGTCAACCAATATCATCTCCTCGTGTTTTATTGTGCAATAATCGCTCAAATAACAAATGAACTGCTTGATTTTTGTAACACGAAATTCTTTGGGTTGCTCCATGATGACTCTGCCGCTACCAATGAAAGATTGGCAACAGCCTTTTGATGTGTAGTACACTCAAACTGTGTGTTAGCTTATTATATTAAATGATACATTAATATATTGCCACATCTGAAGACCTGCAGTGATGGCAGAACGGTAGCGAGCCGGACTGCAGATTTGCAGACTCGGGTTCGAGTCCCAGCCGACGCAACCATTTTTATTTGTTTAATTTATTTACATTGTTTGCCTTTAGTTTCTAGTATTTTCTGTTTCTAGAATATTCCATGTATGTATAAATAGGACTGGATTCCAAATCGGAGTCAGTCTGTAGCAGTACGAGCTTTGTACAGCACTTCGCCGTTGATTAAACGCCTATAACCTCTACGTGTGTGTGTTATTGAATCTCACGATCCCTACGAAACGTGACATTTTTGGTGGAGACGCCAGGTACATCTAAACGTAACACACAGTGGCTCCCATTAGACCTCGACAAAGCAGGAGACTCCAAGGCTTGAATCCGGAGTACGTACCATACGCGAAACCAACAAGCACTGGGATGGATCGCCAAGAAAGGAGCTCACCGGCCTATGCTGCTGTTCAGCAGCAGATAAGGAACCCTGCCATCTTCACGGGAGACGCCGGACAAGACCCAGGCAGATGGCTCAAGGGCTACCAAAGGGTCGCCAAATTCAATAAGTGGGACGACACGGTTTGCCTAGCCAATGCGTACTTTTATTTGGACGGAACCGCAAGACAGTGGTTCGAAAATGTTGAGGAAAAGTTGACCAGCTGGGAAACTTTCAAGGCCGAGATACAAAATGCATTCGGCGATTCTGAGCGTCATATTCGGCAGGCCACAGAAGAGTTAAAATACAGGGCTCAGAAAAGTGGCGAGAACGCCCAGTCTTACATCCAGAACGTTCTCGCATTGTGCCGAACAGTAAACCCAAACATGGGGGAAGATGAAAAGCTGGCACATCTGATGAAAGGTGTCGCGGAGGACTTATATCAGGCCCTCCTACTAAAGGACGTAAAATCGACGGACGAGTTCGTAAAGCACTGTCAGTTCATCGAAGAGATGAACCAAAAAAGAATTCGACGAAGGTTCGAGAGGCTTCCCAACGTTGTGCCGATTGCCTCAGTAGGAGAGGCTAATGATTTGTCGTCTCTCGTTCGACAGATAGTACGGGAAGAAATTCAGCGTGCTCTATCCCTTAGAAACGACGTGGCAGAACCAGAGGCCATCCAAGAGACCATCCGGGAGGAAGTGGAAAGCGTTTTGGCGCCAATTTCCACCCCGACGTCCTCCTGGCGAAAGGTCGTTCCAAAGCGGAAGCCGACCTATGCGAAAGTAGTTGCACGGGAGGAAGAGGCAACCTACTCCCCAAGGAAGACAGACGTCTGGAGGACACGGGATAATCGACCTGTGTGTTTCCATTGTGGCCGCCCTGGACATGTAGTTAGATACTGCAAGGACAGGAGACGTGTATTCGCTGAAGCAAGAACTAGGCGAGAACAGGACGCATATGACCATGGACGCCAATATGACGATGCCGAACAAACAGAGTTGTTTCGAGGAAGATACAGGTCGTCGTCGCCGCATCCTGCCGCAAGAAGAGGACGCTCTCCGTCACGTCGCTCCCGATCTCCGTCGCCATTCGGTCGCTCCCCTAGCCGACGTAACCTGGAAAACTAGATGACGCGACCTTCCCTGGAGGTGAGGCCGCGGAAGAAGAAAATCCTCCGTCGACGACCGTCGCCAAGATGTCTGGAAATTATATAGACGTAATGTTGGACCACAAGTCGGTACGAGCCCTAATAGATTCCGGCGCATCTTTCTCTGTTATCTCCGAGACGTTTCGACGACAGCTGAAGAAGACCAAGATCGCTGATAACAGGAATACTATTTTAAGGGTCGCGGATGGCAAATATGTGCAACCAGCCGGAAGATGCACCATCAGGCTGAAAATTAATAATAGAATTCAGCCGTTCGAATTCATCGTCCTGCCGCAATGTAGCCACGACGTTATCCTCGGATGGGACTTTTTGAAGAGCTCGCAAGCCGTAATTGACTGTGGACGTTCTGAAATTCTGTTAGACGAATTACAAGCTTCCGAAGAAATAGGAAATAAGGATTCGTGGCGGTTATTTGTTCTCGACGATGTTACCATTCCTGCGTCGAGCGCTACCAAGGTTACAGTCACGTGCCCTAAGTTAAATGGCCACGTAGATCTTATAATTGAAGCGAAGAAGAAATTATCACCAGTCATTATTCCTGCGTCGGTCATATCTTTCAAGAATGGCACTGGAGATTTATGGGTAGTTAATGGGCAGAACGAACCTCAGTTTCTTCCGAGACATATGTGCTTAGCAAGGGCTGAGCTAATAACACAACAACATCTGACAGTTATGGAAGAAAATCCACCCAGCCGCAGAATTCCTACAGTGACGAAAAACAACGAATTCGAGCTTCATAAGTTACTGGCGCCGCAGTTAACCATCGATCAGCAGACGAAATTTCTTGAATTGCTTCAGAAATATTCTGCGTGCTTCGACGTAGTAATCAGGGAAAAATCAACGTCTGTGAAGGTGAAACATAAGATTAACACAGGAAGCTACTCACCTATCAGTCAGAGGGCGTACAGAGTATCACCAGCAGAACGACGCATTATTAAAGAAGAAGTGGATAAGATGCTTGGCCGAGGAATCGTCCAACCATCACAGAGCCCGTGGTCATCACCCGTCGTACTAGTCACAAAGAAGGATGGAACCTGGCGATTCTGCGTCGATTATAGGAGACTTAACAAGATCACGAAGAAGGACGTTTATCCACTACCAAGAATTGACGATACTCTGGATTGTCTAAATGGGGCAAAGTTTTTCTCCATCATGGACTTGCACTCAGGGTACTGGCAGATAGAAGTGGACGAAGCCGACCGAGAGAAAACCGCTTTCATTACACCAGACGGACTCTACGAATTCAAAGTTATGCCGTTTGGGTTGTGTAATGCACCAGCAACATTCGAACGAATGATGGACAACTTGCTGCGCCACTTGAAATGGACTATGTGCCTCTGCTATTTGGACGACATAATAGTTTTCTCGGAAACGTTCAGCGAACATCTGCATAGACTGCGAACTGTTCTCGAGTGTCTGAGAACAGCAGGGCTGAGACTGAATCCAAAGAAGTGCCTATTCGGTGCAAAGGAAATAAAGATCCTTGGCCATCTAGTCTCACGGGAAGGCGTACGACCAGACCCGGAGAAAGTCAGGTCAATAACAAACTTTCCCCGGCCAAGAAATCTACACGACGTTAAGAGTTTTCTTGGGCTCTGCTCTTATTATAGGCGTTTTGTCCGAGACTTTAGTGGAAAGGCACGGCCACTACACAAATTGTTGCAAGGAGACGCCAAATTTATCTGGAGCAGAGAACAACAGGAGTCTTTCGACACGCTGCGACGAGCCCTTGTTTCCGACCCCGTTCTGGGGTTGTTCGACCAAAATGCACCGACTGAATTGCATACTGACGCCAGCGGCCACGGACTTGGTGCTGTACTCGTTCAGATGTTCGGCAAAAAAGAGAAGGTCATAGCCTATGCGTCGAGAACACTTAGCAAAGCAGAGAGGAATTATTCGACGACAGAGAGAGAATGCCTTGCTGTTGTTTGGGCCATAAATAAATTCCGGCCGTATCTCTTTGGCAAACCGTTCACGGTTGTGACGGACCACCATTCCCTCTGCTGGCTAACCGGACTCAAGGATCCTTCTGGACGACTCGCTAGGTGGGCTTTACGACTTCAGGAATACGACGTCACGATAAAGTACAAGAGTGGACGAAAGCATCAGGATGCAGACTGTCTCTCCCGAAACCCTGTCGACGACGAAGAACCGAAGAGTGAGATCCTGGATTGTCTTAACTCTTTGACTAATATTTCGGTGGAACAGAGAAAGGATCCGAAGCTGAATGAGATTATACAAGCTTTGAACTCTTCCCAAGGCGTGAAAGGGGACTACGAAATAATTAATGACGTACTACACAAGAAGAATTACGACTCCTTGGGAAGAAGATGGTTGGTAGTCATCCCCAAGCAACTGCGCTTAGAAATTCTGCGGGACTTCCACGACGCACCCACCGCTGGTCATCTAGGAGTCGTCAGGACGTATGACAGAATCCGTCGGCGATTTTATTGGCCGCGACAACTTAAGGACGTCAGACACTATGTAAGCCACTGCAGAGAGTGTCAGAGAAGAAAAACGATTCCCCAACGACCACCTGGGCGACTACTGCCTATTCCTCCGGCCGACGCACCATTTCAACGCATCGGAATTGACCTGCTCGGAAGATTTCCAACATCATCCCGGGGAAACAAGTGGATTATTGTCTGCACCGATTACTTAACTCGGTTTGCCGTCACAAAAGCCGTAGCATCGGCGGAAGCTTCCGAGATCGCCACCTTCGTCGTCGAAGAAATAATACTTAGGCATGGAGCTCCAAGAACCATAATCACGGACCGGGGGACGGTATTTCAGTCTAGACTAATACATGAGGTCAATAGACTGTGTGAAATAACGCACCGAATGACGACTGCTTACCATCCTCAAACAAACGGGCTTACCGAGAGGTTAAACAAAACATTGGCCGACATGTTGTCCATGTACACCGACGTCGATCAGAAGAACTGGGACGCCGTACTTCCATTCGTGACGTTCGCCTACAACACCGCTAAGCAAGAAACAACGGGATTCACACCATTTTTCCTGGTTCACGGTCGCGAGGCAGAAACGACAATGGACACGATATTACCTTTCAATCCCGACGATGTGAATGACCCTTACATTGGTCACTTAGTAACGAGGGCCGAAGAATCCCGACAACTAGCCCGAATACGTACGCTCCAAGCTCAAGAGAAGGACCGACAACGATACGACGCAAGACATCGTCCAGTTTTGTACCAGCCAGGGGATCTAGTCTGGATCTTTACTCCCATTCGCAAAGTCGGCCTCTCAGAAAAGCTCCTCAAACGGTACTTTGGTCCGTACCGTGTGCTAAAACGTTTATCCGACGTCACATATGAGGTCGAGGATTATGATCCTAATTCGAGACGCAGAAAGAGTCGCGACACCGTCCACGTACTGAGGATGAAGCCATACCATGAACCCGACGCTCAAAGGGAGGTTGAAGACCAAACACGAACCGACGACGACGCGGACGAAGACGTAGGAATGACGACTGCCAGCCCAAGAACAGGAAGGACTGGACCTACTTACGTCGGGCCAACGACGAGATCCAGAGGACTCAAGGCAGCTCAGAACTAACAGCGAGACGCTGTTTTTTCAAAGGAGGGAGCAATGCCACATCTGAAGACCTGCAGTGATGGCAGAGCGGTAGCGAGCCGGACTGCAGATTTGCAGACTCGGGTTCGAGTCCCAGCCGACGCAACCATTTTTATTTGTTTAATTTATTTACATTGTTTGCCTTTAGTTTCTAGTATTTTCTGTTTCTAGAATGTTCTGTTTCTAGAATATTCCATGTATGTATAAATAGGACTGGATTCCAAATCGGAGTCAGTCTGTAGCAGTACGAGCTTTGTACAGCACTTCGCCGTTGATTAAACGCCTATAACCTCTACGTGTGTGTGTTATTGAATCTCACGATCCCTACGAAACGTGACAATATTTTGGAATTCCTATGCATGTATGTTTCTGTCTGCCCAACGTAGTCACAGCACCTAGTGAAGAATGGACCTTTGCATTACAGGAGGACCATGTAGGTGTTAAATGGAATGTTTCAAAACATGATTATTGAGTCGTAAAGGTTTGTAAGAGGAATTCTTGAGCACCTGTATAAATTGAAATGATAGAAAGAGATTAATTTTTTTACTGTCCACTACTCTATGCCTGTTATTTAACCTACCTCCCTATTCTGATGACAGGTTTTTAAATTAGAAAGGTCTTCTCTTTACCAAAGATTTACTCCATAACTAAGGGCCACAAATGCAGACTTGTGACTTACGTAAAATCTTGCAAAATAGCTTTTTGAGAAAAGCATTTTGTAGTTTATTTAAAATATTTTCTCAGACATATTTTCTATTTGCAAAATACTTTGTAATTAAGCTATACTAACAACACTGTTCAAGTGATGTAAAAAATTAATGAAAGTTTGTCACATTAGCCAATAGAGGTGTTGTCATTAGACTATGTATGTACCACAGCTGACATTTGGTTGTAATCAAAGAGAAGTTATCTAGGTATTGTTGTACATTTGATTGATTCTAGGATATTTGAAGGGAAAATAACTACTTTTATGTGTAGACAAGGTAGCAGAACTGATGAACAAGATTTAAGGTTGTCAAAAATTGTAACTATGGATCGTACCAATATTTGGAAATTGACAAAAGTAATGGAACTTTAATATTGAAAATATAAAAATAAGGGCATTGATGACAGCTATGATGATAAGATATTACTCTTGAAGGAATTTCCTGACTCTTCAAGAAATCTCGGTGTACAAACTGCCTAAACACGAAATATGTGATCCAAACACTACACTTAATTCCTTCTAGTGATATTGGTAAGGCCCAAATCTTAAAATAATTCTAACAGAAAAGAGTTTAATGCAGCTATGGCTAAATGCCAAGCAGTTTTTAATTTGTGTACAGGTCACCTAAAGTATGTAATTACAAATTTTAATTTTAACAGACGTTTCGTCACCAGGTTTGGGACTTCCTCAGGTAATTTCTTCAAACGTTAAATTTTGATGAACAAAAATGTACAAAAACCTAAACTAAACGAATTGCAATTCTCCTAATTATTGCTGTATGGGATGCGCCGAAAATTTTCTTTTAGAATTTGTGTTACTTGTCAGCGGAAGTACGTTGTGCATTTCTATTTAAAGAAGACAGACAATACCATTGTGTCCTGTTCTTAGTTACACAAATTATAATAAAAAAACTAAAGGAATTGGCATCAAGTATTTTCCTTTTCCGAACGATTCTAATTTTTTTTATATATATGGATCAATGTTTACCGTAGAAAAAATAAGATTAATGTAAGAAATGGTAAGTTCAGAAATAAATTTGTATACTTATTATTACGTATATTAATAAAAGTCACTGTTTTCAGCTCGTGTGTGTTCTGGGCGCTTTTCTGAAGTAACTGTTGGATAACAGGCACAAAGTAGTGGACGAGTGCTTTCACATGTTACATGTGCCGGGAAAATCAACTTGTGCATGAACATTGAGAGCCATCCTGTTGATTTACAGTAACAAAAAAACAATTACAGTATGAAATCAAAACAAGGGGAAAAATATTCAGCTCTTCAGAGCCGACTCAATCAAAAGGGCAAATAAAAAGTTTGAGAATTTATGATAACTGATTTTCGGTAAGAAAGGCAAGGTCCTTGACTCAATTTTTCTTGGATTATATACAAAATTGTAAAAAGCAGAAGAAGTTGTAACGTTGGAAGTTTTTTTGTAATAATTAGTATACTTTTCTGATTAAATGCCATCTATTTCTTTAAATTAAATTTTTCATTATATTTAACCCTGTGAGATATGATTGAATGAAACAAATAAATTATATATGCCCTATCATCAATTTTTAAAACAATTTATTACAATATTTCAATATATGTTTGTTCTTGCAGGTATTTACAAAAAGTGGTAAATAAAGACACTTTCTAGTCATATTCATTTCATTAAATATCCCAGCGACAAACAGAAAAAAAAATCCAAATCAATAAAACAAACCATTAATGTCCTCAACAGAACAAATATCTATATCGCCAAGTATTTGGAATATTAAGTGAAAAATAGGAATTGCAGTATTTGTATGGTCAGCTAATTGATTTGTTACTTTTCCCATGTTGGCAGTCATTTTAGAGACTGGCGATTTCAGGTTACCGCTTTTATGCAGGCTTAAAAAAGTGTCACGTAAATATTTGAAATTACTAGCTTAATTTTGACAATGGCAAATCCTGCTGTTAATGATATGGTTGAAGAAGATGCTGCTGATTTACAATTTCCGAAAGGTATACGATTTTATGACATTACGCTAATATATTTTATATAAATACAAAAATGTAATGCCCTTGTTGAATAAGATAGGTCTTCAGATTAAAGATATATTTATTTTTTCAAGATTATACTTATTCGTTATTTAAATAATAAAAAACGTTACGAAAGTTAAATCTTAATAGGAAAAGACTATTTACAATTGATTGTACTGTATCCATAAATTGTTAAAAAAAATTATCTCGTTAATATAATTTGACTAGTCTTTAGGAAATGTTACTTTATTATTATTCAGAAGCTGTATTACAAATTCTTAAATATTTTTTGAATAAATTGAAAATGATTATTCATAGCTTCTATATAATTTTTACACATGGCTAAAGAGAAAAGTTATCACCCACACTTATACGTCATGATTAAGCCCCTCCCGACTTTGTAATTAATTTGTAACCAGTATCATTGACACTTTTATAATACAGTGAAAGTTTTCCCATCTTTTTATATAGATTTTTAAAACCAATTAATTAAAACCAGTTCCCAATTTTGATATGAATAGTATCCACAATGTGAACAAATAAAATACATTCATGATGCAGTAAAGCTTAATTGTGTATCTAGGAAAGAAGCATAGAGAGTAGTTGACTTGCCTTAAATCAATAGTTGGGGAAAGGCTGGGAAGTAATATGTCAAATTGTCGAGAACCTGAGTCACCTTCTTCAGTACAGTATGTTTATATGGCACAATATCCAGCAACTCAAATCATAGACTTTGATCACTCAATATATTAGATGAATTGATTTTTCAAATGTGTTTTAATAGTTCCTGATAGCCATTACAATTTTAGTGGACAGAAAGGGGGTCGTGTGCTGAAGCAGTAAATAACTGCCAAGAGGTTAGGTTAGACCTGCAGCTTTTGACATGAATTCATGAGGTGTTGTGGAATGAGCTATTTTGACATAATTCATGGGGTATTGTGGTGGTATGAGTGTTTTCCAGCATAATTCATTGTACAATTGTAAGCTTTTTCAACATAATTTGTGTGGAGAATGGGGATCATGTTGCTGTAAATGTTGTAACTTTGGTCCATTTGGCTGTTTACTGCTGGTACATCTTAACCAAAAATGGCTATTGCTTAAATCATGTGGATCATAAATCTAACCCAGATTAATCTACACATTGTTACAAAATGTTGAAATTTTGTTGCTACTTGAATGATGTTTTTTCAGAAACCGATAATTTACAAACATCCAAAGCTTGTGAAAAATTGAATAATTAGTATACATTGTGTTTCAAGAATAGAGAGCATAATTTTCTGTTGTGTATTCCCCATATGTAGACAATAAAAAAATGTTCATTACAACATGTGTACGGAAATGATTGGTTTCTTTCTGTCTGAGTTATGGCATTCAAAACAGTGATTTATTCACTGTAGCTTTTTTATTCCACAGGATGTTCAAAATGTTCACCTCCTGCTCAGATACAGGCCTCACATTGATGTGTTGTGGTGCTGTGAACTTGATCCCAAATTCCAGGAGTATTACCTTTCACTATTTGATACAGAATGGATACCATGTCAGTCTCCGGAGACAAATGCACCAATGACTTTAAATGACCCCACAAGTAGAAATCGACAGAGTTCAAATAAAGTGAGTGCAGAGGCAAAGCAATTGGCCACCTGTACCTATCCATCAATCAGCAAACATTCAATCCAAGTACTTGCAAGCCATTTGACTGAATAAGGTGAAACCAAGCATTTCCTGACACATTATAAAAAAACTTTTTTGTTTACTTGTGGGGAATACATAACTGAAATTATGCTCTCTATTTTTAAACACCCTGTATAGAACATTATTGGTACTTAACTATTAGAAAATTTATGATTATATGCTGGTAAACACAATACCTACATACTCTTAAAATTTAAATGTAATTAAAATAGTGAAGTTGCCATGTAGTTTATTAATATTCAACATTTGTTATTAAAAGTTTTCCGAATGTTTTCACCAGAAAAAACTAGATGGACTTCAGAATTTTCTTTTAAACACTAGTTGTTTGTCTTGTGTTACCCAGTTATTTATTTATACTATACCTGAAAGAAATTGACTCATCACTAATCTCTTGGTTATGTTGAATCTTTTATACTTTAAGCTCTTCTCATCCAGACCAAGTTAAATGGGCTAAACTTTTAGCTAACAGGTAACAGGAGTGTCATTGTTCACTTCAGTGACACCAAATGACAGATTTTACACTATTATGGACTAATTTTCACTCCCACAATTACGTTTCTACTATGCTGGAAATGAGGGCTAAACAACTGACCCACATGGTGAATGTCAGCATTTAACTCGGTGACCTTTAACCTGAAACCTATATATAGGGACATTGCTGATCCCAAACTGCTTTCCAGGTGCTTGCATGGGTTAACTCAAAACCCAAACGAGTCTTTTAACAATTGTGTATGGGAACACATTCCAAAAAAATGTATTTGTTGCAATGACAACTTTGAAGGTTGGAGTACTGGATGCAGTTATATGTTTTAATAAGGTTTTTCTAAAAGGCTTGATGTTTTTGAACATTTGGGTATAGTGCCAGGACCCAACATGAAAATTGACCGCCTCACAGTTTCCGAAGCTAACAAATCAGCTGCAGAGATGAACAAGGAAGCTAGAACATCCAGGAAAAGAAAGAAGCAACCAGAATTAAACCAGAAACATGAAAACCAAAAAGATTATGACCCTGGAATGTTTTAAAAATAAAATATGCAACTCTAAAACTTCTTTTTCATTTTCCCGCAAACCATTTTTTTGTATAGTTAGGTACCAATATCTCCTAAACGGCTAAATCTATTTAAATTAAATTTGGAACAGAGAATTTGACTACAATTTCAGTTCTTTTTACATTATTTTAATTCACCCCAATTTCTAGGATGTTAGGGGTGTCTTATGCAATACTGGTATTTGTGCAATTTTGTTATTGCAGTTAATACTTTAGTATTTTTATGCCCTACGTATATGCTTAAAAAAGTTTTTTACAGTGGTCTCTAATAAGCATATAATCTCAATTAATTATCATGTAGTAAGAAAATAATTTAATTGTTATTAATAAAGCACATAATTTAATAGGATCTTTCTAAATTTATTGTATATATTTTCAATGTCATACATCGTTGGCTAGAAATGATTTTATTTACTTTTCTAAGAAATGACAATCCATTAAGAAATAAAATTTTATTGGGATTAAGCTTCTTTGAGTGGCATACCACCTTGTTCCAGACACACTCAACTACGTGAGATGTTCCACGTGCCACATCTGCTGCTCATTTCTAGAAGGTCCTTCCATTCTGTGCCAAGAATGCCCTCTCCATGTCCAAGTGTGCCTACGCTGCTTCAGTCATGGCTGTGAAAGAATTCCTCACCAAAATTGTCATAAATACAGTGTTGTTCACCAAGCAGATATGAACAATGATCCAAACTGGACGGAAAGTGATGATCTCTCTTTACTCAGTGCTGTTCAGTCACGAGGGTATGGTGATTGGGAAGGAGTTGCAATAAGAATGGGCAATTCTAGATCTTCAGATGATTGTCAACAAAGATACAATGGTCAATTTGTTGATTCAGGGGGTGTCTATAGCTGGATTCTTCAGAATGAGAAGGAAACAATTTTAACCAATTGGTACAACTGTTCTAAAAAATTCAGAAAAAAAATTAAATTTTCGAACACTTTAGGAAAGAGAAGCCTGAGAATTCATGGGTCTCAATTAATTAATGGAAATGAGGATCAAGAAATTACTATAACTAAATCTGATATAGACAGTATGCATCTGTCTAATTCAGATTCTTTGTGTGATGTGTCAGAAATTTTATTGGATACTACTAACTACTTTGTTACTAATTCTATAAAGATAAAAAAGGAATTGAATGATAGGAATAAAAAATTAAATAAAACATTTAAACACAATAGTACTGCAAGAAAGAGTACCATTGTCCCTATACCAGGCTATTCCGCAGCACGTTCAGAGTTTGAATGTGACTATGACAACCATGCAGAATTTTCAACTGTCTGTATAGCTTCACTTGATGAGAGAGATGAAACTACAGATTTAGAAGCGAATCTTGTGGCAGCAGTTGTTTCCTGTTACAATAATCGATTAAAGATTAGGTACAATGTACACAAGCTTATTCGCGGTCATGGATTATTGGAGCCTGGTAGTGTAACTTCATCATATCTTTCATGTGGTTGGGAAAGATTCACACCATTTGCACATTTATTCACAAATGCTCCTGAATTTCATTATATTATGGCTGGCTTGCATCAAGCATATGAACTTCGAAGATATATAGTTCGTCTTCAGGAGCTCAGGCGAGAAGCAGGGATAAAAAAATTTAATCAATGTAGATTGTATCAAAATTTAAAACACTATCGTGAAATGTGCCTTAAGGAAAGGCGATTAGATTGTGCTACAACTGTGAATACCAATTTTGCTACAGATTTTACTTCTTCGGCTTGCAGACCTCGTCAACCAGCTCCACCACTTGACATTGTAGCACTGCCTGGTTATGATAAATTAAATGTTTACGAAAGGGAACTATGCTCAGAGGCAAGGATAGTGCCAGAATCATATCTTATATTCAGAAAAATCCTTGAGCATGAGAGTTCAAAGAATGGAGGGACTCTTAAATTATCACAAGCTCGACAACTTATTAAAATTGATGTCAATAAGACTAGAAAATTGTTTGATTTTCTAGTACGCCAAGGTTTTTTTCAGCAGGCTTGGTGACATACTCTTAAGTTTGTATTTGATATATTATGAAATTCAGATCATGCAAATTAATGGATATATAATTTATATACTTCTTTATTTTTTAATGAAATACAAACCTTACAACAATACAGAAGTGTGAGCATTTATTTTAAACCAAGTTATTTGCTTATTATATCATTTATATAATTCAGTTGAGTGAGAAAAAACATTAAAATTTACAAATTGATATTTATTTATTGACTCACAAATGAAATTTATTCCAATGTTTGCAAACATTTAGTTTCACCTTTTTCAAATACAAACCTTTACAGAATTTGAAAATGGTGAGACGCTGTTGATTTCTGAAGTTCATATGCTACTTGAACACAGGAAAGCACAAAATGAAAGTGCAGAAGAAGAGCAGGAATTCTCAGAAGTATTTGTCAAAACTCTTAGTTACACAAACAGATTTCGCAAGTTCAAGAATAAAGATACAATTGCTGCTGTTAGAAAGTGAGTATTTTTATTTAGAAATTATTACAAATCAATGTTTGATTGTTTTCAGTATTTAGTCTTATTATTTACATTATTCAGAGAGGATTGTCGACTAATCAACTAAAAAGAGCAATGTGTATGAAGAAAGTAAATTAAGCACTCAGTCCCATTCTATCTAAACCTTATTGGGTGTAACCTGTACTTTGTAGTGGACTAATGCATGTGAATATCAAAATTATAGGATTCTTAATGTAAGCTTCTCAGGTGGAGATAGGGAATTTAGTCTTTTTATTATTATTTTCTGTTATAATAACAGTCATGTTCCATGGATCCTGTATAGAAGCCAAGATTCAAGGATGTGCAATGTGTGTGGGTGACGTGAACGTCCGCATCAGTCCTCTTCTCTTGTGCAGGTGATAGGACCATCCACATCAATGTCTTAAAAGTGGTAGAGATGATCTGTACACTGCAAAATTCACCCTCATTCTGTATACATTCCTTCAGTAACAACTACTCAACTCACATGAAGTGTTTGTTTCAACTTATCTGCTATTTATTTAAGTTTCTTGATAATCATTTTCTCCGAATTTTCGTCCAATATGAAATCCAAGAGCCAATTGATCGTGAAAATAAATGGAAAAGCTTGAAGTGGTATTACGATACAATTAATTCATGTGTGGTGTAGATGCAGTTGACCAAATGATGGCATACTACCCATCTAAACATAAAACACTATGTTGATATGCTAAAATAGGGATCCACATCAGTCATGTAATAATGATAATTGCCCACCTGATACTCAGTGTAGGGGAAGCCTAATGAGCCGCCTTTAAGTTACGGACTAAAACTGGGTGTTGCAGAATTTCTGCCGTGAGTTTTTGCCTTGCAGGTTGGACTGGGCCATAGTTACATATAAGCTAAACTAGCTTAGGGCCCTGACAACACCCCCCTCCTTACCGCCACCAAAAAATGTTAGATTTATTATTTCACTATCAATATACTACTAAATTCTATTTCAGTTTAAACAATGAAATATCAACAATCATATTTGTCATGACATGGCATATCTGAATTTATATTTTAAAAAGCTAAGGGGCTCATCAAGTCTAAATCCTGATGCGCACATTCACGTCAAATGATAAATAGATTATTATTGTCTTAAAAAGTCTAAATACCAATATATTATTACAACAAAGTTAAAAAAAAGAACCAAAAATAAAAATTGCCGCCCCAAGAAAATACTACGCACTGAACATGTTAATTTTGATTTATATGCAAATAAGTTTACATAAGTGAAAACCAAGATAATGGAGTGTAGTATGGGAAACAGTGGAATAACAAAGGGTGTTAGATTGGGCAGGGATATTTTGGCGGGAGTTAAGGAATTCTGCTACTTGGGCAGCATAATAACTAGTAATGGTAGAAGTATAGTAGACATAAAGAGTAGGATATCACAGGCAAGGAAGGCTTTCACGTAAAAGAGGAATTTACTTACGGGTAATGTGTGGGGTAAGAACATAAGAGGGAGGCCAAGGATGGAATATATTAAGCAGAAAGGAGGATGTTAGGTGTGAATATTAGGAAATCGTTGCTAAAAATGTTTGTTTGGAGGGGGGTGTTATATGGGTGTGATAGGAGTTTGGGAAAGGAAAAGAATACAAGCCTTTGAAATGTGGTGCTATAGGCGAATACTGAGAATCAGATGGGTGTATAGAATCACAAACGAGGAAGTTATAAACAGAATAGGGGAAAAACAAACAATACGGAGGACGTTGACTAAGAGAAGAAATAGATTAATAGGCCACGTTTTAAGACACAAGGGTCTTGTAAAATTAGCATTAGAGGAAATGTGTGGGGTAAGAACAGAGAGGGAGACAAAGGATGGAATACGCTAAGCAGTTTAAGAGTAAGTGGGTTGTGCTAGTTATAAGGAAATGAAAAGGCTTGCACAAGATAGGTTAGCATGGCGAGTATCAAATCAGTCTTAGGACTGAATACGACAACAACAACAACATATATAAACACTATTAATACATATCTCCACACTTTGTGGATATGAATTTTAACCAATTCTCATTAATTCTGATTACAGTTTGCTTATGCAGAAAAAACTTCACAAATTTGAACTTGCATCTTTAGCAAATTTGTGTCCTGAGACTCCTGAAGAAGCAAAAGCATTACTTCCTAGGTAATTTGAAAAACAGTATCTTACATTATTTGTTTCAAAGTATGTAATCATTATTGATTGGAGCTTGTAAAAAAGCGGGGTCATTTTAGTCTTAATATTTTATTCTTATAAAATTGGATGGAACATAATTTTTTATCTTTGATGAAATGCTAATTTTACAAAAACTTTATATTCATCAATCTTTCCATTAAATGCAGTGCTTTCTTTTTTAATTATAGCCTTGAAGGAAGATTTGAAGATGAGGAACTTCGGCAAATCTTAGAAGATATACAAACAAAAAGAAGTCTACAGTACTGAAGAAGAAGAAACTTCAAAGTTTATAAAAGTATTTTTCATATGTGATAAGTCTGACTCATTTATACGGTAATGAAACAGTATCTTAAAAGACAATTCTTAAATTACGACTTCATATTCTTTGCGCCAAACCTGCTGAATGTTTTTTTTTTCTTTAACACATTGAATTCATTTCAAAAAGTATTTTTAGTGTGTGAGAAAGTGTTGTGATACTTATAATAATTTATTTCATGCAAGTTGATGTAAAAAATAAACCCATTTTATAGTGATCTAAATAAACATAACACTCAACAGTGATATTAAATAAATGTTTTTCATTTTAGAGCTACACATTCCTGTATAAGTATTTTCAATTTGCCTTGTTTGAAAAAAGTGTTGTCTAATATCTTTTCAGTTTTTTGTATTTGAATGATATCCATTTATATAGCAATAAACCCATCGGGTCCATTTGTACAAACTAGAGGTGCTGCAATTTTAGATTTGTTAGCCTTTCACAAGAGTAGGTTATTCTCTGCAAGAAATGTTAGAAATACTGCAAGTAACGTTTATATCATCTAAAAGTACTACTGAAATGAAATCCATTATTATTGTAAAAACTGCATTAATAAGTTGTAAGTTTTGCAAACTGATTGCTATTATTGATGAACTGGAAACATTCCTTTTGTAAAGTATAACAACTAAATATATTAATAAAATTAAGTCAAAAATAATAAGTTAGTGTTAACAGAATATGAATAACATACTTACTACAAGTCTCCTATATTTGAACAATGAAAACAAAGCAAATTATTGATAATTAGATATTAGATTGTATGTTAGGAAAGTAAATGGACGTCACATGAATGTAACACTGTGCATCAAATTTTCTCCATAATCGGGCTGACATTCTGTGTCAAATCAACAAAAGTAAATACAACAGCCTATTAGTTAAAAGTTGATAAAATTAAAAAAATGAGACCACTAGTAAAAATATTGACGCATAATTCCTTTCCCTATAATTCCTGTGAAAATTAATTTTTTATAAATGTTTTATTTCATGAAATGTAATGAAGTTTTTTTTAAGGATTATAGCCAAAATATGCTCCTGAATTAAACTGTTCAATTCATTGTGTTTAGTATTTTCCTTTTTTTATTTAATATGTATTAAACTCTTCATTTTAAAATAATATTACTTACGGGTATAAGCCAGAGAAGCAAAAGGAAGGTGGGTGTACAAACTGGTTTCCTGATGTATCGTTATGCCATATAAATAAGGTACCTCGTATTTTTATTAAATGATAGACGCCCAAAATTCTTCTGTAGATGTCTGGAAGTTCAGGATTTTACTTAACTGTAAAACTTATTTAGTTGGCAATTTCTTTTCTGATATTAAAAATTATATACTTTAACATATTCAGATCAAATACTTTTTGAAGACTTAAATATTTCAATGATATCTACGAAGTAGCATATTATATGAAATTCCAAGAACTTTAAACAGAGTGTAACTGTTTTATTTCTTTTTCTTATAGAACATTAAAACAAAGATTTTTTTTTGGATGTACCTGCACCCAACTATTGCAATATTTTGGCTCATTTGTGACGTCCTTTATAAAAATAATTGAGTATCTAAAACATTTGTGAAATTTTTTTGGTGTACCTTCTCTTACATTAATCTTTTGTAACTTCAGTAATGCGGCAAGTTCAGTTCGAATGACTCATGGTTGTTCTAATGGACTATATTACTGGGTCATTCCATGTCAGTTCAACCCAGCCATGACAACCTATGGTCTCAGATTTTAATGAAACTTGGCATGTTTGTTCCTTTCATGGATATAAGGAATGATATGAAATATTTCTGCTCTATCACAAATGGTTTTTGTTTTACAGCCTGCTAAAGTTTTTGAAATCGCGTGTTTTTTTTCGATCGGCGGATGAAATGAAATTTGTTCTTCCATAGAAAATACATTATATCTTCCTTATTTACCAACCAATGTTGATGAAATTTTTTATGGGAATACTTCAATAGGAAAGGAAGCCAGAAAAAAATTGTATCTATAAACTATCTGTAAGTGGTCTGAAAAAAATTCTGAAGTGGTGAAATTAATTTTTTTAATGAAATATGACTATCGACGCGAAGCGGAATATCATCGTGAGGGAAAAGGATAACGACAAAAGTGTTTTATAATTATTATTTATAAAGATTTACACTACCACTTGAAAAAATAAAATTAATGGTTTTTCAATCCTTGATTGATTTTTTTCATTTCAAAAATAGGAAATGGGTCATTTCATGTCATGTGGCTTAGTTTTCAGAACCGATCCCCGAGCACCCATTTCCGATTTTGATGAAATTTTTACAGTTTGTACTATGAGGCCTTAGATGAACATCTGAAAAATTTCAGTTCAAAATAAGCATTTCTGACTGAAATACGAGTTTTTTCGCAGAAGGCAGCCGTTCGTCAGAGTAGACGTCGTTCCAAAAATGCCTCTTTTGAGCTTTAATATTGCGGCAGATATTACAGAATAGATCCTGAAAATTATTTTCTAGGTTAAAGCTAATGCTTAGATTACGAAAATAATAAAGAAAAGTATCATCCCTAGCCAGCATCGGCCTCCAAAGTTGCCGATAAGAATTTCGTTAATTTTTTTTCTGATTTTCAAGGAATCCTGACGGCATTTATATTTTGTACTTCGCATTTCTACACGAATGTCTACAATTCAGATGATTTACAACTTTGAAGTTCAAAACTATAGTAACCAAATTATTCACATTGTAATAAGTTTATCTATTAAAAATACCCGAAGAAGTCCACAAAGTTGGATGAAACGTTGTATTCATATTAATGAAATATGTTTGTGACATATTTGGCCGTGTTTTTATTTCTTAATTTACTTAACGTCAGAAAAATGATTTTAGAATTATTTAGGGCATCCTGTTCATTTACATTTTAAGGCTTCGTCCAGTAAAATAATTGTGACTAATTAATTTGTAGTTGGCAAAGTCAACATATAGTCAAAAAATATTTTGATTCCTGTTAGAGTTTTAAAGTCTCATATAAAATAAAACTTTAGCGGTAATGAATGACCCCTTCATAACTTAATTGTGGCGCATCAACCACCCGGAGTAGTATTTTCTTTACCGAAATAAAGACAAATCGAAAATTTTATTATGTATATTAAAACCAGAAATACATGCGTACTGATCAGGATTAGTTTTTTCTTTATTTTTCCTTGTGTAAGAAGATAATATTACAGCTACCATAAAATATCATAAATGTAAGTAGGAAATCTTGCGTATTTAGAAAATTGTTCGTAAAATGCATAATCAAATGTAAGGAATAGTTTTAAGAATTATATACGAAGCTATTGCCTAATTACGATAAACGGTAACTAAAATTTAAAAAATAATGTCCTTTAAATATAATTATTTGTACTCGTGCACATTAATCTTTCAAAACGCAACTACTAACGTCTTTGTATTTCCACGACCATGTAATGGGAGTTTGTACCGTGGGTAACAGCAGTAGTATGTTAAGTGTCTTTAAATATGCGGTTTGCCCAGTGGTACATGGTTTTCGATGTAATTTGATGCATTCCGGAAATATTTCGAAAGTTGCAATACCTGATTAAGTTTATAGAATCTTTTTGTACTTTCTTCAGAAGTAAGGTTGGTGCTATTTAGTGCGTGTTTTATAAATATTACATTACCACAGACATTCAATGATTTGTGTTATGATAAAATTTAATATTGTGTCATGAAAAACTTTAATACTCAAACCTTTTTCCTGCCCTCTCGTTCCAGTTGAAACGAAATTTTATTTTCCTACTCTTGTGACATGATGTAATAACATGATGGCGTAGTTTCGTTGTCGGAACGGAAGCCAATGATGACTCCAATGGAAGGAACAAAAGAAAAATGTGCGTGCAACTGTTCAGTAATTCATATGCTGGGCTTGTGAACTAATTATTTCAGGTTGATGACTATTTGGAGGAATAGAACAACGATGCGCTTTACGATAGAAGTTTGGCATTTGTAATGATCAATACTATGTTGGAAGTGCAAATTTTCGAAAATAAATTTTGGCAACAGAGAACAATTATTGTGAAGCATAATATTTTTTCGAAATTCCATTGAATTAAGATTTAACATAAATTCCTTACTGTCTCGAATAATTTAATTGTGCCTGAAATAAATATTTGCATATGCTTGTTCCTTTATCTACTCTACCAAGCAGGAGATTAAATTAGCATCAGCAGCAAAACTTTAATATACCCATTGATCGTGGTTTGAAGTCATTAAATCATTGAGAACACCATTTATTCTAAAGAGATTTTTCATTTAGTGCCTTTAAGTCAATTTGTGATTCCTGGGACCACATTTATGTAAGATGTATTGATACAAAAAATAAAGATGTTGTGGACAGTTCCTTGAAATGTATTGGGAGGAAAAATACAGAGAGAGGGAAAAAAATATATCTTGGATAAGTAAGATTTCATTCTAGTCAACTAAATTTGTTATTCAAACATGAGTGTTTCCTTATCATTAGGTAGCAAGTCTGGAGGTCGTGGAAATAGCTCAGGTACTACTGGTACCTCTTCGTCTGCTACATTATCTGCAGATCTTGCTAGTTTATTTGAATGCCCAGTGTGTTTTGATTATGTATTGCCACCAATTCTTCAATGTCAATCTGGCCATCTTGTGTGCTCAAGTTGTCGTCCCAAGCTTACTTGCTGCCCTACTTGTAGAGGGCCTTTGGGAAATATCCGTAATTTGGCAATGGAAAAAGTTGCTAGTACTGTTACTTTTCCATGTCGCTATTCAACCACTGGTTGCTCTGCCACTTTATTACATACTGAGAAAGGGGATCATGAAGAAGCGTGTGAATTTAGACCATATAGTTGCCCATGCCCTGGTGCTTCTTGTAAATGGCAAGGGGCTTTAGAAGCTGTGATGCCTCACCTTATGATGTCCCATAAATCTATAACAACTCTGCAAGGAGAAGACATTGTATTTTTAGCTACAGACATTGGTCTCCCAGGTGCAGTTGATTGGGTTATGATGCAATCCTGTTTCGGCCATCATTTTATGCTAGTTTTGGAAAAACAAGAAAAATTTAATGGACATCAACAATTTTTCGCTATTGTCCAACTAATAGGCTCACGCAAACAGGCAGAAGGATTTGCTTATCGTCTGGAACTGAATGGACACAAACGGCGGTTAACTTGGGAAGCGACACCACGTTCAATTCATGAAGGAGTTGCCTCTGCCATCATGATTTCTGACTGTCTTGTATTTGACACTTGCATCGCAGAGCTGTTTGCTGACAATGGAAATCTGGGAATCAATGTGACCATATCCATGGTCTAGATGCTTCAACTTTTATAGTAAGTGTAGGTTGTATCCTGTCCATATTTTCTAGTGGCAGAATAACTTATATTTTTTATTGGTTACACATTCAAAAACTATGTATTTTGTATTGTAAGTACAGTACTATCATTATTATTTTTATGGCAGACATTAACTTACTATTTTGATAGTAGTGTTCTAATTAAAAAGTACTTGGGATTTCACCCAGGTTATATTATTTGTAAAATACAATGTTTTGACAGCTAACTCCACAATCATATTCAGGTAACTGAAGACGATGGCGGTGTTATCTGTCTGAATGTATTTTTCAAATGATATAACCCAGGTGAAATTTCAAGTACTTTTTATTCAGTCAATCCACCGGGAAAGCATACATTCTCTAGTAGTGCTCTAGCTGAACCTTTTTACATATTATGTTGCTATAATAATGCCCTTAAGGCTGTAGTTTAGAAAACAAAATTAAAATTTTTATAGTTTAATTTTGTTACCACCTAAATATATTTGAAGTTTAGGTTTGTGTAGACTTTGTCACCAGGTTACACCAAAGATTATGTTCATTTAACATTTTCTGTTTATAATTGTTGTGGTTGTGATAGTTATTTAAGTATTTTACTAGACAGTTTGCAGAAATAATTTCAACTTACATTTGCTTATAGTTGGCATGCATTTGCCATTCATAGTATATTAAATAATTTGTCAACACATGTGCAGTGATTGAATCATATTACACATGTTCGATTGATGTGTTTTCTATGCTGTTTAAGTAAGAGGGTGAAGTTATAATCTTTATCAAAATTCTAGCGGTTTATAAAAGTCTGTTCTCTGCTCTAGTTTTATTTTGGACAGGATCAACCTGCTTACTATACTTCTTATATAAACAACAACTCTGTTGCTTCCACTACTTTTCAATTGTTGAAGTTGTTTAACCATTTAAACTCATTATTCAAAAAATATACTGAATGGTGTCATATGTATGCAGTTGTAGTATCAGTGAAACAAAAACTGTTTGTTCACTCTTGTGTTGTATGATTTGTGGAAAATTAGAACATTAATTGGTCAGTGTAATATGTTTCTCTCATTACACATGGTGCACCAAGACTAGTAAATAAGATTTTATATTACCATTGGGAAATCTTATTCAACTCTTATTTAAAAAATGGTGTAGTATGAATCTCAAGGAGTCAAATGCTATTGAGGCGTGCTATTCAAACCAATCACTACTGTCAACATTTGTAATTTAACTGTGCTTTAAGATGCAAAATTAAACCTTTGAAGGTGAAGAGGTTTTAAATGTCCACCATAACTGGTTATACTGTAGGAATAGAATCTGAACATAAATTTTGCTGGTTGTCTAGTACATTATATACCATAAAATCTTGAAATGTGGCATTGCAAAACATTTGATGCCCATCCTAAAGGGGCCTTACCAAATCATTGTTTTAAAGGTCTTGATGCTATACCATTTATTTTGCCTTCAATGTTAACCTAACTTTAAAAACTGACAAATTTCTTTTAGACATAGACTTCAGTTAATAGTTGCTATAAGAAACAGACAAGTGTGTGCATATGTAGTGAGATCTGCTTGTAATTCAAGATGAAGTAATCCTCAATTACAAAATTGTACAGCTTATGAATACAAAGTAATAACTTCAAGTGATGTGAAATGGACATTAAATGAAGATAATAATCAGTGTTTTCTCTCTTGAAAGTTTCCCTCAATGTTTACTTCAAAGAAGCTGTCAAATTTTTAAACTAGTTCTAGTTAAATTTTAAGCATTTTGTTAAATCTAATTAGATTTTTTCAAAATTATAATGTCCCTTTCAATTTATTAATATTCTCTTGCTCAAACCTACTTGCATTTTTTATGGACAATTAACTATAGAACAACTTTCTTGGTAATCTATATAGCCAGAATTTTAATTGATCATCATAATTACTAGTTATTAAATAACATAAATATCGCTGGAATGTTCCAACACCTTGTATTACTTAATTAAAATGCATGTGATACAATTTAAAATATTTAATGATTTTTATTATTATTTAAGTACAAATTTGCTTTGGAAACAAATGGTATAAAATATTTTCCATAATCATTTTATTCAATAAAGCGTTTGTTGCAAGACAATTTTTTAATCAAATAATGATTCAATTAATTCATAATGTGAATATTTAAAATTAACATTTAGAACATTAGTTTTTGTTTTTCACCCATTGAGATTATATAAAATGTAATTAAATTTTTGTTCTAGCTATGGCTGATACAACTTGTGCATACCGTCCATATTCCTGTCCACGTTCCCCTCTTCCTCATTATTCCTATTGTTCCCTTCACATCCTCAGCGATCGTTCTGCCCCTTTTCGTCCATGTGGATATATCTGTTCTGGTAATGGTAGACGATGCTCTGTACCAACATCAACTTCAGGAAGCAGATTCTGTTCAGAACATGCAGGTCGAGCAGCTCAGGCTCAGGAAAGATCTCGTCGCCGTAGAGCACCACCAAAGTCAACACCAGAGTCTTTATTATCCTCACTGTCACATTATTCTCCAAAAAGTACGATTACTGAAGTAGAAGATTCAGATGTTGATGTTGTGACACCTGCACCAGATCCATTCACAGATGTTGATGCTAACAAAGTGAATGGTGGTGGAGGAACCCGTGTTCTCGATTATGCTAGTGATCCAGATAGTGATCATGAGCAAGTTACTTTTGGTAATTCGTATAGGCAGCCAGGTGCTGAATCATCTGGTGCAGAGAGTGACGGTGTAGGTACAGATGATCCTCTGAGGTGTGCTGGAACTTTGACTGCAGAGGAAGTTTCTTTAATAGCCAGAGACAAATTAATCCGTCAACAATCTTTGTATATACAACAGTTTGGAAGATTACAACATTTATTAAGGGAAGGCCGCAGACGTTATCTGAGAGAGATTCGTCTCGAACGTCAAATGGAGGTTTCATCATTACCACCTATATCTGCAAATGACCAAACACGTGCCAAGTTGAAATTATCTGCGATGTGGCGTTATCGTCGACACAGGGGAATCGCTGCTGCGATGCGCAGGAAAGCATG
Source organism: Eucriotettix oculatus (assembly GCA_034510155.1). Lineage (NCBI taxonomy): Eukaryota > Metazoa > Arthropoda > Insecta > Orthoptera > Tetrigidae > Eucriotettix > Eucriotettix oculatus. The sequence continues at coordinate 109,982,294 of CM067377.1, read as the reverse complement.
GGAACGGCGAGCTGGAAGTTCAGGCTCAATTGGGGGTCCCCGTTGTACACATGCAGAAGGTGGTGTCCGTTGCCCTGAAAGGGTTCTTCCAGGAACACGCTTTTGCAAGAGGCACATACTTAGAGATCCATTCCAAAGATTGTTCCGTCCTTGTGGAGCTCCTAGTCCTCAGTCTGGTGGAATATGCCTTGAACCAATATTAGATGTTTTTCCGGATGAAGGGAGTTGTGTGTGTCATTCCAAGATTCCTGAGGCATCTACCATATCTGCCCAGGTAAATTTTATTAAATTTTGTATTTTATTCTGAAAGATTCACAATATATACAATAATTATATATTAAAGTAATTTAAACAATTAAAGCTGCACTCAAATTTATATTTGTATAGTTTGTTTTCTAGATGTTGGCACAATGAAAGGCCCTATAACTTCATTCATCAAGCATTGCATATTGATGAAGTGTGTTGATATAATTAAGTATTTCCTCTTCAAAATTGAGTCACATTTGGAAGATCAATAAATTTCCATTTTTGACGCCTCTTAGCTTAACTGAATAAAAATTTTATTCCAGCACAAATTTGGAATTAGATAAAGAGATTCAAAAACCTGTAATTTTCTTTTTGATAAATTGTCTATTTATCAACTGGATCAATATTTTGTCAGAACACAACATTATGACAATTGTGTTCTGTTGAAAATATAGTTAATAAACTGGAGAATCGTTTACTAAATCTGTTCTTCAGAAAAGGTATTGTTATTTGTGATGAAAATTTGTCTATTGGAATTACATAGGCCTTTTGATTTTTCTAGTACTTTAAACTATTATTTGTTTAGATACCATTTTCCACAGGTAACTCAGTTGATTAATAAAAGAAACCTATTACAATTAAACATGTGCAAGCAATCATATCAAATAGTCTAAAACATGCCACATACGTTTGTTTTATTATTCACAGAATCCTTTGTTTGATAACTACTTTCTTATTGACTATATGTTTTGAAGAATGCAGTTTTTATGGTGTCTTGAATTGATAAAAAGTTCCTGCTTTAAGAACTTGAATGCATTTTGGTAGCTGTCACTGTATCTTTGCAACCTGTTGTTAGTGTTGTAGTATACATAAATATCACCATTAGTTAAATGTATAGTTGTCTAATGCTCAATTTCTCATTTCTTTTCCAATCAGGAGTAAGACCTCTTTCATCCCAAATTTCAACTGCAGCTGGCTAAGTGTTATTTGAAGAAAGAAAATTCAATAAAATCCATCTGATCAGACTAAATTTTATTGACTTATAATTTGGCATACAGGAAATGTCAAAGAATTGTGATTGTAATTGCACATGCAAAATTTTAATTGATTTGAAGCAAACATTCACCGAACCGACTTTATTTTATGCATATTGGAAGTGTAAATGTGTATACAGAAGAGTTTTATGAAATGATAATAGATTTGCAGATGTATATAAATTAAATTTAATACTATTCTTTTTAATGCTAAGTCAGTATATTTATGCAACAGTAATTGAGTTGATTTTTGTTGTTTTAATAATATACGTAAAAATAACTTATTGTGATAAAATGGTAATCCATAAATCTCATTGATACATGGACTATTTAAAGCAGAATTTATTAAGCTATATTACTGTGTTAACTTCCATGGAAATAATTAGTTTCTTAATTTTTGTGATGTAACCATTTGTAGGTAACGGGTATCAAGGAGAATTGAATTGTTCACAATTTATGTTGAACAATAATCTTAAATGGTTTTGACAATGACATTATTTAGGTAGCAGTATTTTTGGACAAAGATCAGTACAAGATTAATGTATAATTGTCTGTGTTTTGTAGCTGTATTTTATTTTAATAATGTAACTGATAAGCATTTAAAGCTACAAAATAAATGTTATACCATACAGGTTTTACTAGTTTCTTTCTTTGTACATTTATTTTCAAGAATATTATATTGTGATGCAAGTGAATTGAAGGTTAATTGTATAAAAACTGAGAGGATTTATATTTCATTGCTCTATGAAATTAGTTATTTCGTAATTCTGTAGTTGTGATTTGAGTCTGTTGTGAATCTCTTAATATTTTGACACATGCAATAAAAAGTTGATAGAGATTTGTTTCTTTCTGATTATTATAATTTTCACCAAGAAAATGTAATGCCAAAGTCACAGACTCTTCTGGGTATGTTACTAAACCTTGTCTACAACAACACACAATTTTGTAACACAGCTGGACCAGGCATGAGATTAAATTTCTGTTATATAATTTATTATACCACCACTGAAGTACTAAAATTATATACCAAGAATATAGTTAAGAAAATTATCTTCGGTTTTAAAAGTGATCATCTATGAAGCAGAAATGTCTGTTCAGTTTTACCACTACTGGTATTTTTCAAGATTCTTCGCGTGAGCCCATTTTTGTTTTTTACATCAAGGAAGCCAAATTATTTTTGTGTAATGAATGGACCATTATGTCAAATCAACAAAAGTATACAAACAATTTCAGATTAGAGTAAATACAATTTCTAGGTATGATGTATACTTTATGTACCATTTTTTTAAAAGATAGTGTTGTGATAATTTGTTAAGAGATCATTCAAAATAAAATAATGAACTTAACCAACTCACTACTGAGCTACAAACTTTTTTCTTCCAAATATTTGAACAGATGAATAACAGTTCTTGTTGCAACTTCTGGTAAGCATTTTGAACTAATTGCTAGGAGGGTTTGCTTGATGTTTTTATTCTATTTATCCACACATCATGCATAGCTACATTAAGAACATTCAAATATAATTGAAATGGGCTCAATTTAACTAAAGTGACTAAGAATAGTTGAATTTTTTTGTATGAATTGTGAATTTTATTGAAATTGTTGAGAGTTCTTGATCTAACAAGGGTTTTTAATCGTAATTAAAGTGTTACAATTGGAACACTATTTTGTAAGTCTGCAGTTTTGTTATACTACTATAAAATTTCGTGCATTAAACATGAAGTACAAACATTAAATGAACATGAAGTACTTACAATGTACTTTATTCAGATTTTCTGTGGATTAAATAATATTCTGTAAATTAAATGTCTCACTAGCAAATATTTTAGGAGATTATTACCACCTATAATCTAATTCCAGAAAATACTAAATTGAAAAGTAATCAAAACTTTGTATTAATCTAAAAAATATTAAACTTTTTATAATTTAGAGAAACTTTTAAAGTGATATTGATAGTATACCATATAATTTTTTTAATGAAAATGAATTTCACATATCGTTAAATGCATGGAGCAATTTCAATCAAACTTCGTATGTCACAGTCTAGAAACAAACTCCTAGGTGGTGGAGTTGGTAGCATTTAAAAATAAAATTAACTAAACTGATGTTGAATCTGTATTTTTAGAGGAAATTGAGTGTATTCTGACATTCATCATACTGATTAAGTTCAAAAATGGCCATATACCTGATACTGGTTAGATTAAAGATTAGCCCCTTCATGTGGGTGAGAAGTGGCTAATCACAAAATATTCTAAATGACGATTAGATAAGTGTCAGATTAATTACCTTGTAATATGAATAATCATGTTAGCATTTGTCTCATTTATTTAAAAATGTAAAACCAACATGATTTTGTCTTTAACTAAAATGTTAAATGTCTTATTTCTGTCTAGTATATGGTACACATTTGGCAGCACACTGGTTCCAAATTATAAGGGCATTTTCTAGAGGCTTATTCAGTGATAAACTAAAATGTAACATTACTTAATAAACAAATAATTTGTATTAGTGAAATCATTTTCCGTGATTGGTGCACAACTAGAGAAGTCAGCCTGTTCGCGTGTACACAACCCTGATGTATATGTTTGGGGTGATCATGTTCCCCTTTGGGCCATTTTCCTAATACAAAATAAAAATTTGCATGCACCACTCACTCGGGCCCATTTTAAAAGAATGCTCAATATAGCACCTAAGATGTAATTTAGTCCAAAACGCGTTATCACATTCCGGTAATGTGTGAGTGCTAACAACTTTTCGCTTACATAAAATATAATTATAACTACAGAAACAATAAACGCTAGCGCCTAAAACGGAATTGTGTGTGATATTACTATCTTTAATTAAACATTCTTTCAGAAAATGTAAAAATAATTTGTCTGAAAAAATTAAAACAGTAAACCGCTAATAATAATATGCTAAGGTCAACACTCACTTTTTTACGTAATAAATGAAAACGTTTGTCCCAGACTATTTATGCATTGATTATATTGAAAAATTGACTTATTCTTCGTAATTAACGAATTTCAAATATTAATAAATTTAAAAAAATGTATATTCAGAACTGGTCATGCGACGCATTGTCGCGATTTATTATTGCTAGGACAAAGGGTCACATGGAAGTTATGAAAGATCGATAATAATGTTCCAGAGTTTGGAAGTGGTAGTCGCCATCTGTCGCTGTCCAACACTGGACCAACAGCGTGAATTTCGACACCTGCCATGTCCAATGGGAAACCCTTTGTCCCCCTTTCTGTAGCGATTGTGATGAGATTTGGATGTCTTATGTATCTCGGTATTGGATTTTAAACCATTGGCATACTTCAGATATGTTTTTGTATCATTCCAAAAATAAATTAGATAATTTAATTCAAATTTTCAATAATTATCATTAACATATTTAACCCATCAGATCAATGCTTCTCTATCTTGGCACTTTAGTATAAAAGACAAGATAAATATAAATTGACCTGGCTGTAGTTTTCCAGGAATCACGGCAACTTAATTTTCGACGTTAAACAAGTATACATGATACGAATTCTATTGTTATGACTAAAAAAGTGTAAAATAATTACTAAAATTAAGTCTTACCACTTCAAAATTGTGAAATGTTGGCTATTTCTGCAGAAGTAATGCTACATCAATTACATGTATAACAACAACAACCCTTAGCTAAAAATTATGCCATTGTTATTCTGGTAAAGAATCGCGCATTCAGTAGATTCGCTTATAAATAGATCATATTTGTATTAAAGAACATAAATGAAGCTTCATTGTATAGAATATAGTTATGGGAAACTACCAGCAAAACGTTTTTCAAAGGGCTGAATGGAATATGTACCGTTTTTCTTGTTCTAAGACAAGAATTATTATAAAACCGTTGGCCCACATGCCTCACAGAATACTTACATGTCACGAATGCGCTCATAAGTGGAGAATCAACTGAATGCGCGTTAATACAGAATGTAGAAGATGATAACAAAGACCAAACTAATACTTACATATGTTACAAAATAAATTAGAAGCAGGACTAGACCACAACATACCACTTGAGTTAAAAAATGGCGGAGGAATATTACAACACAGAACACGAACTAATTCAGAAAATATGGAACAATGAACAGTGGCCAGAGCAATTGTTGCCAAATCTTCAAGAAAGGAGACAGACTGACTTGCAATTAGAGACCAACCACATTATTAAACACAGTTTATAAAATACCTAAAAGTCTACTAAATAATAAACTAGCGAAAATAGAATTAAGGGACTGCAAATAGGAATTATACCTAATAGATGAACAATTGATATTTTTATTTTAAGATAAATGTTTGAATAATCTTAAGAATACAACATATAATTGCATAACTTGTTCTATGATTTTACACAAGCTTTTGATTTAGTATAAAGAGTTATCATAATTAAATGCCTAATGTTTCATGAATGCACTCATAATTAGTTGCTTCTTACACTGTTGAGAATTAATCTTACATTTTTCAGGTCATTCGTAAAATCATTTAAATTTGGGTTCGATTATTCTGACTACAATAATTGTAAAATTTTGAGTCGGATAGGCGATTCTCGTATGTGAGGGGCATTATAATCCTATTTTCCTTTTATGCATATAATAAACTGACGTCATGGTCAGTTGTTGTGGTTTTCAGTCCTAAGTCTAGTCTGATGCAACCCTCCAAGCTAACGTATCTTGGAAAGCATTTTCATTTCCGCAAAACTATCACATCCTCCCTAATCTACTTAGCGTGTTCCACCCTTGTCTTCCCTCTTTTGTTCTTTCCCCACACAATTCCCTCTGATGCTAATTTCATCTTAAAACTTGGCCATTTCCTTCCCTTGTTCAACGTCCTCGATATTGTTCGCTCTTCCCCTATTCTGTTTAGAACTTCCTCGTTAGTGATTCTATCCATCAATCTGATTTTCAGCATTTTCGTATATCACCATATTTCAAAGGCTTCTATTCTTTTCCTTTATGCAACTCCTATTGTCCACGTTTCGCACACGTATAACGGCAAACTCCATATGAACGTTTTTAGCTACGATTTCCTAATATTCGCACTTATATTTTTACCCGTAAATAAATACCTCTTTTTAGGGAAAGCCTTCCTTGCCTGTGCTATTCTACTCTTTATGTTTACTATAATTCTACTATTCCTAGTTATTACGCTTCCCAAATAGCAGAATTCCTTAACTTCCGTCACTGCCTTCACAATCTAACACCCTTTGTTATTCCACTGTTTTCCATAGTACGCTCCATTGCATTGGTTTTCACTCTGTTAATCCTCATATTGTACTCTTTCTCCAAGACCACGTTCATGTTATTTATTATGGTTTCCAAGTCTTCTTCTGACTCCCCTAATACTACAATATCGTCGGTAAAGCGTAAGGTTTTTATTTCTTCTTCTTGCAGTATGATTTCTTTTCCATATTCTTCTGAATCCCCTAATACTACAATATCATCAGCAAAGCGTAGGGTTTTTATTTCTTCTACTTGCAGTATGATTTCTTTTCCATATTCCGTTTTAACTTCCTTAATCGCCTGTTCTATATATAAGTTAAACAGCATGGGCGACGACAGACTGTATCCTTATCTTACTCCCTTTTTTGATTTCTGCTTTCTTGTCTTGATCTTCAATTCTAATTACTGCCTTCTGTAGAGGTTATGTATAAGCCTTCTTTGTCGATATTTTATTCCTGAGCTATTAATTTCCAGTGTTAGTTACAATCATGTAAATTATTTATATATTTTATATACATCCAATACAAATCAAATTTCGACTGTTTGATTCATTTCCATTTTTATTGATGCGCGAGGTTGTCATACTTTGGTGAGAATTAATAGTAGGTTATTTGCAAGAAGGTGCCAAGCTACATTTTTTAAATCATCTGTGAATGGGATAAAGCTAGGGCTTTTTTTCAGGTGATCAAGGGGGTTTGCCTACCCCTTAAACATTTGAAGACTTAAAGAAAAATATTAGTATATTTTTATCTAGTCAAGCTGATATAACCTATGGAGAACACTTCGAGTAATTTTCGATTTAAATCAACCTATCCAATCAGTTTCTCTCAGGCACTAAGCAACAGAATCGAAACATCATACCATATTTTAAACTCCTGGACTAAAGCATTGTAATTGCTGCCTTATTAGAGGGAATTTTATTCGCTTAGGTAAAAATAAGTATTTTAGTGCCGTATGTTGGCTGTACAGTTAATGTAAGCACTTACGATCGCTGGCTTTTGTCTGATGTGATACAGGTGCCTTCCAATTTTCTTGAGTATGTGATTTGTTGTGTTATAAAAGCGGCGTGTCTTTCGAGATTAGTCTTAACAATCGTGAAAAAGGAAGTTCCGTTCTTGTAAGCTAGTGTTTGGTGGCGAGTTAGGTTGTTTATTTTGTGTGTGTGCGGGAAGGACGAAGAAAACTATTTTACATGCACCCAGGCACCGAAGAAGTTGAAAGTTATTGATTCGAACGTAAATAGAGAAGAGTTACCACCTTAACATGTATAGCATAAATAAAATAGCGTAATCAATTTTTCTAGTAATTTCAGCCAGAAAAGTGATAACCGGACTGAGCATAATTGCCGAAAATTGTAAGATTGTTTTTTTTGTCGACTATAACTGAAATAAACTTATAATTTTTCTAGAAAAAAAAGTACACGTATTTGAAAATATTGCGTGATGAGTTGTCAGCTTATTTGCACCTTGGTTTATTCGTCACCGTTTTTTGCAGATGACCGACGACACGCATTACGGTTGACTTAAGATATTTTCGAATTGCGCCCAAACGCGGCCCATGCCAACTTGTTGATCTCGATACCTTCTTGTGTATGAAGTCATCACAGTTCACACGGTGTTCCGGTAATTTACATGTGAAATAGAACCGGCAATCACCATCTTCCAAATAATGTTTCAAAGAAATATTTCTTCACGCCAGTAGACTTTTACTCCTGTACATTTGGTTGAGGGAGAATGAAGAAAGGAAGGAAATTTTTCGATCAATCGTACAAGAAGAAAGGAGGGAAAATTTTCGATCGATCGTACAGAAAAAATATCGTAAGCAGCAATCGGCTTTCGAATTGTTGAATTAGTGAATTTACAAGACGAGCCTGTGAGTCAACGATAATGCGACTAATGGAAACGTATTAATGTGGCTGTAATAAAATACGCATTTTTTAGCATTTATAATTAATAGCGCGAAGGCGTCTGTTGAAAGTTCCCGCTCAATTATACCAACTTTACCAGATGGGAAAGGGAAGGGGACATTTTGTGTTTTTATTTTCCCGTGAAAGTGAGAGTTATACTTGGAAAAGAAGTCTTGACAGCGGAATACCATTCCCATTGTTTGGCTTGCGGCATCTGTTTCGGGTGTTAAGGGCTGGGGCTGCTCCGATCGATAAGAGCTGTTGTCAACTGTCAGCGTCAGCCTCAGACAGACACAGCTGCAACCACGAAACATAAAGAGCGAGTCCTTGGGGGTAAGGAGGAAGGGGGGCGGCAGCGCTCTGCCAATACTTGTTGCCTACCATATATATATTTTGGATACCACTTATTCTGCATTCTGTTCTACGCTGCGCTGCTTTCACCTCCCTCTTAGAAAATAGGAAGTCATACGCACATGTCTGAGTGTAACTATTTATTGTTCCATATAGTGATTATCAAAGACAATGGAATTTCAGGAGTTTTAGGATTCTTCCGAAAATAATACGCCAAAAACAAAAAAAGTCAACAGCGAATGTAATTTAAAGAAAACCTCTTTCACACAGAAAACACGTTTGAAAGGAATTTGTTAATGGATCGCATATAAATGTTAATTTATTTGTGTACGAGACTGACGTTGAGGTCTTTATCATGGGCTAACATGTACTCGTTAAAAAGAAAATTGAAATTGTTTCGAAAATGTTTACATTTCCCAGGATGTATAACAGCAAATTTGGTGTTCTATAGGTGACAATTTGTTTGTTGTTGTGGTATTCAGTCCAAAGACTGGTCTGATGCAACACGCCATGCTAACCTATCTTGCGCAAGCCTTTTCATTTCTTTATAACTAACACAAACCACTTCCTCTTAATTTGCTTAGCGTATTCCATCCTTTGCCTCCCTCTTGTATTCTTACCCCACACACTTCCCCCTAATGCTAATTTTACAAGACCCTCGTGGCCTATTTATCTATCCCTTCTCTTAGTCAACGTCCTCCATATTGTCCGCTTTTCCCCTATTCTGTTTAGAACTTCCTCGTTTGTGATTCTTTCCACCCATCTGATTCTCAGGATTCGCCTACAGCACCACATTTCGAAGGCTTCTATTATTTTCCTTTCCGGAGCTCCTATCGCCCACGTTTCACGTCCATATAACTCCACGCTTCATACGAACATTTTTCGGAACGATTTCCTAATATTCACATTTATATTGCACGGAAGTAAATCCCTCTTTTTCGCGAAAGCCTTCCTTGCCTGTTCTATCCTACCCTTTATGTCTACTATACTTCTAGTTATAACGCTTCCCAAGTAGCAGAATTCCTTAACTTCCGTCAAAATATCCCTTCCCAATCTAACACCCTTTGTTATTCAACTGTTTCCTATATTACACTCCATTACCTTGGTTTTCCCTATATTATTTTTCATATTAAACTCTTCCTCCAGGACCACGTTCATGCAATTTATTATGGTTTCCAAGTCTTCTTCTGACTCCCCTAATACTACAATATCGTCGGCAAAGCGTAAGGTTTTTAAACCTATCTTTCTTATAAATTAGCTTTACGCTCCTACTTAAGCTTTAGTTGAAACATTCCTACTTCCTTGACTTAAATTCCATGCACGTTTGATCAATTTACAGAATGTCCATTCTTCACGAATTTCCTACAAATTGGGGTGTGATGAATGTGATTAGTAAATTGTATGTGAGCCTGCCGTAAGTTTTCGGGAATGGAAGGATGTTGAATCGGTACGTGGACATCGAGTCGGATTAGCTTAGTGGTAGAAATGCCCGTACGAGATCCGATTCCCTGGTCCGATCAACATTTTATCTTTTTCAGGAAACCTGTCGATCAAAGCAACAAACATTTGGTTAAAACGGATTAACATACTCAATCCCTATGTATAAATGTGGTATAAATAACTTTAACTGGCAGATTCAAGAATTCGCTACAATGGGATCTGATGGATGTTGATTCAATTAAACGTTTTATAGTAATTTGTGCCATATTTGGGGACAGAGACGAAATGAAGCCTGTTGGTAGGTCGCACCAGAAGATGTTTGTTTTCCCAGCACATTAATTCAAGCGTTTTTGGGAGAGAAGCAGTAGTATTGTGGATGGGAGCATCGCTGATATTTATACAGAAGTCCATTCGAGGAGCGGGACCGAATTTACGTATATGCTACACAAGCTCTAGCTTGGGGACCCCGACCAACGTAGAAAATGATTTTGAGTTAAAGCTTTATTATTTCACTATTAATATACAAACGTAACTTCAAAAGTAATGCACTCTACTTTCATTTTTCATGACATCTTTGCACCATATGGTGTTCATAGGTGTATTCTTCCCGCTTGTGTTCAACCCGTTCCTTGAAATTAGTCAAAAGCAACGTGCTGTTATAGAATTCCTATACTGTCAGAATAAGATAGTGGGAAACATCCACAACAGGTTGAAAAAGGTGGAAGGTGCTGCTTAAGTTACTCTGTGGAGTAGCAGATTACGCGGTGAACGAGGGCTCTCGGGATATTCAACGCAATTAGCATTGAAACATCCGCTTTATCGGCCTGGCTCCAAGCGATTGGTAATCTGAAGGAATCACTTCATGGAACGCCGGCAAGCAGTGGTTCAAACTTGCTAGTCCAGACCTTTAAGCCAAGTACTCAGCTAATGTAATATGGACAATCAACTGAGTGACAGTGGATCGACTCGGACGAGTGAACCCACCTCCACCGACCAAACGGTTTCTACCTGCTTCGAAAACGGTTCCTTTTCAACCCTGGTACTCTACTCGACCCAGCAGATTTTGGTGAGCCAGAAGTGAAAAATAAAATTAAAAATTTAAGATCAATATGTAATCAAGAAAGTTGAAGAAATCTAAAGAGAATTAAATTCAATCTATGATGGCCAAAGGAACTGTAATTTAAGGAGTTACATCTATAATCGGAAACATGACTGCCTCGTCCACTGTCCGTGCGCATGTAATCATCTCTCGGACAAGTACTCGGTAGTTGTAAACCGGATAAAGCCATGCGGCTATACAGACCCCCGTTCCAAGGTGATGTAAGGCAGTGTCGTGGCGGCTTCGTGATTCCGTCGTCAGTGATTTGTATTCACACTGGACAGTGTTGGATCCGTATTTTGTCAGCACATTTCAGTAAGCGATATGTCGTTCTCAGACGATTAGTCTGGTTTTGGGCGAAGAAGAAAAAGGGCGAGGAAAAAGCGGACGTTGGTCCATCAGGCGTGTAAAAGCATAACAACGGGAAAAGAATATGTCACGCTTCATATATAATTAATTGAGGATGGAGCGAAGTTCTACGAGTAATACAGGTGGTCAGAAAATTCGTTAAGGGACGATAAGTATAGAGCGTGGTAAACAGGCCTTGGCGCTGTCTGTATATCCCGTAACTACAGTATAATGATTTTCATGAATAGTTTAAAAATTGCTAGTAGGCACTCATTCAAGGGCTATAATCGCTGACGACAATACTCCACTCCATCTTCCCGCCTCTTCTAATTACTTACGTCACATTCCATGATATTCCTCGTGACCTATATGTGTTGATCGGTCCATAGCACAGAAATGAGGCTGTCTTTAAATGATTCCGTAGCAGCAGCAAGAGCAGTTTGCTTAACATTACGTGTGGTGCAGGGGGGTGAGACGAAATGCAACTCATACACGTGTCTCATTCCAGACAGAAATTGCCTGCAACAACTGTGAATAGAACAGAAATAGCCAGCTTTAGCGGAGCGAGTACGCCGCAAGACATGTCCTCGAAATTGAAGCAGAAATTCACACTGTTAAAAAACAACTATTTTAAAGATCCTTAAAAAAGCGAAGAAAATAATTATTTATAAAATCATTTACATATTGTCGCACATGCGCACCAGCCACCACTATATGAGTGGGTGGTCTAGAGGCTTGCGTCACAGCCTCACACAGAGGTCCTGGGTTCGAATCCTAGCATTGGCTTGGGTGTTTGTGCCACCATGATCACGAAGACTGAGATTAAGACCGCTGGAGAATCGATACGCTGGATATTGGATGTATATGAGAAAGGAAACAGTACAGCAATTTGAAATGCACTGTATGAATGACTTCTTGTTCGTTTATGTAAATAAATTTTTAACGGGAAAGTTGACAGGTAACAACACTAAATAGCTATAGCATTATAAGCAAAGCGGATCCAGAGACTCTAAACCATTTCAGACTGTTTTATTTTACATCTGTTAGTTTGTATTACAAATTAATAGATAGTAATGGTTTTTGAACAACTATAAATATATTTTTTATTTAACAATAATTATTATTACGTACATTGCATACAGAATTTCTTCCTATATAATAATTGCTATCCGAAAATACAAATTTCTATTGTTCAGTAAAGGGTAATTCCTTGATTGTAAGAGAGATTTCTTTTGTGTATGATTTATAAATTTACTGGACTAAAAGCGATAGTTTGTCTATGTAGCTGTAATGTAGGAATTATACCAACAAAACATATTATGGTATTGTTCAGTACATTTTTAATGAATTTTGTATCTTTAACGAAGAATATGAATTGATTTAAATACTAACCTTAATACCTCAATTTTCCGTTATGACTAATAAAGAAGAAAAATTCATCACCAAAGTTGTTAGTTTTCTTTTAACATTATCAATTGTCACACAAAATGCATTAATTTTTTAAAAATTAAATTACTTTCCTTGAGGGGGAGGCATTCACCCCCACCCCCCTCTGGATCCGCCACTGATTATAGCCCTACGAGAGCCAGAATTATGGCCACATCATAGAAAGAATTTACGTGAGCACGAAAACAATTATTTATCTATTGGACGTGACGTACTTATTGCCTAATTTATTCAGCCGTTTTCAGTCAATCTAATTATCGATCTAACGTCGCAAGTTGTTGCCAGAGGAGCAGCAAGGAACTGATTGGCGTAAACACTACGGTATCCACACTGCGTGTCATAGCGGCGTCGCGTTTCAGGTGTGTAAGGAATCCAAAACTCGTAATGGACACCGACTGTGTAACGTGAGCACACGAGCGAGCGAGCGAGCAAACAAGCGCGGCGCTGCGAGGCGAGGCGATGCGATGCGACGAGAGGCTAGTGAGAGGACGCTTTACTAGTCCCGGACTGAAGATGCTGTTGCGCAGGCGCAGGTAGGCGTGAGCCGATACCACCTTATCAATTCACTCTTATTTCGACCGAATCAGGACAAGCCCCCGACTCCACACAATACGTAACTCCGAATCGACGATACAACAGTTTTCGGAAACTTCAGTTCTCTTCACTCGATTTTCCGAAGTGCGGTACATAGCCTATTGTAATTGAAATGTTCTATTGTATATTTATGATGATAATAAAAAAACTAATTGGGGGCTTTCTGACGCAAAAACTTCCACACAATTTAACTAACCTACTGACTACTGTATTGATAACAACTGAAGAATACAGTTCAGTGATAGTATCGTACGCTTCTTTCAAGAGAACTCTCCTTCCTCCCATTAGTACAAATTGACAGATGCAGCGTTTTTGTTGGTCCCCCAGTTTCTTTAAAAATATATTGCCGCGGTTGAGCCGCAAAGCGGTTAAATCGCGGGCAGATAGTCGAGAGGTTTGTTGTATTTTTTGGTTTGGATGTCGTCAGCTGCAGCACGTAGCAGAGTTTTATGCGGCTCAAAGTCAATAAGACGTTGAATCGTTCCCGTGAAACTGCGTCCCGTAATGCCTCAATCGCGTGGATCAATATTAAAGATTAGCGGAGGGGTACTCCTCAGTGGGCCACCATATTGTTTCGGACACGTTCAATTGCACGCGTACATCGTAGGTTATAAAGCGTTTACTCTGGCCATGAAGTGCCTCTATTCATCCTGGCACGAAGATCACAAAACTCCTCATTACATACAGGTTTCATTGTAACACAATTATCCTGTAATATTCACTACATTATATTGCACGAAGCTTTCGACACAGAGCGTCGTTTACAACATAAAATATATAACTTAAAATATGATGACTAAGATAGACTTTGCGTGATGCCAACCTCTTACTACCGACCAAAAGATATTAGGTTGAAAATGATGCAGTGTGTCCAGAACTTCCAACTTAATAAAGTAGTGATGGGCAAGATAGTTCTTTGAAGGGAATAGTAATATTATTGGACGATCATCATGCTGAACTAGTTCTTTGAAGTAATTCAACTGAACTGATGAGTTCATTTGTCACAAATTTTGTTGGTTAACACTAAGCAGTCGGTCAGTTTCCAGACAGCAAATACGTGCGTTTAAAGCGTACTAATTACAAAAAGAAGAAGCCAAAATAGAGGCAGTTAAATTAGTGAGTCACTAAATACCACACGTCAGTTCTAGCCTTGTAGCTTTCGTCAGGTGATGACAACCATCGGAGTAAACACTGCTATAGAGTTCGTCACTTGGTTTGTGCTGTGCGTCGTTCTCCAGTTTCATGTTTATCATCAACTGACGAAAGCTACAAGACCAGCAGAAAAGTTGTTTTGTATTTATTTAATCACTAATACATTATCAGTATTTTGGGTACTTCTTGTTGTAATATTTCTTTTTAAAATTAATACCCAATTCTGATTACTAATTCTGATACTAACAAAAAGTATTCAGTTCTAAGACTGGTCCATGCTAACATATAGCGCAAGCCTCTTCATTACCGCATAACTACCACATTCCACAGCCTCCCTACTCTGCTTAGCGTATTCCATTCTCGGCCTCTTAATCTATCCCTTCTCTCGTTCAACGTCCTCGATATTGTTCGATCTCCCCCAATTCTGTTTAAAACTTCCTCGTCAGGCTAGGTTTACACGGGCAGTGATGACTGCCAGAAAACGAGGGGTGTAATATGAGTGGTGTATAACACACGTCAGTGCTGCACTGACAACTACCAATCCATCGCTGACACGAGAGCACGGTCTCAGTTTTCCTGGAGCGTGTCAACAGTATGTCAGTCATGACTGACGTTCCCCCTCCACCGACCTAGACGCTGCCCACATAGGAGGCCAGTTAGTGGCAGTTACGGTTGTCAATTATCGATTGTGAACAGTGTGGAAGGGCTGACTATCGATTGAACGATGGTAAACAGTTTGTATTTTGCATTTACTATACGCATGCGGTTTGGTATGGTTTGCGATTGGAGTAAGTGAATCTTTGTTGTGAACAGCGGCTAGAAGTTTGGTTCAGAAAGCATTTAGGTTAGAGTTCGTATGTGGCACCTATGAGTCTATAAATTTTTAGGTTAATATCCAAAAACTGGCAAAAAACTACGCGAAAGAATGATGTATAGCTATAAACATACTACTATCACACGAAATGAAAATTTTATTTTGTTCAGTAATTGACTTCCTTTAGGGGAATAAAACAAGAAGTAATAGAAAACGAGCCAATTAAACACCGAAAACCATCTTCAAAGTGCAGGTGCTGTTATTATTATTGCTTAATTTCTGTAGTACTAATATAAAGCAATATTACTATACAACTGTTTTCATTTTTTACGTATCAATAGTTCAGTAGCATAATACTGGGTTTAACTTTTTCGTGAGAATTCCACGAACCCTTCCTCGTTACGCCTGTTCTAACACAAACACAAAGTGATTAGTTCCTGTTTATGGACATACTGCGTGCGCGGAAACACAAAGGGGAGAAATATTCAACTCGATCTAAACAATATATCGATACTATGCAACATCAACATTCCAACCGGTCGTAGTTGCCAAGAAATAGCAGAGAAGTATAAACATGCATCAGAGTACTCTGTCCGTTCTGAGTGAGGGCAGTACTTGCACAGAATTGTCAGTTAAGAAGTGGGCAGTTATCTGCTCAATATGTAAACAGTAGGCATGCACAGCCAACCCAACTTCGACAAACACCACTGCCCGTGTAAACCGAGCTTGAGTGATTCTATCCACCCATCTGATTTTCAGCATTCTACTATAGCATCACATTTCAACGCCTTCTATTCTTTTCCTTTCTGCAGTTCCTGTCGTCCTCGTTTCACAACCCATATAACGCCACGCTTCAGACTAACTTTTTAGCTATAATTTCCTAACCTTCACACTTATATTACCTGTAAGTAAATTCCTCTTTTTTGCGAAAGCCTTCCTTGCTTATGATATTCTACTCTTTATGGCTACTATACTTGTACCATCCCTAGTTATTATGCTACCCAAGTAGCAGAATTCCTTAACTTTCTTCAATATATCCCTTCTCAATCCAACATCCATTGTTATTCCGATGTTTCCCGTACTCCACTCCATTACCTTGGTTTTCCCTCTATTTATCCTCAAGTTGAACTCTTTCTCCAGGACCCCGTTCATGCCATTTATTATGGTTTCCGAGTATTCTTGTGACTCCCCTAATATTACAATATCATCGGCAATTCTTCTCCTTGCAGTATGATTCCTTTCCAATATTGAGTTTTAACTTTCTTCGTCGTCTATTCTATATATAAGTTAAAGAGTGTGGGCGACAGACAGCATCCTTACTCCCTTTTTTGATTCAGCTTTCTTTTCTTGATCTTCAAGTCTAATTACTGTTGATTGCTTTCTGTAGAGGTAATGGATAAGCCTTCTTTCTCGATATCTTATTCCTGTGATCCAAAAAATCCTTATTAGTGTGTTCTAGTTCACATTATCAAACGCTTTTTCTAAATCTACAAATGCCATGACCGGAAGCCGGTTTTTTCTTATCCTGTCTTCTAAAATTAATAACAAAGTCAACATTGTTTCTCTTGTCCCTATATTATTCCTAAAACCAAACCGATCTTCTAACTCGCATTCTGTTTGTCCTTCCATCCTCCTGTATACTATTTTCGGTAATATTTTGCATGCAGGACATACTAAACTAATTGCCCTGAGCTATTCGCATCTATCAGCCCCAGTCTTCGTCGGTATGGGTATATTTATGTTAGCGTGATATTAGTCAATTAAAAGTGAAGTGATAATTGTTTTCCTCAGTTCCGAGGAAGCACTGGTACTATACGGACGTGTTCAGTGTCTGTCATTGTTTACGTCTATACGAAGCGGTCAAGTAAGCCAGGTCGACGAAGCTGCAGTCGTCGGTCTCAATCCCGGAAAGTGAAGTGTTAGTGTTGTGCGCCAACGGTCATTGCTGGTGTATTCAAATTGCAAAACAGCCTTATAGTGTCGTTAAAGCGTGGAATTCTGACATCAATAGTAGGTGAGCTTCAAGTTCCGTTGCATTTATTTAGTAATCTGCTCCGATGGGGGAGCCTCCTGATAGAACAGTTGATGGGTCAAACCCAAAGCGAACAAAGTTTGCAGATGTATCCACATTTATCACGCCAAATCCATTTGCACCACTTAGCACAATTGAGTCAATGAACTCTGATGAACATATAAATCAATCTATCCAGCAAAATCAAATCAAACCTCCTCCAATCTTCATATCGAATGTTAGCAATATGAATGCCTTACTAGCTGACCTAAACAAATTGGATCCAGGTCCGTTCAAACATTCAACTATGCAAAACAATAAAGTTAAAATTAATGCTGATTCAGTACACGGTTACAGAGTGATAACGAAGTATCTAGAAAATGCTAATGCTCAGTTTCATACATTCCAACTAAAGTGCGAACGAAATTTTAGAGTAGTCATAAGAGGGCTACATTATACCTGTGACACTCAAAGTATAATGGAGGAACTTAAGGGATTGGGATACTCGCCTGTCCAAATGACCCCTGTCTATCATCCGGCCACAAAGAAACCACTGTCTTTATTTTTCCTTGATCTAAAGCCTAGCCCCATTAACGATGAAATTTACAAGTTAAATAGACTCTATTGTGGAGTAATACAATGTTTAAACTGCCAAGAATTTGGACACACGAAAAATTATTGCCACAAGGCCCCAAGATGCGTAAAATGCGAAGAACACCATAGCACATCAAATTGTACAACTTGCACAAACTGCAAAGGAAATCACACGGCGAATTACAAAGGATGCCCTCACTACAAGAAGTTACAATCATTTTCACAATCTTTTCCAAGAAAACCCATAATACAAGTGCATGAAACCACTTACAGTCGTCCAATAAATCTCCAACAAAATTTAGATGAATCTAACTCACGAAACCGTTCGTACGCTGAAGTCGCTTCAGACAGTCCACCAAAAGATACCAGCCAAACCTTATTGAAATTGATGGATAAAATTGACTCATTGATTAACCTAATTCAACCATTGATAGTAACGATCACTCAAGTTTTACCAGCGTTATTAAATCGTAAATGAATCAACGAATACAAGTCCCCATACAAGTGAGCACTTGGAATGCTAGAGGATTAAACAACAAGTATCATCTATTAGTTCACTTCTTACAGATGTATAACATTGACTTGCTTCTTCTTTCTGAAACAAAACTTGCAGAACAAATAAAATTTTATGTACCAAACTATACTTTGTACAGAGCTGACCACCCTAGTGGCTCAAGAAAGGGTGGTGCAGCAATACTTATCAAATCATCTCTGGATCACACTCAACTTCCATCTCTATGTCAGCCCACACTCCAAGTCGCCTGCGTAAGCATAAAAATCTCTGGCCGTCCCTATAATGTAGGGGCGTTTTATTCCGCTCCGGAAAACAAATTGACTTCCCAGGACTTTGATGATTTATTTACAAATATGGGGAACCATTTTTTAATCGGCGGAGATTTCAACTCCAAACACACTATGTGGGGTTCAAACTACAACAACCCGAGAGGATATGTGCTACACGATGTTGTCCACAGTCGCACACTCGAAATATTGCACACGACGGAGCCTACTTACTTCTCAGACTCGGGTCACACACCAGATATATTGGATAATTTCATCGGTAAAAGCATCTCTTCATTGTGTTCAGTTCCTGAAGTAGTATACGAAATGAACTCTGACCATTTCCCAGTGGTTTTAAAAATAAATTCTACACCTACTCTAAGGACTTCATTTTGTTCCTTAATTCAGTTTCCGTTTGATTGGGGCCTATACACCAGAAACATAGGTGATCTTATAGATCTCGGCGTACCCCTGAAGACAAGAAAAGACATCGATATTGCTGTGACTACCTTAACAAGAAATATACAAACTGCTGCTAAAACTGCAAGTAACACAATTGGAAAAAACAAATTATCAAGATTTAAAAACATTAAAAACTCTGCAATGATCGAAAAACTTTATGAAATCAAAACCCAATGCCGTAAACTTTGGTTTAGAACTCGATACCCAGATCATAAATCAGCGTACAACAAAGCAACCCGTGACTTGTCGAATGCACTGAGAGAAGAAAGAAGAGCAGTCACAGAACAGATGCTCACAACCTTAGACCCTAGTGACGGTTCATTATGGAAGAAAACTAAATATCTTACCAGAGACTTCAACAAAATCCCTCCAATTAAATCTGCGCTACGCTATGTGACGCAAGAAAAAGAAAAGGTGGAGTTATTCAACGTCATGCTGCAAAAACAATTCACACCGAACCCGTCAACGTGCCCAACTTTCGAACAGAATATTATTAACAAACTAATGGAACCTCTCCAGTTGTCACCTTTCGCTACTTATTTTACCCCAGCTCAAGTAATAAACGCCATCAACAGAACACCAATAAGAAAGGCCCCAGGATACGACCAGATTACTCAGCCTTTGCTCAAAGCGCTTCCCCGAAAAGCAATTGTGTTCCTAACACAAATTTTTAATAGTATACTCCGAACAACATACTTTCCAAAAATCTGGAAGCATGCCACGATAACTATGATTCATAAAACAAACAAACCGAGGGATGATCCCAACAGTTACAGGCGGATAAGTCTACTTTCAATTTTTTCCAAAATATTTGAGAAACTGCTGATGCCACACCTCCGAAGTTATCTTGACAAAATACTCCCGGATACTCAATTCGGCTTCCGTAAAGCTCACTCGTGCCCCCAACAACTGCAGGGTAGTGAGTGAAATTCTGGACTCGTATGAAGAAGATACCACCTGTTTAGCCCTATTCCTCGATACGTATCAAGCATTTGATAGAGTGTGGCATGAAGGTCTGCTAGCCAAAATAAAGGAACATCTACCGGACACATACTTTAGAATAGTTCAATCCTACCTACATAAAAGAACATACTCCGTTAAAAGTGGGAATAGCACATCAACGACTTCACTGATTCTCTCTGGTGTCCCCCAAGGTAGTATTATAGGTCCTTACCTATATTTAATTTTTTCCTCGGACTTTCCAGTGTCAGACGACGTAAAGGTAGCCCAGTTCGCAGACGATGTTGCTATCCTAGTCAAGGGTTCATGCCGAGAAGCTGCCTCAAAAGCGCAGGAATATGTGCACCTAGTCGAAGACTGGTGTAAAAAGTGGCGAGTAAAGCTATCACTTCAAAAGTGTAAAATAGTTAAATTTACTTATAAGAGGAAGATTTCAAACTATCCGATTACCTTATTTGGTGAAAATATACCATATGCGACTGAAGTACAATACCTCGGCTTGACACTTGACTCTAAATTAACGTGGGCCCCACACATCTCATTAGTGATTCAAAAAGTTAGGTACAGATTAAAACAACTAAAATTTTTATTAGCTGGAAACTCAACACTATCAATGAAAATAAAGAGACTCGTATATATGACAATAATACGGCCAATATGGCTATATGGCTGTGGATTATGGGGTTCTGCGGCTGCATCTCAAATCAAAAGAATTCAAACATCCCAGAACAGAATACTAAGAATAATATCAAATGCACCATGGTACATAAGAAACAGCATCTTACACAGCGACTTAAACATTCCCACAGTTCTCCAATCCATTAACTCCAATTATCTCAAGCTCCACACTTCTATGACAGGCCACAGCAATCTATTAATAAGTGATACAGCAAACAACCTTCCTCAACCCAAGCACCATAGAAGATAAAAAAGAAAACGTCCAACAGGCCTTTTGGAGCAGTGAAACCAGAATTTCAACTAATCATAAATACAACAATAATCATTTCATTAATTAAAATTTTCTATAATTTCCTGTAAACAATCATATGCTGGGGCCTGCTAATTATTAAAAATAATAATAATTGTTTTGAGAATTAAATTTACCTTCAAGTTAAGGTTTTTTTCGAGATTCTGCAATGCAAAACCTAATTATTTTTAAGGATCTCACTTTCTATGTACATGATTGCGAAATTAGTAAGTCGTTCATGTTGTAAATGATGGGGGGGATATTATTTAATGAATTTAATAATTGAGTTTAAATATATATATATATTATTTGTAATCTCAGGGTATTAATGGTCTGGGTGATCACGTGTAGCAGATCAGTTCGTTGACGAACCTGAGTTGTCTTCATAGGCGTCTCGCTGTAATTTCCGTGTTGTGGAACTTGAAGCGGCCGGTCGACAATAACACGAAGTCTTCCTTCCCTTGTTGCTAAGACCTTTCTTCCTTTCTTCCCTGCTTCCTGGACTGATCAAAACATGGTCGCCGCTGCTACCTCACCAATCTCCTCTCTCCACCACTCTGGTGCCATCTCCTTTCACCACCACCTTGTATCACCAGCAATCTCTTTCTCCCAAATCTGTTAAATCTGTTTCTCCACTCTCCTTCAATCTCCTCTCTCCATCCACTGCAAAAATCTCTCCAAATTTTCAAAATTGTCTCCACCAGCCTCTTTAAAGCATTGTCCCCACTTATCCGACACCTATCACTAAGGTGGCAGGGATGGATATTCTCCAATCATATCCCTTGTTTCATTTGGGGAACGCACGCCACCCGGTCACCAAATTCCCAGGCAGATTAAGACATTCCGAAACGGCGACGGGATGTCCGAGCTTTATGGTCCAGGTATCAGTCGCAGTCCCTTTGTTGTTTTTCCCAGCCGCCGAGACGGCACGCGGAAAAACCCCTTCTTCCTGACAAGCGACTTTGTCATTCCGGAATATTTGGTATTTAACTTCCCGTAAATTATAATAAAAATTTGGACGCGGGTTCTACTGCGCTACAATGTAGCACAGTCGTTCGTAATTGTTTTAGCACTGCAATTGTCGATCATTAAATGTCTTTGTTTGTGGATATCTGTTGTAATTTATCTGCGTTTATTAGAGTATGTAAGACTGAACTCTCAAGTCCGCCGATTCGTTTGTGAGGTTATTCAAGTAATGCCTTAAATGCAAACATTCTGAATTGATCTCATTAACTTTTAACGTCAGTGTGATAGAATTCTGTAAATTATTTGCATTTATTTGTCAAGTGGTCAGAACCGATTGTTTTTAACTGACAAAGAAAATGCTCATTACACCATAACAAAGTGTCTGCAATACACATCCAGTTAGAATAGTTTCACTTCTTCATTGATAACCAATTTATAAAACTAAAATGAAAAAGTAATTTACGTCAAGCGCTATAAAGTATACTTATCCTACGTAATTAAATAATAATAAAAGAACATTATAAATAAGATTTATAAATTTTAAATTCAATCTACTGTCATACTAAAATTTAAATAATAATGATAGTCTATTTATCCAGGATTGAATTGAGCTGTATCTTCCGAATTTAACAGTGTTTTTTTAAAGCCAGAAATTGCAATGGCAAGAGACTTAAAAATTCTCTACACCTTTCCTTCTGCGAAACATTAGCTGCAAAGTCAATACTGCTTCTCTTGTTCCTATATTCTTCCTAAAACTAAACTGATTTTCTCTGTTTAAAAGTCGTGACGTGTTACACGCCAAAAGAAGTATAACTGATGGCAAATTGACGTAAGTTCACAGCTGAACGCAACCGCAATCTGACCTCATTATTACTAGAAAACTTTTACTTGCAAGTAAACTACGACGTTAGAATTTCGTGGCCCCCAGTATACCGGGGGCCCTGGTGTAAACATCTATATTACCTACATAATAAACTATCCATAAAGATCGTTACTTAATTTGATTCTTCAATTGTTGAATAATAAATTAAATATATTGTGCCCGTACAACGCGATGGGCTATTACTTGTCCAAAGTCGTAAAAAATCACTATTAATATTTTGAATATTTTACCTCGGCTAGCTTGATCTCCTTCTCCATGGGTCGCTAATTGGTATAAACAAACGTAAAAAATTAATATTATATATATATATCTCCTATATAAGCACCACTCATTTATCAATAAAATTAATATATTTCAACACAATTCAATACATTAAACATTTCGTAAAATTCAAAGATACATTTTCAACGACCCTACCAACACTGACTCACAGATCATATACATCCCTTCTTCTTACTCTTCATTACTATATTTTCAATCGCCTGTTACCTGTCCCCAAGATGGTTTTACAGTATTTTTTTTTCATAAATGCCCTTGGAAAATCTTCGACTTATTCCTCGTTGCCACTCTATACTTCTTGCGTTCCCTCTATTTATTTCCTTGTTCTTCCATTTAACTTCCGTCTTTTTTCTCTTCGTCACATACCAGATCCCTGCCGTCCTTAAACTAATTTTCTTGAACATATCCTTCTTCCTCCGTTTTCTTCGTGACCTGATCTTCCTCATCCAATTTCAAAAAAGCTTCCTTTCTTCTTCCATCAACAGCGACAAATTTATATCCTTTTATTCATATCTAAGATCATTTTCATTTTTCCATTTCCTAACATCATATCCACCCACAGTCTTCGCAATACATAACACTCCACCTCTATCAAATCATTGCCTTGTTTAATATCCACAAGCACCTGCGTTTTAGCCGCCTCTCCCTGTCTTCCCTCCTGACGCACTTCTGAATACTATCTCCTTGATACATCCTTCCTGACTCATTTTGTTGCATACTCGCTCACTCAACAACGAATAGGCTAACCCTGAATCAATCCATGCAATCATTCTCAACTTGCCCACCTTTAACACCATTTTAAATTGGTTTATTTTCTTGATTTCACTAGTCTCCTTCCGCTTTAGAGTCTTCTATTAAATCCTCGCCATCTACCAAATAGTCTGCTTCGCAATTTATCAACCTTACCAATGGGCCACTCCACTCTTCCGCTCCATCTCTCCTGTTGCATTCTGTTTTCCTTCATTTTCCACCTTTACTAAATTGTGTCTTCCTTTGTCGCCCGCATCTTTATCATTCGACACAATGGAGACTTCCTTCTTGTTGATTGGTTCCTCTTTCCACATTTCTTACTTGTTCACTCCAACCTTCTTTCTTGTACCCATAATTGCCTACGTAATTCCCTCGATTATGTCCATATTTCTCTGCATAATTTTACTAATAGTGTTGGATTCTGAGAGTGAGCCGGTTCCAAAGAAGGAAAGGAGGGTGAAATTGCCTGGGACACTGTTGGCCACGGTGTTTTGTAATGTTCCCGGAATTTTGTACATCGAGTATTTAAATATTGGATGAACAACAGGCTATTATGTGACATTATTGTACAACCTGAGTCAAGAAATGAATAAAACTAGGAAGACAAAAATGACACTTACAGCTTCGATAGCGTAAATTGTCGAATTGAAGTAGGAACTAAATAAATAGTAAATCAGCCTATAGTTCAGAACACATTTAATATAAACTTTATTGGCATTAGCTGTTGCACGACGTTTCTTTCTTAATTTTGGAACCTCATCTACTGAATTTTAACTATAAAAATAAAAAAGACATAATTTACGATTTCAACAGGATCAATCTGGTTTCTGGACTGTTTCAAACACGTGATGAAGAAATTTATATCAAGGTCCTCACGGAGACAATAAACTAACCAATATTGTCAGTCCAAAGCTTTAATATGTTACGAACTTTCGGCTCTATTGGCCAAAATCATCTGACGTTTTCAAAATACAGAACTTTACACAAACGTTCGTCAACTTCCGTTAGCTCAATTCGAACCGTGTCATGATTGACGCACTGGCTCAGAAACGACGACTGAACTCCAATAATACAATATATAGAAGAGAATCGTAATTTTTTCTTAAATTACTTGTGTCATTTTAACATTATAGATCTGACGTGAAGCATCTTCTGCGTGTCCACCGCATTTGCCAGATTTGGCACATAATGTCTAGCCGTAAAACACACCGAACGAGTGCAATATCTTTGTAAAAAACAAAGCTTACTTTTTAGCATATTCGAAAACTTACGTTTTTGAAAACATTGAAAAGGAAAACTGTGAAAAGTGATTAATTTGGGGGGGGGGAAACAAATCAAATGAATTATATATATATATAGATCCACACTAGTATTTCTCTGAAACTCTCACAGAATTGTTGACAATGGGGCGTTCGTGTCTTTGAGAAAGTTTTTAATTTGTCCATTATCACTTAAATGACAGTAATGCGTCATGTATCTGGAGATATAGATATTCCTGGAATTTAGTACAATTTGAATTGAAATGAACGTAATGTAATCGGTAACTTGCACAGGCAATTTTTTTCGAATTTAGAATGCTAGTTTCAGTTTAAGGTTTTTCACCGAGCTTTAATGATTGTTCATTTGAAGAACAATTGACGTTTTAAGTCATAACACTAGCACCTGACTAAAAGTATTCTTTCTTATAAATGACACATACATACACAATTTTCCTCATAAATAGAAGTCGGGGCGGAATGGGACGCTCTTCGTTTAACAATTTTTGTAAAATTATGGAAAAAGATAAATAACTTCATAAAAGTATAAAACATTAGTTTTTATAATACTTATTTTAACTAATAATAATGTAACTTTAAACAGCGAATTTTGATTTTTTATGAATTTTTAAAAAGAAACATATTTCCCGTTCTGACCCACCCCTGGAGGCAGAACGGGATAGTTTTGTGTATGCAATTATATACAATAGTGCAATAGAGTTAAATTTAATTTATGAAAAATCTTAATACTTTTTGTGTTTTTTCTTATACTTATTTAGCGTACAGTTGATCGCTTTTTTACATTCGCAATGAGATTCTTTTTGAAACTGCTCAGTCTTTGCTAATATTTCCATCATTTTTACATTCATTTTCTTTCGTAATTAATATTTTTAATCCTGTAGCTCATTCTTATAAGGTGAATCTGCCAGTTTTTCCTTTTTTCTCGAGGAACACAATACATTTTGCCTTATACAGTAATATCCTGTTCTTCCCCACATGCTAGTTTCAGTTTAAGGTTTTTCACCGATCTTTAATGTAAGCAGACAAACTTTATACGTAAATCATATGCAGCTAAAGACACCTATTTTACTATTATATACCATTAAAGACTTAAAAGCGAGGAGTTTAACTTTTGTCGAAATGCTGCAAAAATTATAAAGTCACATATGTAAGACGGTCAATACAAGAGTTCATTCAGAAGGTGCAGTCGGAACTTGGTCAAGTCGTCAGCCGGGACTTCTTCCTTGACCAGTGATTATGTCCCACCATCACCACTATAAATTAAAAATATAGGGTATCCCGATTACAAAGGATTGGGACGTTTCAAAAATTATTTTAAGCTGCATATATTTGATAACGTAATTACAATTACTATTGCCAATATTTTTGTATTGCCATTGACATTTTTCCTCGAAATTGTGTTGTGTACTTAGAAAGATTGAAAATTTAAATTGGAGGATATGACAAAAAATGACAAATTGTGAAGCAGGCAATCAACGTTTCGCTCACGTGTTCGCGGAATTCTGCTGTCTCTCTATAGTCGAACGTTGATTCTGCGTTGTCGTCTGATGCAATTAAGAATATTCGTTGCTGGTTGACAGCGCGTCTCTGTCTCTCTCGATTAACAGATTAATATTCTCTATATCAGTGCACGTACATATCTCCTGCTTCAATGATAACAAAATTAAGCACATCAGTCCTCTGCATATCTCCCGAGAAACGTAGACTAAAACTTTCTCGATTACGGCCTTGAAACGCTACACATTTCTGAATATTCACAGTAAAATCTAATAACATCTCTTCACATTCTCTAGGTTATCAATAATTATTGCTTTGGGTTCGATGTTAACCACATGCAAACTTCCCACCTCAGTTCAGTGCGATTTCGGTCGTCGGAAACCATTAATTTCTGATACTCATTCAGATAAATTGTGTAGATTTTGTGTCAAGTAGGCCTAATTCAATACTAGTTTGATTACTACATACTACATTACCACTATAATAGTCATTTAATAATATAAACTCGAATAATGAGTGGTCTGATTTTCATAAACTGGCAATAAATAACTAGGATTAAGTTCATGGTCAAAATAGAGAAAACAGAAACATAACGGTCTTAAGTAATACTATCGTATTACGGGCTTAGGCTTATAAGTACTTACTACTTGCATTGACACAAGTTTGCTTTCAAATGTAGCAAAAAATAAGTATACGGCAGTGCTTAAAAACTTTTGAAAGGTAAAAGTTTACAGAAATAAAAGCCGAGTTGTATGACGTTCATTAAGTTTTTTTATTTATTTTTTATTATTATTGCAAACTTTTACCCGAAGATATTACAGTTTATCTGACATGTTATATACATATTCATTCGCAGAATAAATAATTAATATGAATGCTTGTATAAATTGAAAATCCATTGACTATCAATTTAAAAGCGAGAGAAACGACAGCGCTGTGGACGTAACAAGTTATTGCAGTTTATAATATTTGATTGGCAAGTGTTTTACGGTATTATTAGAGTTTAGGGTAGGAGGGGGATCAGATGAAGATAAGTAAAGGAATAGTTGGTTTAATGAGAATGAGATGCCAGCTAACTGAGGAAGAAATTATATGCCGGAGTGAGAGAGTGGAAGGATGTAGTCTATAGGTAATTTTCTTTTGAGTCTGCGATTGTGTGGAGGAGGAGGTGGATTGCTGTGGAAGAGGGCTGTGACTGGAGCGTTCCAAATGAAGTATGCATATGACCATATGGGGCCAATTAGGGAGAGGTAAAGGAGCCTTTTAGTGGAAATGGAGATTGGAGCGTTTCTGTTGAGGAGTGGACATAATAGTTTTATTTTGGTGTTGATTTTGGATGCAAAGTGGGTAATATGGGGTTTCCAGGAAAGTTTGGGTATAGCACAAGTCCGAGGTAAGTGATAATTTTTTTATTGGGATTTGGGAACCAAAAAGATAGAATGAGCGTGTAAGGGGATGTTTGGTTTTGTGGGTGAATGGAACTATTGCAGATTTGGAAGGGTTTATGCTGACCCTCCAGTTTTTTGCCCAGGTTTCTAGGTCATTTAGAGCTATTTGGAAGGTGAAGGAAGAGGTTTGGTGGAGGATAGCTATGTCATCGGCAAAAAATATTGTTTTAGTGGATAGATGACGGGGAATGTCGTGAGAGTAAATGTTAAACAGGAAAGGGGCTCGTACGCTACCTTGTGGGACGCCAGAGGAGATGGGAAAGATTTGGAGAAATAATTATTAATTTTGACGGAGTACGAGCGGTTAATAAGGTAATTTGTAAGGATTCTGAAGAGTGTGTCGTTACGTTCATTTTTTATTTTATATAAGAGTGATGGATGATGGACTTTGTCAAAGGTTTTCTCTGCATCAGTTCATTGAGTGAATGAGTTTAATCGAGATCGGATATCTACATGTGATGAACTGGAGGCGAAGGAAGATGTCAGAAAAGATGGACAAAACACACGAAACGGATGTGAGCTAGTCAAATTGGTCTCAGAATATCGCATAAAAATGTTGAGAACCTTTCGAAAACTTCTTTTTGTACGACTTGAAATATTTGGGATAAACCCACTGCGAAATGTGTCAATGTGAACGGACACTCTACTGAGAAATAACACTATATTCAACCAAAATAATGTATTTCATAGGTGGCCAAACCGTGGCCCTTTGGGCAAGTATAAGTGGCGGATTGCATCTTTGAACCAGTTTGTCCTTCGGACGACAAGCCCCTTTATATTGTTAAAAAGCATCGTACAATTAGACATGTATTATAAATAAATACAGTGAATGGCCAAAAGTCGTAAATAGAAGCATTTAATAACAGTTCTCCTGGCAAATAGGGAGACTGACAATTCCAAGTTCCAAGCTTATCTCGCTCTCAGTCCAGACGAGACACACTGTCAGCTATAAAACCATATTACTACCCCCTCCTACATCATTCTTGACTTCTGTGGATTGGTGCTTCATTAAACTGGCGTAAATTAATTAATATAACTGCGCATAGATATTCCATTTCGTCCCATATCTATTTTCGATGAATTGGCGAATTTAGTTATTTATTTACTTTTGTTTTATACGGCGTACCATAATTCACAGTTTAAGCTTCACACCCAGGTATGTGATGTCCAAAAGGCTTTTAAAGTTCACAATTTAAATAAATGTCAGGAAGAGTTGTCTTGCAGAATCAATTGGGGCTTCCTTCTGGAATGCCTCTTTCTCTGATTTTTACAGTTTTCATTAGCAGAGCCACGTCTTTAAGTTTTGAAGAATTTATGCTACGGGGTCGAAGACCTTCGGCATATATGGTTAGAGCAATCCGCTGATCCTAATAGAACTGATCGAGGCACGGAGAAGGAAATGCTATGACCTTACAGCAAACTCCTCTTTCGTCATTCGGAGGGGCGTGAGACAAGCCTGAATTACTGTTACCGGTTTTGTAGTGTTTACCCCATCTGTTTTAAGGTGGATACCGAATAGAATCCTTAAACTATAGACCGAGGGCCCTATTATCATTTGGATGCCTTGCTCTCCATTTCTGATTCCCTCTTTCTAATTCCGTTCCGCCACTATTTATTGGGAGTTACCATTAAGTGGATCACTTTAATGTAGCCTGTCGCCCTAAAACAAATTATGTGAATCAAATTTTTTCAAAAAGTTCTATTAAATTGATAAAATTTTCATGATTGGACGACTTGATTGTCATGTCAAGATTGAGGGAATTAAATGAATAACTGAAAAATGTCAATTATATGTTGAAAAGACGAGAGTTTCAGTAAGTAATCAATCAGAACTTTGAATATCCTTAACAGAAAATGGGGGGACAAGTCGAAGATGTACGCCTACAGTATGATAAAGGAGCATAGGAAACTATATTAAATACATCTGAACAATGCCCATCAAATCAAAAGTTCCCAGGTAGCTTTCAATTTAATATTGAATAATTTTAATTCAGTCTCAGCATCAACATTACCTAAGATTGTTACGCTCTCGATATTACATCAGCTGAAGTGAATAAAGGTGAATAATTGAATGTAGTGATAGAGTTACTGTCACGGCTGCCATTGCACGTGATTCTTTTTTTTAATTTAATGAATCCAATACTTATTTCATCTGTACTTCGAAAATTTCTTCTAATTCAGTTATTACAAGTTATAAATTATACTAAAAAGGTGAAAACTTAAAATTGAATCTCTGACTCGACCTTTAAATTACTTTATATTAATTTTGCCAATATTTATAGAACTCATACTCTTCCATGGAATCCATGATTCCATTTCATTTAGAATTATTGTCCCTTCTATTGACATTGCTTTAATTTATCATTTCTGTTAAAAAATTTCTCTCATGCTATAATGGTGAACCTCGCTTTTCTATTAAAAATTGTATTGAATTCATTCCCAAGATCTACAATTCACATATTCCATCTGATCATATTCTATTATCACTTAGTTTGGTTTCTTTATTCACAAGCTTTCTCGTCATAAACAGTTTAAAGTATATATGATCTTCTATCAAAAATTTTACTTCTCTTAATTGGTCTGAGAATGAAATTGTAGTGAATTTCATCATCCTTCATTCTACTTTCCTTAAATTCGATAACACTATATCATCAAATTTTCCGTCTTCCCATGGGTTCTTCGTCAAATTTTTGCTCTTCCCATGGGTTCTTCGATATCTCAGTTTTTCGCTGAAACTGTCATGAGAGAATTAGGAAATTCATGTCTTGAAAAACTTAATTTTAAACCTTTCGTTTATAATCATAGCCATGTGAATTATATTCTCTGTTTAATCCTTTTGATAAATTGGATGATTTACTGAATGTGTTTAATAATTATTGTTATGTTATTAAATTTACGGGTGAGTTCAAAAAGATTCTCTTAAATATCTTGAAGTTTCAGTTTGGCCTATTAATAAATTACTTTTCAACGGGAACCATAAATCCACATATTCTGGCATAGTACTAAACTTTTTATATAAGCATCTAATACTCAGAAAAGGCTATGGTTTCTAATTTTATTGACAAGGATTTACTTTTGTCTGATTTTAATTATCTTAATTATGTTTTCAAAATTTTGTCTGCCAATTATTATCCTGTAGATTTCATTTCAAAATTTAGTAAACTCAGAATTAATTATATTTATAGTGATACTAAGAAATACAGTATTTCGGTAATCTATAAATCTGTCAATTCTTTATCACTCTTTGTTAAAGAACAAAGATATACTTAGAAATTTTGACTGTCTATAAAATTTCAGGTAATAATTGTTATTTTTGCTACATTTGGTCAGACTAAAAGATCTTCGTCAATTAGAATTAAGGCTCATCAAGCTAATTTAAATTTTCCTTAGTATAAACTGTCTCCTATTACAAAAAAAAATTGTAACAAAATATCTCATTTAATTTTGATACTGCTATTATGAAGGAAATGATTTTCAATAAAATACTAATTTCTGAAATGCCATATAAAATATGATACTTTTCAATTGTTTGTTTGTATGATCTTTATTTTTATATCCTCAGTTGATTTCAAATATTGACAAGTGCCACAGTACGTCTATAGTTTAAGTATAAAAGTCTTCAAATTCTTTTGTAAATGTCTGATATACAGATATAATTTATATATAATATTATATAAATATATATATATATTAAATTATCATTATTATATATACTAAAATGAAATCATTTTCGACCGGTTTTTTATTTTTAATCAAACATCCGCCGAAGGAGTCATGGAGTGAGGTTCCCTGAACAGCTAAATTCTGAAGAAGGTGCGAATGCGCACCGAAACGTTATTTGATTGAAAATAAAAAACTGTCTGAAATTTTTTATTCTTATATATATTTTACCCTTCTATATCCCATAAACTTCTTGTACAGCGAGTGTAGTGTTTATTTTCCCTATGAAATCTAAATGAAAATTTGCTACTCAAGTCCACAATTGCACGTATTTACAAAACGTTTACACGAAACACATTCATTGTCTTATCTTTGC
The DNA here is from genome assembly GCA_034510155.1 of Eucriotettix oculatus. Classification (NCBI taxonomy): domain Eukaryota; kingdom Metazoa; phylum Arthropoda; class Insecta; order Orthoptera; family Tetrigidae; genus Eucriotettix; species Eucriotettix oculatus. Next base: position 109,949,708 of record CM067377.1, on the reverse strand, counting down.
CTTTTGTCGATGACGTTATTGTTTTGTCTAATGAAGTTGCAAAAGAATTTCTCAGAACCTGTTAATGAGAAACTGTTTAATATATTTTGGGATAGTTTCCCTTCGTTAAAAGTGCTTCAGGTTGGTTTCTTTCTCTTAAAAGTATTTTTAATACTAAATTGGAGTATTTTTAATTTAATGAGGACTGTGAAAACATCTGCAGCGATATAATGCGTTTGAATTTCCGTCAATATTGTTTAACAAATAGATTTCTGTGAGGGAAAATATTGTATCAAACTGCTCGGAAATTGTCAGTAATACCTGGATAAAGCCTTTAATGACACTAATTTCCTATAATTAATATTAAGAACAAGACTTAAACATAAAAATTCACTACTTTTATTCAACATCCCCCCACAACCACAAAAAAAGTTATGAATAATCTCAGTCCTTTTATTTTACCTTTACTACATAACTACTAAAATTACCTGCAATTTTTTGCTGGAAATTAAGAATATTTTTCACATTGATAAAATATTTAAATTGCATAATAACTTCTGTTACGTCGTTCGAGAACTGCATTTTAAATATTTTTATGGATAAGATAAACTCTATTTGACATTCCAAATAATAACTGTTCAGTTATTGTGGTGTGGTACTGACGACTTGCTCTACTAAAATAAAAATTTGTATAAAGCGTAAATAACTGCCAATCCATATTATATATATGAGTATCTATTAATGGTTAATTTATGCAACTCAAAAATCAAATATTTTGAATACCTCCACTTAAGAAAATCAATCTTGAGTTTGATATAATGCGAATCTTTCGATTGTTATTGCTTGGACCTGTAACGCGGGAAAGAAAATCTGAGACATAAATCTTAAGTGGAAATATACACAATTATGATCTGCAGGTTAGAGATTTCATTGACTGGCAAATTTCACTGTATGTAAAGTTTTAATTAAATTATTATTAAGAGAGACTATCAAAAAAATAATTAACCGCAAATTTTAATGGTCTGTTTTTGCCTCTCACACACTCGTGTCGAATCATAAGAAACTGTTATTGAAACATATTCTTACGTTGACAGACCATGAATTTTGGTATGATCATATTGATGATTTTATGTTGTCCAGAAGTGATTCGATTTTGATAATGGTATGATTTTAACATCTCGTAATGTATTGGGTGGTTTGACCCTTGATGATGTCGAAGCAAGTTTTCGTTGTAATAAATTATTATTATTTAAATACAACTGTCCTGTCAAAGGGTTTTTATTATATCTTCATTACTTCTCGTAATATAAAATTAATATTCAAATAATATATATATATATATATATAAATACATTTCTTGTGTTTCAGAGGGTGTGTTTTGAAAGTCCGGGTGATGTCTCCGTTAAATCGCACACGTAAGCGCGTCTCGCCGCGCTCCAAAGTTCAACTCAAGGTTAGTATTAGCTAATATGTTTGCATCGTTTTTCTCACTTGTGAGTACCACTGTGACAGATGAAATGCACTGTTAGTCCTATCACCACTGGAGGCACCAATATCCCATACATTAACAGTCAATAATACATTTTAATACACGTTCAATACAGAAATAAATAAATCAATTAACTTACATTAACGACTTCACATTGTACTGAAACTAAACACACACTGCGCTAATTCATACATTCGAAGTGCAAAAGCCAGTAGCTCTGCAATAGTATGTGATTGATTACATAGGAGGTAAGAGATTACTCGGATTTCCAATAAAATCAATTTAGAAACACTCAGAAATGTTCTAATTTTCTCAGTATTAATTACATCGATAATAAATCTGCAACCGCGGAATCGGATATAGCTCGTTTAGAATCTTGCCCGCCGATATTTTAAAATGGATTTAAATAAATTTTTATAAAATTCGCGAGGTTTATTCTTGGTTTAAACTACGTTTAATAATGCTTTATTTATGTTTTTCTCAACTTCTCCCCGACCGGCATCAAAGATTCCACTACTTCAGCGAGTGCAAATGTAAATTGCGGTGTAATTTTACCTCATTAGTGTTATTATATTTTATTAGTTTATCGACAGTTCCTTCACTCAATCGAAAATAATTTTTGTAATCGTCTGCGTCCGTCTCATGAAACCAGACCTGTACATATGGAAGCAATGGATGGAGGCAAGACCTGGAGAGAGGTGAAGACGCTGGCTGTCAACAGGACCAGATGGAGATACTTTGTTAATACCCTGTGTTCCATGTTCCTATTCATGGAACACAGGGCATTAACATCTGGTCCTGTTGACAGCCAGCGTCTTCACCTCTCTCCAGGTCTTGCCTCCATCCATTGCTTCCATATGTACAGGTCTTGCCATGTTTTCCTCTTACCCTGCGGGTATCAGTCAATGGCTTCATTTACCTTCCTCAGTGTATGTCCGTTCCGTTTCCATTTTCGCCGCTTTATCTCCTTCTCCATAGTTCGTGGTTGGAGATTACTTCTGGCCAATAGATATTTTGTGCTCAATGTCAAAATTATTTCAAGACACGTATCGAGCAATAAACCATTGAGACGTTTCTGAAAACTACTACTGGATCTCTGTGTGGAGGTAAGTATACTGATGTCATTTAAAATGATCGTGTAAGGTTTAAAAGTACTGATGAAAAACTTTTGAAGATAATGACATTGCAAATAATGACAGTATTACATATCTTCTAAGGTCCGCTTAATGACTCAAAAACGTATTTTAATAGAACTGTAACGATTAATTTTTTTACATACATGGTTCTTAACACATACCAGCAATTTAGAATAAAATTTTCGTTACAATGCGGAACGCGGGTGTAAAATATTTCCACTGTCTTATGGAGTTATATGTTGGGGTAGTTCAACACTCACGTCGAGCACAGATATTTAAGGAAACAGGTATACCTGCTATTCCATGTCGATTTATTAACTAATTAATGGTATTTGATACTAAAAATTGACCATTAGTCAATTTAAAAAACCAAATTGTATCTAACCCTTTTTTATTTAAAAAAATCATGCATTCTACATGAATTACGTCACGTGATTTTAAAGGAGGTGGTCCTAAAACCACTTACTAACAATAATTTTAAACAGGGCCGGATTTAAACTGGCTAACGTCCAACAAAGCTACTTCAAATATGAGGCTCTTAGGTCCAGATATTCTATGTCGGTGACAAATATGATTTTCGGGATTGTAGTTTTCAAAAATTTTGACATTCGTTATTGTATTGTGAAATGCACCTGTGGGATTTTTTCTGTTATGACAGTGGTCTATAGCTCCTGGCTGACGTGATTCACGTAAAATACATTATTAAAAAAAAGACACGAATCAGGAAATTTGATAATTGATTATAATACGTCCTTTCACGAATGAAAAATAAAAGTTTGATACAATTAGTACCAACTCTAATGTATATAAAACAGCCCTAGAGAATTTTGTTGCATCAAAATATTTCGAATATACCGTATTGCAAATGTTGAGCTTTCGGAGCTAACTAAGAAACACTCAAATTCAAAGCTGACTGCTAAATCTCTATTTAACCAACTAATATTATTAAATTCTAAAGGTAATAATAAATCAATCAATTGTTAGTATTTCAGTGAACCGTGATGATTATAAAATATATTTATGATTTCGTATAATTCCTTTTAGCCATTATAATGCAACAAATTTATTACGTTAGATGAATTACATTTTACCTCACATGGTGTCATGCCTATAATTTGAAGCGATCTTCACTTAGCTGCTACATAAATACAAAATATAAGTACGAGTGGTGTTCATATTATGTGTGACTGCGAACCGAGTTCTTCTGGAGGTTGGACGTCGAAGACGTCTGTAGGTCCAAGCTTCCTAATCTATGATCCTACATGAAGGCAAAACTCCTTTTTAATTTCACGCAGGGAGGAGGTCGAGATTTGGAATAGGTTAAGTTCATATGAAGGAGTGCAGAACGATATTTATTCATGATGAGCAGTAAATATATTATATAAAAAATTGTTTACGTGTCGGCTGAATGTCAAACACGTTAATATCTCTGGTGAGTGTCACACTAGAGTAGAGATATCACTGAAATATTACGAATACATAAAACTAAATGAAATATAAAAAGTGCATATTGTGTACGTTTGTGCTTTATATACTTGAGAAATATAGCTTCCTTATGTATCTATTTTCAAAAAGTGAGTATATTCAGATATTCACACTTACAGTATGCCTCGAAATTGAACATTAACGGGTATATTTATTTGCATGCGCATAATAATATGCCAAAAGAGTTTAAATAGTATAGAAAATTATGAAATTATTTTGAGATACATTTAAATGCGCACTGAATGTCATTCCAAGAAGTTTTAATACTTTTGATGGATTTACAATGAAGGTTTATCACTAACGCTCAAACTTTAAAGAATTTCGGTCGATTTTCGACCAAACACAGGAATACTAGTATATAATTATACTATCTGAATATATATCAGAACTGGATAAATTACGCAAATGTAGCTTAGGGCCCCCACCTTCATGGGTCTCCTATAAATGTCATATATACTTAGTATTCCTAATGTAGAAGCAAGTTTGAGATTGTACGACGATTGCAAATTGTTCTAGAGAAAGAGTACAAATAAATGATATAAGAAGAATGACTCGACTTCAATTATATTCCATTACTCTGAGTCATCACATGTGACTACTCTAGCAAAGACAAGGAATAAATTTTTTTGCCCCAGAGTCGTCGGCCGTAAAATGCGTTTTCCATTGCGTTAACGTCTCTAATAAAGATTTAATTAAATTTTTAATAAATGAAAAACGTCTTTCAAAATATTGTCTTGGAATATTTGGCTAAATTCTTTTAATTTTGTAATGTATAAAAACGTAAAAATTAGGCTGCTTGCTGTTTCATGATATAAAAATTTCCACACTTTTGTTTTACAACAATATTAATAAAATATCTTTTAAAATAACTTCGTTTCACCAGTTTACATTATTAAGTTGTTATGAATTTAAATGACTTCGAGCTCAAGATTTATTATTTCATTATCATATACTACTAAATTGTATTTTAGTTAAACCCTTTAGGTATCCGAAAATCATATTGATCACCGACATCTGGACTAATAAAGGGCCTCATCAAGCGTTTTATTTTTGGGTAACAGGCTACATGAGAGTCGTCCTGAAAGACACCTCCCCTTAAAGAGCTTAGGATTGACTAGGTCCCCAGAGCTAAAGAGAAGCAGGTAAAACCCTAAATAACCAGCATCAGGTATGGCGTGCTATTGGGTACTATTCTTACACAATTCCGAATGACGGGAGACGAGTTTGCTGTGGGGTCGCAGCATTTCCTTCTCAGTGTCCAATTTAGGAGACTGATCCAATGGGATCAGCTGACAACTCTTTCCGTATGCCCCAGGTCTTCGATCCCAGTATATACCTCCCAAAATAGGTGACGTTGCCTCGGCATGTGAGAACTTTAAAAAAACCAGAGAGTACGAGACATCCACAACTTTTTTTTTCTTTGGGTTAACAGGCTACATGAGGGTGATCCTGAAACAGGCAACTCCCCTTTAACGTCATAGGAAGGAAATTGAAAAGGGGCGATGCGGTGAACCCCGCATTCAATCTGGAGAGAAATAACCTGCGAGAGAAAACTCCCAAAGCCCCGTTCCTCGCTTTTATATATTTCAGTAACTTACGTTTATCTGTTCGAAGTTCACAAATATTATCACTTATCTGTTGCATTTATGTTCCTTCTAGAGATAATAAAAATGCAATTCATTTTTGTTAAGAAATGTCACGATCATTATCGTTTAAGTTAAGCTGCCGAACACGCAAAAATGTTTGTATAAATTCCTCTCGGGTTTCCAACCGGGTTAAAGAGATTTCAGTCACGTTTCCGTATTTATCTTTACCGTTTATTCCACATAAATACAGCTGTAGTAAATGGCATTTGTAGGAATTTAAAAGACTAAAATGTCTGTAGTTCCCTGATCAAAGTGGATACAGTGATTATTTTTATTGTCACATTGGTTGGTTACAATATTTCTAGTGAATGTGACCTGTTGTACAAATATATTCCGGTTTTCGTACAATTTAGTTTATAGCACAAACTACTCAGGAACGATTTACTGATTTCTTACTAGGTATTACAACAGTGTAAATATTTTGTACTACTTTGTTTGATTTGATATATTACTATCTGGGTGTCAGGCGTTGCCCGGGCATTTTTTATATTACCTTGGACTATTATTTAATGCATACAAACAATATGTGTCGGAACAGATCAAGTTTCTTCACTTTTAATCAAGAAAGAAGTCCATCTAACTTCTTAAATTGTTTACTTACCTTAAAACTGGTGAAAATTCGTAGGTTGCTCAACAACTTTTGCCACGTTTGTGATTCGATTTTCTCCCGTTAGCACCGAACGGGAGAAACAAAGAAACACTATTCCTTGTTTGCCGCTACAATAGGAAACATGAGTAACAATGGAAAAGAGTGGACGTGTTTAGTTAACCAGAATCCTGTACGAGTGAGATAGAGAATGCCATAGCCCACAATTTTACAGTTAATATTTTATTTAACTTGACCAATAAATAAGCCAATCTTATACACCTTCATTTATGGAATTTAACTGAATAGCACATAATTGCAGTCTATCAGGACCATGCAGTGCACTGTGCAGCGATTCTCAACCGGAGCTCCGCAGGAAAATTTTAGTGGCCACTTCAATCCAGATTATTTAAAATTTAGTGTGATAACATGGCTAGTGAACACTAAACATTTTCTTTACATATTGAAGCGAGATTTTCTTGAAGACACAAAATAATTCCGGACAACATTTTGTTGAAGTTTTATAAAATCTTTCATGGTTTATTAAACTCGTATGTCTGGCAGATATGTTTACAAAGTGCAATGAACTTATCACTACAAGGAGAAATATTTATAAATTTGACTACAATAGATAAAATTAAATCTTTTGATTAAAAAAACCACAATTTTGGATTTCATGAGTTAAATCTAACGTTCTTAATTGGTTTCCTGCCATTCATGAATGTTTGAATGAATTAAAGTTTCCAAAATGTCATTAAAACATCTATATAACTTGAAATCAACTCTTTTGCAATATTTTCCGAAAACTAGTAATGACGAATTCTGGGTTCAGAATACTTTTTCTGTGACAGTTAAACTTGTAGTTTTAGTTGCAAGTGATTATGGAAATCTAATTCATTTAATCAGTTAAAGAAAAATACAATGATCAGTATTATGTGATTACTGGGTTAGTTCAAAAGAGTAGCCCAATATTACAAAACATGCTATTGTTGTTTTACTTGTTTCCTAAAACCTATTTATGCGAAGCTGGATTTTCGTATTATGCTGCAATGAAGTAAAAGTGTAGAAACACGCCCGACGCCACACCAGATATTAGAATTCAATTTACAAATATTGTGCCTCACATCAATAAGATATGCAATTCAAGGACCCAAAATCATGTCGCTAAGTACTTATTTATATTATATACAGGTCTATATTTAAAAAGAATTATTAAATAATTTTTTTTACTTTTTACGACAAGGAATCACTCATCTTAAAAAATAAGCCAAGTGTTCCGTTAGAATGTCCGATTTTACCAAGTGTACCATTGAAGAAAAAGCTTCGATGAATCCTTGAGTGAGTCAGTGGCTGTAGAACGAAGGCATAAAGAGAATGAAATGTTTAATAAAAGACATGAATAGACATAAAATTGTGAGTAAATGTCACAAAATTTGTTGTAAATGTTTGATTAATTTTTGTGTTTTTCCTTACGTGATAGGGGTAAATGGATGCCATTTTTGTGATCAGCCCATTTTAAAACATAATTTAGTAAAACCACCTCATGCAGCTGACCAAATATATATATATATATATATATATATATATATATATATATATATATATATATATTGCAGACTGTGTAATTAAAGACTCGTTGACCTAGAAATAACTATTTTTACAAAATATTACTTCTACTTTTACTACCTGATGCAAAGAAGTTTGAGCTAGTTTTTGATTCTTTGATAGCTGTTGTTGCTGAACTTATTTTGGACTCGGGTTTGCCATTTTGAACCAAAGTTTCATCAAGCACATTGAGTCTTGTCGCATTTATTTTACTGTACTGATAGCGTTGTGAACTATGCCATCACTTACCGAAACCTTTCTGTTATGTCTTCAAAGGTAATACGTCGCCACCAATAATGCCGTCATTGCGGGTTTGAAGAATTTACTGGCCGGCCAGGGCGTTGCGCGTTAGTCACCGAGGTTCAACTGTTTTGGAACTTTTCTATCCAGTTATAAAGATTTTCGTGGTTGAACTGTTCAACCAAGTTATGAAAACAAACACGGTTAATACAAATTTCACCATATTGTAAAATAAATCAAGAAAATATTTTAGACTAATGTATAAAATTCAATCGGACACGCCTTCGTTCAATGTAAGTCTGAGGTCATAAAACAATTATTATTCGTCAGCTGTTCCCAGTGATGCCAGCCTAAAGTACTGAGTACCAAACACCACCTACAATTTTTTCCCTCTATATTCGCCTCTTTAATTATTGAATGTCCATCGTACAAGATTATTCTTAGGGTTGTGGTCCCATAGTTTGCTTTTGCAGGTTTTTCTATCGTCAGTGACCGCCAACAATATTTCCCTGTAACATTACATCCGGGACTGAGAATTATGTTTAAACTTAACTGATTAGTTCAAATAAAATTTAAAAGTGAACCGATTAACCATTTGGATGATACTGAAAATAATTTGAATTAAAATAAAAATTATACTTGCATTTTTAAAAATCCATACAATTTGAACAACAGATGTTACAAATTTGTTGTTATAATTTCTACATACACTAGTCGAAAATTAAGAAATTTTAAATTGCAATGAATTTGAAATACGTGATGATTTTTAATGGATATAATCTCTTTTATTATTACTTAAATTCACTCGGCGCGTTTGATTGGTGCTAGATCGTAGTTTCTCATCTGGAAAATCGAATGTACGGTTCAATGTGAATTCACGTGTGACCTTCTCAGTCATCTACCTGCTTTTATTTTTTAAATGTTATTGTGTATATGAATAAAATATATAGATATTTTAATTTTTTTAATAAGTAGCAGATACTAACAATAAACTATTTAACATTTCAGATGGCTCATTTAGTGCTATCAAGGATTAATCTCAATTCTTTCAAGGTATGTTTTTTGTTTATATTTTTCTCTTGAATTATTCTCAACTATGTTTCATTGCCTTTCAGTTATACAAGTTTGTTACTTTTTTTAAATAAGTGAAAATATAACAACTTCTCAGGTTAGTATTATTAATCAAGCAATTGCCAAATCTATGAAAAGTTATTGAAGAGACTTGAAACGTTGCTCGAAAGACTCGACTTCGCTTCTGAGGATCCGATACACAGCTAATTCCATACGACTTAATTATTTGTATTGAACCAACTGAATGGTACCGTCGATGGAAAGAGGACTAAGTGAGCGATTTTATTACCTGAGTGCTCTTTCTAGATCGACATCAACGACTTAATGGAAAAGAGAAAACACTCTCCAATCACGAGCAAGTGTTGGTCACCACAAAGAGAGATAACCACATATATTTACTATTTACTAGCTACGTCCGTGACTTCGTTCGGAAATAGCTTTTTTTATTTTGCCTAAAAACTAACCAACAGGTACAGAATTTTGATAAAGTTGAATTCATTGAATATATAAAAAGTAGGGAATATTTTATTTATGATCGCTTCAGGGTGAAACTCAGTTGGTTTTGAACAGGTCCCGCTTTCACGCATTTCGAAACTAATTCCATAAAAACTTACAGACAGAAAATTCAATTATGAATTGATTTTATTTGCTTTAAAAAATGAGCAATTTTCCTGACGCGAAAATTTACGTATATATATATATATCCAAAGAAGTTCATTATGTCTCAGGGGGTTATCTCTCTGCCAATAATCGGTTAATTACGGTGCGAATCCTATTGCAACAATAGATGGAGTGAGAATACTTTTTCTCTCATGCTGCCAAAATTACGCGTATAATAATAGCACAGTAATTGGGATGAATGGTATAGAAACGCCTAATATGACTTATAACTCGCAGTTGGTTTTACGCCGCTTTCGCGCGGCATTTCAATGGATGTATAAATATTTACATTAATATCTTCTGAAATATGCAATATGAAACATACACGAAAATTTAAGTTAGATTTCATGTTTCAATCCCTGAAATTTTCATTGATATCCGTTAATCCATTTCGGAGCATAAACATCAAGAGTATAGGTAACCCGCATTCACATTATGGAGACTTCGACGCGCATATGCCAATTAACCTTCCCGTAAATTAATATTTATATTATATTAATATCTTCTGCAATATATCGAAATGAAATATGCACGAATATTAAGTTAAATCTCCTGTTTTTAAACCATCAAACTATCATTGAAATCTGTTAAGTCGTTTCGGAGCCTATTCGAGACGAACATACAGACAGACACTTCAATTTTATTTATTGATAGATACCTTATTATACTTTCAAATTACCGTTTTGTGTGGATGTACTCCTTATGTAACTCAATATGTAAAACTTTATTAGATGCATATTTTGATTTCATTGCTTAACGTAGACAAATTATGGTTATTTTGTTTGACGTAGCCCGGGACCTAATCCCTTGAGCATTTCGAGTAATTTATACTGAACCCCGCATAAACACGTAACTTACCGGCATCGTTAACGTCAAAGTTAACGTGAATGGTAAGCGATAGATTCGACAATTATTAATCATTTTGGACCCTTTTTTACCCTATTAATCCCCTCGCCTTCCCTTTAATTCACACAAATTTGTTCCGTGTGAGGAGACTTCACGTTAACTATCCAACGCAGCGAATCCACACACGGAATCCAATATCAATCTGTCCTCACTCCTAATAACATCTCCTAAACAATTAAATACTCTAGATACCTTAAGGGAATTAAAAATACTCCAGATACATAAACCGAGTAAAAACTTCCAAATACCACAAGAGTGTCCAGATACACCCGCAAACTTAATTTCTAATTAAATTACTTAAAAATGTCTCACGTGCCTTAAACGAGTACTTCCGCTATCTTTTAATTTATCACTAATATCTTAATTATTTATAAGTTCTCCCGTGCCGTGTTTGGTGCTGAACCTTAAATTAACCGGCATGTTGAATGTATCGACTCAGAGAGCCATAAAACTCCGATTTTGACTCAATACCAGTGCAGTGTGCGTAATACCTTTAGGAGACACACACGCATATATATAGTACACTACATATGCCTTATAACTAAGTTGTGAATTTCAGGGGAGACGGCAGGTCCTACCTATCTTGTCAATGTTAAAATAGTGATTTTTAGGTACTTCTTTCTCGGAAACCGTCATAGATACAGTAGGGAATTTTTCCCAGCTTATTTTTAATCTTTTGATATGTGTGTGAAAACAATAAATGAATTTATTTATTAACTTATTTATCAAGATCTTTATTATTGAAAATTAAGAAATTTTTTATCCATAAATAAAAATTAAATTTATTTATTCTGCTTCATCACAATAACGGTTTCCAGGCATGGTCAAGCGAGGGCTTTCCGAGTCCCCCTACCGTTTCATTTCAAACCAGATGGGAAAACTCGTAAAAAGTCAAATGTGCTTAGCGGACCGCACAAACAAAATGAGTCGGGCCACGGGTAGCTCATCGCTGCAATAAAGCAAAACATATAGGGCTATTATAATTATGAACATGGAACATTTTACTAAGGGTTTGGGGAGGAGATAGTGGCATCATAAATAATTTTGTGAAGTTTTCTGTAACTTGTTGCATGAAAAGTGAAGTTGATGTCTACGATTTTTTTTACTGCATTACATGGTGGTAATGTTTTACGATTCTCGACTTCTTTCCTCGATTACTGGGCAGCGTCTACCAAGTCTATAAACTTTCAGTAAATCGTCTTAATTCTCAATTAAATTTTCCTCGTCGCGAACTTAATAACTTTACATTTGGGGTGAGGAGAGGGGAACAGAAGGTGATCCTGAAGCAGGCAACTCCCCTTTAATAGCATAGGAAGGGAACTGAAAAAGGGGGTGTGTGTAGTGGAAGATAGAGCAAGGTAGCCAAGGATTGACTAGGGCCTTTGGACTATTGTTTAAGAATCCTACCCGGTGTTTCACCTAAAAGATGTAGGGAAACCTGCATCAGGTAGGTCGGGCTTTTGAATACTATTCTCACGCCCTTCTGAATGACGGGAGATGAGTATACTGTAGGATCGCAGCATTCCCTTCTCTGTCTCTTCACTAGTTTTAGGCGATCCAATAAGATCACTTCTAGACCCAAGTACATACACCTCCTAAAATAGGTGAAGGTGCCTCGTTATGTGAGAAATTTGAAGAAACCAGAGAGAGTACGAAGCATTCCCAACATATTCTGGTGAGCCCCGTAGTCAATCTGGGAAGAAGTGCCTGCGAGAGCAAACTCCCACAGGCAATCCCTACTCCCCTTTATGACAAATGTTAAGACCAATATTACAATTAACTTATACTGTATGTGAGGAAACCACTGTGTGACAAAGACATACAAGCAGGTCAAGTCGTAGCAACTTCAAATAATTATCATTAGTCTGTAATGAAGGTCGAAGTATTTTCTGAGTTTGAACAGTCAAGCCCAAAGAAAGAATCTCCATCGTGGGTGGTGACATCACTGTACGTTCTGCGTCTTGATATTCATCGCCTTATCGTAAAAATTCTATATTTTTAAATATCTCATATTATGTATCTATGTATTTACTAATCTGTAGTTTTCTACAGAATGTCTCTTTTTGTTCTACTGCCTTATCGTTTGAATCGTTACGATATTAAACTCCGAATGAGATAGAATTAACTGAACAATGATTAACTACGTTAATTGAGAACGTTGAAGACAATAATAATAATATATTTCGAAACTAATTTATTGACCAAGCAAACATAAAACAAGGAAATGATAAACAACCGATTTGAAAATAATAAATCCGAAAATGATAGGAAATGTGTGTTCAAAATGAGACTGAAACCTGCGGTTTGTAAATGAAAGTCATTCCTCCTCCCACCCGGTGCTCTGTCGTTATCATCGTGCTCTTTAGCGCACGCGACATGCCCTTATGTGAATGTAGTCTACATTTACTAATGTTTCAATATTATCGTATTTAAAACTAATTGGTTTTGGCGTACGAAAATAGATAGCGAGTAAGAGCGAACGCTATGTGATACGACGGATGTTCTGCATCATAATTCATTTATATGTAAGAGTATCAACTTTTAATCTTCCTACAGCATATGTAAATTGCAGTAGATAGAAATATTGATATAAGACTAAATTATATTAATATTGATATAATGATATATATTGATATAAGACTAAATTATATTAATGCCAAATCTCGCAATTTTACTTGCATTGCTTTGGTTTCTTTCCGAAGAAATTAGTAGAGTGCTGAAAGCATCACATCACATTACATTTACATATCATAAAATTACAGGGAGCTACAAAAATACGAAACCATAAAATTCTCTCAATAAAATTTTAATTTATTTAACTGAAGGCTCTGCTGACGAAGAATGAACTAGCTACGACAGATCTCTTTGTCAACACAAGATTAAACCATCAATCTCACTAACCTCGAGAAATATATATTCGCGCATAATTTACGTTTTAAATTTTCGTACCCTCTACACCCGGCCCCAGGGATTGTAGTAGTCCTTGCTTGCTTCTGGGTCGCAAAGAACACGATTACACGCGTTTATATTTGCATCTGGCGAATATATTCACAAAAATACACTGAAACAGAAAATACCTATCTCTTCGGTGTCTGTAATCTCTGCGAAAAATAAAATTGAGTGTGTGAGCTGCGGGTCTATATATAATCAATCTGCACTGCGACTTATAGGTAATGAGAAACTATGTGATCATGGAAATGTCAGCGAGAAATTAAATTAGGCTTTTCGGTTACTTTTACTAATAAACTGAATAAATTTATAAAAAGAGGACGAAGGCGATTTGGAAAATTATTCGCAACATAACGTGATTTACAAAATTAATTGCGGTGCGTCCAACTGCCAAAAATGTTAAATAGGTCAAACGAAGCGTGCGTTGCGAACGAGACTTAAGGAATATAAGAACAACCACAAAACAACGATCCATCATGTAGTCATCACACACAGGCTCCAGGTGAAACACGAATTTGACTGGGATAAGGTTGGAATTCTTGATTTTGAACAAAATTTATACAAAAGGAAATTATCGGAAATGGTATACTTTAGAACCACTAGCAACACGCTCAATTCGCAAAATGAAACGAATAATTTAAGTTATTCTAGTAACACGTTATTTTTTTATATATATAATTTTTATTTTATTGTTGTAGTTTAACTGGGTTCGTTTACTACTAGTGTTACCTTGTTACTTAAATATGAGATACGACGTTTCCTGTTAGTCTTTGTCACTCCAATGCTACTACTGGTAGGCATTTCTGGCCAATATTCAGTCTGGCAATAATTACGTTTGCAAAGGAGTTGAAGTGTACTTGTCGCCTCGGATCACTACCATATTGTTGAACTTCTGATGTAATTTTCTGTTATGTTTTGACATTGTTGTGGTAAGTTTTTGTTTCCATATATTTTTTAAAACTCTGTCTCAATTTCACCGCCTTACGGTTAATTTTCTGTACATTTTCCTCTACAGGGAGGAAAAACATGAATAAGGTATAAAATCATGCCGAAACGTTGTTACGAGTAAATTTATAACATAGTCTGAACAAGGTTATCAATTTTTTTAATTATATACAAGTGTCCTTGCCCTGAAGGAAAGAACCCAAATCTTCAAAAGATCGACAAAAAACTTATCTGGTATGATCAGCGCTCAACTCCAAAATTTTACGGCAATCGGATGAATTGTGCAGAAGCGCTTAAGAGCAAACCTTATTTATAACTTGCAGTTTTTGTACAGGTCCGGATTTGGCGCTATTCTACGGATTTACAAATATTTACAATCTTATCTTCTGAACCCTGAAAGATATCGAAATACATGAAATTTTAAGTTAAAGTTCTTGTTTTAGTCCCAAATATTAGCATTCAAATCCATTGAGCCGTTTCGGAGTCTACTCGAGACAAACTTTCAGACAATAGGCAGACAAACATTTCAATTTTATTTATTACTATAAATAATACTACATTTTATCTACTTCCGATAGAAAAAGTTTGTGAGTCATCTGAATTCTTCATTATTCTAAAATCATTAAAAGTTTTTGTTCCACATTTGGAATATTTGTCAATTACTTAAAATTAAACGAATATAAGCAAAGTTATTTTTGGTGCCTACTATTCCTGTACGCAAGTCTTATTGTAAGATTGGGAAATAAGTATGCAATGTTATAAGACGTGCAAACTATATTAAAATTTAAAATTATATTTAGAAATTTGAATACTTTGTTAATTTATCGGAGCAAGATAATTTACATTAAATAATTGGCACAGGGTTAAGTTTTTTAGTATTTATGTTGAGAGCTGAATTTATATTTCCACTGTATATATTCTGAACTTGGTATAGGTTAAATTGACTGCTACAGAATATCAAATATTTATTGTAATTGGTACCAGTTTTGTTTAGTGGTTGAATTATGCCGCCGTTTCTAGGATAGATTGTCACCTGTTATTAGTATCGCAAGCACATGGATAGGTAGCAGCACACATCGATATTTTTGAAGTTCAAGTGTGATCACGTGACCCACGCTAACCGCCATCTTTATGTGCTGTATAAACAAGAGAGGCCGGGAGGCTTAACGATTTGGAATCTTTGCTGCATTTTTGGTGAATTTTAGCGTGTTAGAACGTACAAAAATGTCTTCAGATAAAGGTGACGCAAAGAAGGAAAATGCAATGGATTCCGCTAATAAGGTAATGTTTTTAAAACATTGTTCTAAATTCAAGTAGCTTTGATTCCATGCTGGCTCAACGTGATGTGTGAGAAATTCGGAAGGTGAAATCAAGCAACTGAAGGTGAAAGACTTGAACAATAAATTTTGGAAAGGCAACTGTAAAATGTATGCTTAATGTAATATGATGTTTCAATGTCCACGATTAGTGATGTCTTGAATATCAAGATCTCGTAAATCCGCGAAATATTTAGGATATGTGCTTGTCCTTCAATGGCGGGATGGAATATAAACTCTGCCATGTACATCCATCTGGCGGGAAATGTTGGTACTCTTAATATGGGCGCCAATTGAAAAATAATTAAAAGTATGTTAATCAATGCCTATGTAAATATAAATCTAAGTTGAAATTTCGAAATACACATTGTAACAGGTAAATAGTTGCTGGACCCACCCACTTATGCCGATCTGCCAATTTCGTCTAATGGTCTCCTATGGTTCGTTGTACGTTCATAAAATAAACGTTCTCTAGATTAATCTAGTATTTAGAATTTAACACCAATGGATAAAAATGTATAGAAAACAGTTATAAATGTATTCGTGTATTTTGTGATGTTTGTAACGTTTAAGCCGACATTGATTGTTGTATAATTTTAGGAAGCAGAAGATGAAGCACCACCAACTAGAAATCGCAGATCGGCTAGTAAACGTGTATCCACTCTAACAAAAGCTGCACAAGAGGGAGAAGCTTTGCTTAAGGTATGATGGGGGTTTTATTTTAGTAACTTGCTTCTAGAAGTTTTTTACTGAACCAATCTTACTAATTAAGAGATTAAATAAAATACAATAAACTGGCTGAAATTCTAATAGAAATTTATTTAACAATGAAATACAAGTTTTGTCTCAAACTTTAGTGACTTCTGGTTGTTTATACGAATAAAGGTTAAATTCAAATAAATTTTCTAAATCTCTTCTTACATAATATTTAATTAAAAACATTAACAGGAAGTTTTGTTTTACTGCTGCTGCAATCTCCAGTGTCAAAATAAGACAAAACCATGCCAAAAATCTTAAAACTTGCATTGTTGTAAGTTTTTTTAAATGAACAGATTAAGTTTTGACATTGTTTTCACTTATTTTGTAAGTAACCATGTAAAAAATTTATTTATTTTTATGGAAATCAACTATGTACATGTATTTATGGTTAATTGTTTAATATTTATTGAATCAACTGAAGAGTTATGTACGTCATTTTGAATTAATATTGTCACTTTATTGCATTCTATTAATTCAAATTAGTTTACTATCTTGTTATAAATATTGCATCTACACCTTTCATAACAAAATTTTTCTCACATCTCAATTGAAACAAATGTAGATCAATATTTTATTTCTATTTGTTGGTACAGGGTTGTTTTTTTGGGGATACTTTGTAACTAAAATTTTTGAAGCACCAGTTGAAGTCAGGATATCTTTTGTCCAGATGATAATGTAATTATTAAAATGGAGTGGGAATAGTTCCACATAATTTTATATCACCAACAATAGAAGGAAGTTTTTAGTTTATACGTTTATATAACTTAAATCACTTGTATACTCATTAATATGAAGCATATCTAGTGACCAAATAACCATAATCTTTAATCATCATCAAATGGAGGTTTAGAAAAGCTCTGAAGGCTTAGAATATTGTTTCCGTAAGTAGAAGCTTAGGAAAAGAAAATAACACAGCACCTGAACTATACAGAACTTGTTACAACTAAAAATAGTTCTGTCCTGGTGTTGATTTCTTATAATTTGTACAGATTCTATGGATCCATACATGCCCACATTGTTTCATTTAGGAATAAAGAATATTATTTTGTGTAATTCCAGATTCGTTTCATATTGTTGTATTTTGTAATTTTATCTACATCATCTAATAATATATACTTTCTCTGTAAGTTCTTTGTCATAATTGAATCTACAGCTAATATAATTTACAGGGTATGGGCCATAAAGAGGAAAATCCAGAGACGGAAAACAGGCGAAGAACACGGAGTTCTACTAGAGGGACCCCTGTTCCGGCTCCTCCAGCAAAGAAGGAGAAGAAAACCCCACCTTCAGGAGGTGGAAGAGGTCTGTTTTAGAATTTATTATTATAGTATTATTATGGTGAGATTAACCTTTTACAAATACTACAGTAATTACTTTATTTAAAATCAACTAATGTGTATCGAATAGAATTTGCAAGACCTTTAAGTAGCTGCTGTTGGGAAAGACGACTAATGAATAATTTGGTTTAGGCCAATATTTATATTTCAGTTGTGAAAATTTTTAACAATTGGTTTGTGGTAAAATGGAGGTAACAATTAGTTCAAATAATCTAATGGAGATACTAAGACAAATAATGAGGAAAAATTGCAGTGGAACATCAAAACTAGAAGTAAACAAACAAAAAATAGCTTAAATAACTGGTCATTTTAATTTCCCTCGCCAATCTTTGTATGTAAAACAAATTATAACAATTAACACTTTGGGTAAGGTATCCATTTTAATTTTTTGTGCAGTTTTTTTTGTCATATTCATGAATTTGTTTTTTTTTAGCAGGTTCTAGGCGAGGCCGTCCGAAGAAAGAAGCAGAAGATGAGCGAGCTCAGCAAGATGAAGATGATGATTCAGCACCTATTGATAAGGTGAAGCCACAAGAAGAAAATAGTGGAGATGATAAAGGCATCAAAAAGGTTGAGACTACAGATGGAGATGAACAGGACAGCAATGCTAAGGAACAGGAAGAAAAACCTGTGGAAAAAATGGAAGTAGACAATGCAAATGAAGAAGAACCTCCTGCATCTGACAAACCTCAAGAACCGCCACAGAATGATATCAAAGAGGACTCCAAAGTAGATGCTGAAGCACCAGCTGCAACTCCAACCAAAGAGGTAACACGATCCTTCAAGTATTTAACCTATTTAGAAACGCAATCACAGTTGAGATATTAATATGTGCATCAAAAATACATGCAAATATTGACTAACATTCAGTTATAGTTTCTTAGAATATTTTTCTGCAAAGAAAACCAGTCTGCAGAGATTAAAATTTACTAACTACTCATCTTGTCTCAGTAAAAATATTTGTATTTCTAGGTTCAAGTGTTAATTGAAAAGGGCTAATGAGGAAAGTTATCCCCCAAACTTAATATATCACGATTAAGCCCTTCCCGACTTTGTAATTAATTTATAGCCTTCATCATTGACACTTTTGTATTATAGTGAAAGTTTTCCCTTCCTTTTATATAGATTTTTAAAACCCATTGATTAAAGTTTTGTAAGTAGCAGTTTTCCCTTCCTTTCTTAGCACCAATCGGAGGATGTGGGATATCTCTCCACCAGTTCCATTGAAAAGAAGCATTCTTGGTTCAATACTAGGAATGTCTCATAAATACTTCTATACCATGTGGAAGACACCTGTCATGTTTGTACACAGGCACTCTGAAACATTATTAGGAGTAAATGATATGTCTTTGTAATGAAGCAAAGTCTTGTAACCATAAATTGACTGAAAATTATACACAGCTTGGACTAAGTATTTTGTAACAATGATCACTGGTAATATTGTGCCTGTAATGTGAAGGAATAATTTTAATTATGTTGTCTTCACTCTCCTTATTAATATTATTTGTCTATTCCAGGAGCCAGATGCGACAGCTGCGGTTTTGAGCTCAGCCAATGATGATTCGAGTGCAGCGACAAAGGACAGTAACAGCACGCAGGCAACCATAAATGCAAAGGCTACACCTGAAGTCATTTCTTTAGATGATAATGCAGAAGAAACTGGTGCCGTAGCAGAGAGCAAGAAGCCTGGTGATGAGCAGCAACCTGTAAAGGATGCTTCCAGGCAGCAAATTGTTGAGAACAGCAGTAGCGAGAAACAACCAGTGGTAACAGTGGAATAAAACAGCACCAATGTACCTGACTTTTATATACAATGTGAGTGCTGTTAGTTTAATAGGAGGAACATGTGGTAGATATTGGATTATTGCATGTCAGTGAATATCAGTACAAACAGTGGGGTTGTCTTTTTATTAGTCTCAATGTACCATTTTATATACAATTGTGTGGAAATTCTTACACGTTTCTAAACTTTGGTACATTTTATTTTATCAGTAGTGTGCACATGGAAAAAGCCAGTTTTTTTAATTAGTTGGACTCATTAATTGTATCAAATATTGAATTTAATGTATATTGGTTATACCTGGGAATTAAAAATTAGCCTCTAGGTACTTTTATTTATATATTATGTACTGTTTAATAAAATTCCTAGCAGTATTTTACTTCATATAGATAATTTTCTATGAGGACCTTTAGTTAACTTTACAATGCCAAACTTTTAGTGGAGAAAGTTTCAATTACTGTACCTTTATATATTCCATTGCGCTATATAATTGGATGTATATTAGCACAGCAAAACTTCGACAAATCAATATCTTCTTAATTGGTGCAAATCTTTTTATATAATAAACATTTATTTGGTTTACTGGTAGCCATTTGAAGAACATTTCAACAGACCTTACTCTGTGTACCATTGTTGTTGGGCATGTCACATACTAGATAAATTATCTGTAATGCCAGTCTAAAATTATGGAAGTATGTCAAGAAAGTGAAATTTCCATTGTTTCTTTCTGATAAAATTAGGTCTTCATTTAATTATTTTGATTGCTCTAGTTACAGCATTAATATTGAGAAATTGCAAGCTTATTGTGAACTAATAGTATTAATAAGTATCCATAATCAGGTACAAGTATTTGTGGTACATCTGTAAGAATTCATCAATTAAAATTGAAACAATTTTAATTATGTGGATTAATAAATATATAAACATTTTTTAATGATCTCGTACAATTTCATTGCAAGTAATTATTTATTCTTGAAGGTGCCAAGTATTATCAATGATACTTCATAGACTTATATCTGATCCTAGAGATCTTAGATACAGTAGATCCATTTTCTTATTAATCTCTTGATCTTGAATTTGAAAAGATTTTTAAGGTTAAAGTAGTTCACTAAGGACAGGCTTAGTATAATTCTTAAAAATACCTAATTATTCCTATTTTCCATCTCCTGTACAATTCAATCAAATAGTTTAATAGATCTTAATGTGTGTGTTTGCTCTGGACTCTTGTTGCCACAAAAAACTGCCTTTCTTTCCTCACAAAAGTCTCCAGTATATCTCGTTAATTGTAAATTTGAATTTTTGTTTCTTCTGTTGGTTAAATTTATAAACATATATAATGTTCTAGTGGGTTATTGTAGTGTTTGAGTTACAACATTCTAATATTCGATTGATGTAGATGTTGCTCCAAGTAACAGGATATCAATTAAGTCTTGAGAAGTTCGAAACTGAAGTTTCCAACATAATTTCTAACCCAGGCCTCGTCAACCAGCTTGAATATTGAAATATATACATAACACTGCACCAAAATTTGAAATACAGTTTAGCTAATCGTGTGTCAACAATGTGCAGTGGACAAATTGGTTCATATTGTAGTAGGGGTAGGTAGGCAGAAGCTCACTTTAACTACAGACATTGTAAATGCAACTTCATAGTGTAAAAGCAAAACTCACCTGTATAATGTAATAAAGTTATAGACTGTTGAAAAGACATTGCCACTGTCTCCATATCCTGTTTGTATTAATACTATTGATGTTCTGGCAGTCCGCTTGAAGGGCAAGGTCCTCAAACAATATCCCCCTTCTCCTTTCCCAACTGGGAATCTAATCATTCCTTGTAGAATCTCACAAACTAGCTGCACACTGGAAACTTTACCAACAATTTCAAACACTTGTTCATTGTGTAAACTTGGGGGGAAGGTAGTCAAAAAAAAATTCTTAAAATTGGGAATTTTGTTAATCTGTGAACCTGAAAATGGTAACTTTTACTTTATTAGTCTGTTTGCTACAGTTTCCTTCGTACTAGTTGTTGCCTTGAGAACCAGACATTTTGGCTGAAGAAGATTAAAATAATTCCTGACTTGTCCAAATTAAAAATAGTCTTTTGACTTGTAATCCTTAATTCAATGCAACAGTGTAGTGTCTTTCTGAAACTGGACACCATTATCAACTTTTGAACAGCTTATTTGTGATATGATAGCTTGTCTGTTTTTAAACAATCCATATGGGGCGGCAATGTTTTCTGCACATATTTTAAGCCAAATTAGTAGGGATTTCAAAATGAAATGCTTTATTTTTCCTTAAAAAGGGGCAAATGAGTGGAAATTCATTGAAAAGACGTTCCTTAAAGATGGACATTTCGTTATTCTTGGGTTTCTTAAGAGTGGGAAAAGTAGCATTAAAAATATTGTGTAGCTTAACCTGGACTTGAGTTGGAATTTCTTAAAAGTACAACCTTAGAATGGGGTTATACTGTATATTGGAATTTATTATTTGCATGATATTTTGAATTTTGGCTAGTTACCAATGATGATTGAATGAATTCTAACTTATCTTTAATTGTTCAAGCTACTTCATAGTTAATTGCCTGAATATATAATTAAAATTTTCTTTCATAATTTGAAAAATCAAGAATTTGTGGAAAAAGTTATGTAAAATTTATAAACCTAACCATAGTTGTCTAATTTTACATATGGAAATCGTACCATTAATAAACTAATTTGTTCAAGGTCAGGGAATTCTGAAATATTTAACCAATTTCTTGAAAAAGTTTTCTGACATAATTGGGAAGGACACAAAAGACAAAGAAATGTGGTGGTTTACCTGAGGTATAAAGCTGGCAGACACCATTAAGGTATATCAGGAAGACTACAGTTGCACCCAAAAATTTGAAAATCCTGTGCCCATCGTGATGTCTGTTAGCTTTATCTCAGGTTAGCCACTCTTTCCTGTCCTTACTAATTTTGACAATTTCCTTACTTGTGTATTCATATGATGTCTGTTTTGCATCCTTTTATGTTCTGTGCCACACAATTAACAATTATTTTCAAGAATCTTTGTGTATTTCACACTTTAAATTCCAATTTAACCATACTAATTCCTTCATGTTTGATTATTTTAAACGTATGAGTATGGTGTTCCTCAGTTTGAAATTTCCTTTTTGATGTGATCCATCAATCATAAATCCCTGGTGACTTGATTTGAATCAATCTAATTTTACAAACTTGTAATCTGACATTTTTATAACTGTCACTACATGGAAATTATGAATTTATTTTAAAGTTTGTTCGTGAATTATATTGTCATGTCACTCCATGTATTGTGATATGCCATATTCAAAACCAATTCACATAACTGAATTTATTCATATTGTAGGATTTAAATGTAATGTGATAGAAAGTAGAAAATATAACTGCTTTTTTTCCTATTTGACAGTAATAATTTTTCAAATTTTTTTCTGGTGTAATAAAATTCTGACTTACATTATTTCTTTCCCACTAGGTAAATTAAAATGAAAATTAACCTATATAAAATGTTTTGCCAATACTTGTATCTTAGTGTTTAAACTTTTTCAATTGTAGATACTATTCCGTTCATTGTTTTCATTTACTTAGTTAAATATCTATAAAACAAATTTTTTATTTTCAAAGTGTAAGAATAATTTAATATGTAGTTAAGATGTTATAATTGTTTAATTTTATTACATTGTATGTATTATAATTAGAGAATGCATAATTTGGTTAACACTTTACCAACGGTATGTTAAATTAAACTTTTTGTACATAAAGCTCAAACTTCAAATAAGTATCGTTAATAGTTTTGACAAAAAAATTTTTATTGAAGTTCTTTTGAAATGTTTGTTTTTAAATATTCTAAAGTAAAAATAAAATACATAATAGTAAATGATCCTATGTGTGAGATACTTAGGTAATAATGAAACTTCCTATATAAATTAAATCAGAAATATATGCATAATGTAATGAGACACTGAGAGAATTCATAAATTTCAGGGTGTATTATTTCAATTCGCTCCTTAGATTCATGTTATGTCTTGAGGCAAGCCATGGTTTTCTTCTATTCTGCCCCAATCTCCATTAAATTGTCAGTGTGAGAACAGGCTATTAACAGAAGAATATTTTTGAACATTTTTCTAGAGGGCATTCATAAGCGTGAAAAGTATGTTTTAGGTTCTTCAGAACATGATTGAGCTAGCAATATGGATCCACGCTTTATTTTAAACCATATAACTATCTGGAATTGCATATATAGATTTTGGAATAATGCTCAACGAAATTGAATTAATTTTTTAGATTTGCCAATCCTTTTTGTAGAGTTCAAGAAAAAATAACGATAAGACAACTATTGTCATAGGCTTAGTTTATGTAAATGTGTTGACTTAATTATTATGAATGGTTGAGTAATACAAGTTTATGTGGAAAATATTGCTTCAATTCAGGTCAATGAAATAAAAAATTGAGTTGTATCAAGTATTTTTTTAATTTCAAGCTGCTAAATGGTTTTCCAATTTTGGTTTTATGGTATTGTCTCAAGAAATATGTTTATAGTAACCTATTTATTTGCTTTCCAGTAGTAATTTGCTTATTTAAATAGAAATTTTGTTTAATTTAACTTGTGCCATTAGTACTATTTAAGATTTGAATACTTATTTCATATAAATGAAATTTGTTCCAGGTGCGGTTGGCATGAGGAAGTCATATTTTAAATACAGTGTATTCAATTTGAGTGGAGTGTTGGAGAACTTAACTCCGTACATTTGTTTGTGTGACAAGATGAAACGAAAGACAATGTTTACCTTGACAGTTTATTTCCTCTTCCCAATATGTCATCATAAAGGCGTACCCTGAAGGCAAGAAGTTTGTGCTTATTATTTCACAATCAGATTATTGGGAAAAAAGTTAGTAGTCATGAGGCATTATTAAAGTAAACAAATATTAAGGAATTCATAACTAAATTCTTTGAAGGTATGTAATAAAGTTGGTAATAATTATCAATGGACAGAAGTGATTTTTAAGTATCACAAGAATATTTATACCATCATTTGAAAAGTATTTATTTGACACTTTTTAAAGGTAATTTAACTTACCTTTCAATCTTGTAGGCAATTGACCCATTTATTTGATGGGTCTTTTTTCCCTGAAAAATTGAGGTAAATTTCACATTCCAATATAGTATGGCCCATTTCAAGGATTTGTGTTACAAACAACACACTCGACTTATTCAAATAATTATTAAAATGTTAAATTATTGAATCTGTTCACATGGTACAAAGATGTTATACGTTATGAAATTTAATAACCTACAGTCTTATGTTATCTTGGTGAGGTTTCCGTAAGAATCCTTAAAAACGTGTTGAAAATATTTTTGTGGGATTTGGTAAATGGCTGCTGCCTGTAGGTAATTGTTCTTTCCATCACCTTGAAGTGAGCTGTATTAAATCCAATGTGTACTATTGTAGACTTTTTTGTAATGTCATTTCACCTGAACAGAGTAAATCTGTATACTATATATTATTTTCTCCAAGAAATTAAAGACTTGTGCAATTATAGTTAAAATTAATTTCAAAATGTACTTTTAAATAAAAGAAAGATGTGAAGTTATGAGTTTAGTCATATGTAAATATATTAGGGACACAACTGTGACCAACTGACCATCTATTCTTCATATGATTTTTTTTCTTGGGAAGGGGATAAAAATTTATTTTAACAATTTGTTTTCATAAAATACATTGTTATAACAAAATGTAGCTGAATAAACTAAACAAAAATAGGTTAAACAATAAATCAGACTTCTAATTATTTTATTTTTTTGTAAAACGTGTGTATAAATCGTGTATGTGTCAAAAGTGTCATCCCTGTTTTTCTATTGTCAGGAGCAAATGCACACTAAGACAACACATGAGCTGGAAGTATTTTATGCTCCAAACCTGAGTGGCTTGCCATGAAAAAATATTTTCTGAATATTTTTTTCTGTTGTAAATAATCATTTTTGTTAGTTTGAGATTTGGTTTTTGCTACAGCAATGCCTAATTGTGACTTATTACAGAAGCTTAAAACAATTATTTTCTATTTAATGTGTTTTCAAATAAAGTAGCTGAATTAAAATAATTTTGTTGTATAAATTAAATCTATTAGATACATATTCATCCATTTGTAAATAAAAATGTATGTTGTTTATTTAAATATATAAAGAAGCTTACTCTGCAGATGCATATTTAAATATTTTAATAAATTCATATTAGTCAGATTTTTGCAAGTCTTCAATGCTTGTGTTTTCTTAGATTGAAATGAAACATTTTTATGGAGTATTGTTAGAAAATATATTAGAAAATAAATCTTTTCCTGACACAAGATAAATTATTATTTTCTCATTTTAAATAATTGAAAAAGGAAAATTAATTTAATTAAAATTTTAGAAGAGAGGAGGCTGGAGTAAATCTTTAGTTTTAAATTATGCAAAAGAATTATTAATTCCAAAATTTTTGAACCATACATATTCTGTGCCACATGAGTTTCATTTGTAGAGTTAGTTGATATTTTGTTAATAGTAATTAAATAGAAATAAAAGTGGTGTTGCTCCTCATATAGTCTCTTTGATGTTGAAATAGATATATATTGTGATATAATGTATATGAAAAAATTACGTTATTTCAATGCAAATACTGTAAATGTATTTTTTAATATAATCAGCCTAGGGTTGTAACAAAAGTAAAATGCCAGTGAGCAAAACAGCATAACCATATTTGGTTGCCCCTTTTTTTAGTAGTTCATATCTGGTTATGTATAGTTCAGTGTAGACAATACTGATCACTGTATTTATTGTGTTAAGATTAATTAAGAAGTTTAATTAATACCAACATATTGGTCAATGCTGTTTTGCTTTCTTGGTATGCTAGAAGTCTACTGATCCTAATATGTTGTGTTAATTTTAGCAATTGTCATCAGAAATAAATTTATATGAGTACTGTATTGATGGATTAATTTAATGTTTTTCACAACTAAATAAAAGGGACAAAAGTAATTGATTTATTTTTTTTATACTCCATTTTTCATTTCTATCTACAGTTTCAGCTATTTCTATGGTTTGAAGTGAATTATTTCACTTTGACAATAGTAATAGTTCATTAATGCAAGGGTTGGGGGATTGGACTAGACACTTCTCTGTAGTTATGCAAAGTAAGTAAATGAACTGATTAAACCTAGTCATAATGTATACATTCCTCTTTGATGTGTTTTTTTATATTTTTCAGTCATTGAATTGTAAAAAAATAAATTTTACTCAGCATATAGTAAAATGTTCGGTAATTTACAAGTTTAGAATTAAATTGTGTCTGCATTAGATTACAGTCAAGTGAGTTTGTCAAGCTGTGAGTCTGGTTTTTTCCATTTAAATTATTTTGGGTGTTTGGCAAAATATCAGGAAGATGAAGTACAATTAAATTATTCTCATGCCATTAAAAAAATTATTCCCCATAAATTAACTTCTGGGACATACTGCTGTCATGAATAGTAAAAAAATCAAAATAGAAGCAAAGAATTTTGCCATTGATTAACAGATTTGTGGAAAATGTTATCTAGTTCATGCATTTAGGAGCAATGATTAGACTGAACTAAGTCTACAGAGCCTTCAAAATCCTGTTTGAAAGAGCACTAGTCATTTTTTATTTTTTGCTAGTTACCTGAATTTATATTTTACTTGTTTTCTATCCGTTCTGTATGACTCGATGCTTTTTCCTCTCATTCACTGTCCATAGGAAGCAGCAGATAATTTGCAAGTATATATAAGGCATTATGAAATTTCTTATGAAGATTGGATCCGTAGCCATTTTCTGAATTTCCTACACAGATTAAGAGGAATGTAATTATCAATTCTGTGGCTACTCGTCGGGAGTATCTGTGGGGGATTAAGTAAAAGTGCCAGGTTAGTGCACAGGTTTATGTAAATTATTTACAATTGTGACAAATTGTCGGGGTTGAGAAAAGCAGACTGATAATATAATACGCGCTATGATTCATTGTTCGGATTCTTTGTTGCAAGATTCCAGATTCTTTGTAGCGGACTCTTTGCCTCACAACATTGTCCTCGTGTGAATCTTACTTTTGAGACTCATTGTCTCAGTCCAACAACATGTGCTCAAGGAACTGACGATTTCTGGAATATTGATTGCCATTTTTTTGGGGCATACAAAGAAACACTGTGCTGAATTTATGAATTGAACAAAGATTGTAATAAAAACGGCCACCTCCTCCTAGACACTAAAAGTGGAGGACCGAATGGGGTATCGAAGATAACACCAGTAATTTTGAGTATCTACTAGAAATGGTTGGGCTTCATATTCCTAGGTAAGAGACCTGATTCAGACAGCCAGTTTTCGGTACCAACCGTTTAGCAATCACCGTCAATTTTCTCGTCCGTGGGGATTCATTTACAAGCCTTCAATATACCTGCAAGGTTTACAAACACATTATATTCGATTTCGTCCATGAAGGCCATCATCGTTCTGATGACGAATTAAGGATTAGTAGGAAAATAAGTGCTTGTTATTAAATAAATTTTATAAACGCAAAATAAGTTACAACACTGCTGGCGTTGAATAATAATGGTTACTTATAACGTAATTTAATAATCAGAAGAATAAATATGCATGTACAGTTCGTGAGATTCTACATGGCGTGTTTACATGTGCAGTAGGGAAAGGAGAAGAGGAGTATTGTCGTTTGAGGATGTACAGAACGGATGTTCCAAGTAAAATTCAACTACAGCTACTCTAATTACCAACACGTACAATCAGGGTTGCCTCAACTACGGACAATACTTCCATTGCAACATTTGCGAATGATAGTCTTATTATCGGTCGTTGCAACACAAAACCATCTGGACCAAGAAATGGATCAACGAGAGCAAATCAACATAAGTCACATTCACCACAAAAGTATAGCGTGCCTTCCGGTCTACTTCAGTACCATTCAAATTCCAATAAAGAACGAAACTATTTGGGTTTACATCTAGACCAAAAAATGACCTGGAAAGAACATGTACCAAAAAAACCGACAGCAAAGAAATCCAAAATTAAGGGTAATGTCTTGACTAATCGGAAGAAAATCAATTTATCTTTAGACAATAACATTTATTATGGAACCATATGGACTTCGGCATAAAATTGTGGGGATGCAGCAAACCAAATCAAAAAATAATTCTATGTCACAATTTTTAAATTTATACATTAACGGTTAAAAACTTACTAATTTAGCAATACATCCTATTTACTCATTGACTCCTCGCTAAAAGTTAGACATTTCCAGACCTGCGTTCTATGTCACTAATTTATTACATTTCTTCATTAACGAGGTCATAAAAACTTACTAATTTAGCACATCACATCCTATTTACTCAGTTGACCGTCCCGTCAGCTGAAAAGGTTTATAAAGAATTTTCATGTTTCGCGGTATGGAACCATCTCCAGCGACGTCTTACGGAGGCCTAGAAAGTGACGTACCGGAATGGAGGTGCTATCGCAGTAATATCTATGTTCACAATATTTTAACATGTAGAAAATGTTAAAACGTTAAACTACTAATACAAATAAATTGATTAACATGATCCTCAGCTGAAAAGGTTATAGAATTTTCATGTTCGCGTATGGACCATCTCCAGCGACGGCTACGGCCGAAATGATGTAACAATGAGTGCTTTCTGCAGTTATATTTTAACAATGGAGAAGAATGTTAAAACGTTAAACTACTACAACAAAAAAGTATCGTAAATTTTGTTCAAATTATTCGTGTCGATTTCATTTATAAACAATGGAGCTAAGAATGTGTAAAACGTTAAACTATACAAGTTCACCAAAAAATTCTCAGAATGTCAAATATATTCTCGTTAAACAGATTCTAAGGATACGATATCAACATTTTACGTTCATAATTTCTTAGCAAGGTGACTGTATACAACATTCACTCTAATCAAATAATATTTCTTCGTCTAAAATTTCACATTTTACCAGTCGATTATTGTGATTATTAACATATATATGTTTAGACACAACTGTGTACTTTGAATGTCAATTGATTGTATTTATGTCCATATGAGTAATTATGTTCTTTAAAGTTCTCTTTAAAGTCGTATTGTGATGTACAATAGCGTTACAAAAGTTTACATTTTCGAAGTTAAAAGTTCTACTTTCAGTATTGTGATTATTAACATAATTGTTTAGACACAACTGTGTACCTTTGAATGTCTAATTTGATGTTGTTTTTATGTTCCTTAATGGAGTTTTTAAGCTCTTTCAGTTTGTCCGATACAAAGTATCAAATTATTAGCATTTAAGTAATAACATCTTCAGATATTCTTTCTAAATGTTTTTGAACCGATTGTGATGAATGAGACCCATTAAACCAGTAAAATGGATTAAAACGGTATTCGAATATCATATATAAAAAGACGGCCAAAAAGTCAGCATTAAATATATCACTATTTATTCACAAAAGCGACGTTTCATCTCCAGTTTGAGACTTCCTCAGGCTTACTACAAAAATAATATTACAAGAAATTAAATAAAAGTTCAATGTTACATTTTTTAAGTTATATATAAAAAAACTTACAAATTTAGCAATTATATAAAGTATACGGTGTAGATGTTGTTTTTAAATCAACAAATAATTTAAATTTCGTTCAAAATATTAAAGACAAAATTAACTTTCTGGAAAGACATGATATTATCTACAAAATTAATTATTTAGAAAGTAACGCTTTGTACATCGGACAAACTGAAAGAGCTTTAAAAACTCGCATTAAGGAACATAAAAACAACATCAAATTAGACATTCAAAAGTACACAGTTGTGTCTAAACATATATATGTTAATAATCACAATAATCGACTGGTAAAATGTGGAAATTTTAGACGAAGAAAATAATTACTTCTGGAGAATTATGAGTGAAATGTTGTATATCAGGTGCAACCTTAAGCAATCAATGTTAAAAACGACACAAATAATTTGAACAAAATTTACGATACTTTTTTGTTGTAGTAGTTTAACGTTTTAACATTCTTCTCCATTGTTAAAATTTAACTGCAGAAAGCACTCATTGTTACAACATCATTTCGACCGTAACCGTCCCTGGAGATGGTCCATACGCGGCACTAAATTCTTCACATGAAAATTCTATAACCTTTTCAGCTGACGGAGTCAATGAGTAAATAGGATGTATTGCTAAATTAGTAAGTTTTTAACCGTTGTTTATGTATAAATTTAAAAATTGTGACATAGAACTTATATTTAATTTATGTAATATTATTATTGTAGTAAGCCCGAGGAAGTCTCAAACTGGAGATGAAACGTCGCTTTTGTGAATAAATAGTGATATATTTAATGCTGACTTTTTGGCCGTCTTTTTATATATGATATTCGAATACCATTTTAATCCATTTTACTGGTTTATCGTGAGTTGTAATATTTAATTTAATGGGGCTCATTCATCACAATCGGTTCAAAAACATTTAGAAAGATTTCAAGAATCGAATTTTAGTTATAAATTCTACTATTTTTAGAGAAGAAAGAGCCAATGAATTGCATACAATTTCTCTTAATTTAATATGTATTTTTCCGGGCAAAGTTCTCTTGCTCGTAACCATCGGCCCGGATTTATAGTTTTAATTAAATCTTCATTAATGTACATAAATGGGGCTGTATGCTCAGAAATTCCAGTTTCAATTGCGCGTTCCCTGTAAGAATCCTAGTCTAATAATTTAGACACAAGTTTTCTTGTGGTGTTGAAATTTGAGAAGTTACGGAAATACTAAAGGATTTTAACAGGTTTTCTAATTGACTCTTTTTCCGGGAGTTACAAGGAAGTTTATGTTCTACTTCTGCGTACTATTTAAAACTCTTGTGGGAGAGAAGAACCGACTGCTTGCAGGTGGCTACTTATTGGACGATTGGTGCAATACCGACTAATTTTAATTCGAAATTATGGAATTGAAATTATATAAAGTTTCAGAAGAACATGCTAATTGGCGACAGCCAGTTAAGAAGTTTTTCCTGGCCCCGGACTGGCGGCTGGCATACATTCCTGCCTGCGTGTTTATAACGGTAAGTTTGTGTTTAGCTGAAAGGAAAATTTTCCCGTGCCGGACGGAGAACACACGAGGACTGGCAGAAAATCGTCACGTGGGATAGCGTCATCCCTTGGAGGGGGATGTACGAATTTGAGCTAGGAAGGTGAGTAGCCGAAAAATATTGAGTATGGTGTGAAACATTGACAAGTCAATGAAGCAGAGGAGATGTGTGGTGCTAGACAGCGAGGAGATAGGGGTAGAGAATTGACCAGGACGCGGAAGTGAGAAGGTTTAACACCTTGAACTAGGAAGGCTAGAGGAAAGAAGGAGGGAAAGTTTAGTTTTCCTCAATATCGCAGCACGAGTTCATCCCATTATCCATCGGCAGCACCAGGTGCAACCCGAAGGAAGTTCCAGTCGCAATGTAACCTGCATCGAGACGGACATGAAAACAAAACAGGTTCGTTCAGTGAACGGAATCTCTGCTGCACGTGGTCACCCAAAGAATAATTAACCCTGAGATTTTTAAATCATTTCCTTTAATTTACTTGTTTATTTATTTGTAATAGCACTCAGGACCCCATTTAAAATGATTGTTTTTCTATATAAATAATATATATTATATCCTAAAGCAAGTAAATTCATTAAGTAAATTTAAATACTGCCCCTAATCATTACAATGTAAAAATAAACTTTATTAAGCTTTTGTAAACTAGTATCTTGTCATTTAGAGTTTCTTTCTTCTGCTTGAGGAAGTTGTCTATTTTTGAGTGATACAGGCGGACACTTTACTCTTGTGACCTTAACCTTTGAGTGCACTTGGTTTCATTTGCTTGTTGCTCGGTTAGATTTTAAAAGGCGATAGTAATTGTGTGGTAAAGTTTTCTTAATCTTGAATAAAAAATCCCGTGTGCGAAACCTTATCGAAGGCCTGGGTTATGTCGAGAAAGGCAATGGAACAATATTTATTTTCTTTGAAAGACTGATTGATTACGCTTACTAGTCTGTGAATAGTGGGCGTGCTTACCTCTAAATCCAAATTGGTGTGCTGGTATTAATTAACTGTCTTCTAAGATTGGTTTTATTCTTCCGAGTAAGAGTTTTTCAAATACTTAGGGTATTGTTGGCAGTAAGTTAATCTTTCGGTAAGATGACGGTTCTTGAAGAGGCTTTCCTTGTTTATGTACAAGTATTGCTTGGGCCATCTTCCATCATGGTTCAGTCTCAGGATAGCATTAAATATAGCAGTTCTTCGTTTTTATCCTTTCTTTGATAATCGCTTTAGGTCTTCACCTGTAATTAGGTCATAGCTTGCAGATGTTTTACTTTTCAGGTTGGATGTAATCAACGATTATTCGATATTCATTGTCGTCTTTTTTATCGGAAGGCTTACTTGGTCTGGCGACTCCAGGTAGGCTATAGTCATATGTCGGCTTCTTCTTCTGGAAAGGGAAGAAGATGGAAGACATTCTGATCTGTTGTAAACACTTTAGAATTCTCCTGAACACTTCTTGCTCAATTAGATTTTGGTTTTCGAAGCGGAGGTATTGCTTTTTGTTGTTGTTTTAACTTAATCGTTGATTTTCATAATGAATAATCCACTGTTTTGGTAGTCGAAAGGTTTGATAGGTAATATTGTATGATCTGTTTTCTTTTATCTTGAAGCAATGTTTTCAAATTGCGTGTAGATTTGTTGAATCCAGTTTGTTATTTGCCGTGGCATCATCGCCTGGAAGAAGTCATGTTTCATACTTAATTTTTTGTAATTAACGCGTTACTCAGCAGTTTTATTCAAAATGTTGCCCATTAAAATTTTGAAAGGGATATAAATATAAACTATTAATTAACTTTATGTATAATATAATATTGCCATACAAACATTCGTTTTTGTTTTTAATGCAGGAATTTATAAAAATAATCAAGAGAAAAATAAGTAAATTTAAATAATTTTTTTAAGTAGAATTTCATTGGGAAAGTGACAGACAGACTCTATTATAATGATTTTGATTACTTTCATACAGAATACTTATAATCTTTGAGAGAATCCTAACTATCGAATGTAATATCGTAGATAGAATGTCTTTGATTGTGACATAACCTCCAATTGCTGGAAATGTGGAACATTTGTTGAATTAGTGGTTATATTTGTTGAATTTTAATTTCCACTTTCTATAACGTTTAGATCATCTGTGTGATATCCTTGACGAATTGAAGTTATAAATCAAAAATTGCTATTCGAAATGGGAACTCCAGCTGTAATAAATGGCAAACTTGTAAGTCAACATTCTATTGCTACCATATGCGTATTTTTACATATACAATGTAATTTATTTAATTTTTATACTTTTATACATATCGTGTATAATGTCTTTTGTGGTAGTACGAAGTGGAATTGAGATCTTTTAGGAATTGGCAAACACTATTATTAACACCGGTTCATTGCCGATAATGCCTAATCAGTTATTTTATTTAAATTACCTTTTTCAAGAATTTAATCTGAATCATAAAATAATATTTTTGAATAATAACGAATTTCCGCGTTAATTCATGCTTAGGTTGTATTTTTCCTGTTTCTGCAAAGGCAATATGTTATGTTTGTATTCTACGCCATTTCATTAAAAACGTTTTAAATTAATGGAATTAATCATGTTTATCATCCCTGGAGTACCATGGTACAATTTTCTGAAATTGGAAACTGGATCTGGATAATCTGAGAGAAGTTGTGAGGAGTATGGAATAAGAATGAATAAGACAAAGAGTGTACTGCTGGGTAAAAAAAGAAAGTAGACAAATGTGCCTTTCTTTAAATATCTGGGAAAAGGACTTGAGATGCCATGGCGAGGGAGGCTTTTTATAGAAAAAGAAATTTATTTTGAATTGTATATGGCCTCGTGCTTTATGTTGAGCGTGGCATTGTGTGGAGCAGAGATGTGGATGTTAAGAAGGTCTGAAGGGGAATATGTTCCCCAAACATATACATCAGGATTTTCCCTTCATTTTACACATGTTAATAGACGTCTCTAGATGTGCACCAATCACAAGTTAGGGGCGTATACATGGGTGATATAACTCCACCCATTCTGTTAAGAAGAGAGGAAGAGAAAAACGTTGGAAATTTCTGAGATGTATATGTGGAGAAGGGTGGAAAGGATAAGTTGGTTGGAGACAAATTAGATGTTGAATATTGTTGATGAGAGGAGAGGACTGTAACAAATGGTAAGAAACAGTAAGAGGAACTGGCTAGAGGGCACTTTTTATGATGAAACAGCTTGCTGGCGGAGGCTATGGCGGGAGTGGTTCTTGGGAAGAGAGGATGAGTAAAGAGAAAAAAGAGAAGATAATAGATTATATAAAATTATGTTGTGATGGGTTTGAAAACCTGATGATGGTGGAGGACAGGAGGAAGCGGAACCTACCATATGAAGACCTGCCTGTGGGCAGAAAACTGATTATATTAATGCTGTATTAGGTTAAACTAGCTTAATTTGATTATTGATATTCTGTTTAACGTGTGTTAATGTAACAATGTATATTAAACAAATGGTATGGTGTTTGTACTTAATTCCACGCTAGGTTGCAGGTGTATTTTATTAGAAGTAGTTAATAGACCTTCAACTTAATTAGCCGTTGTTATTATTGCTTACTTAGTGTGTAAACAATGAATTGTATTTTCAAGTATTGATCTTGTATTTCAATTCAATTCTTTTGTACATACCTTCTATTATAATTTGGTTAATAATTCCTTACCTGTTCTATGAAGTGGATCTTTTTAACAAACAGTTGCAACTGATTTATTTAAAATTATGTATGAACTCATAAGACTTTTTATGTTGATATAAAAGTATTTCTTGTTGTAGTGTCATACAATTAAAATGAAAAATGGTATTATTTCCCAAATTTTAAAATATTTTTCTTATGAATCTTTTAGTAGAATAATTTATTGATAAGTTTGTGGTTTGCTCACACTCCACATTATTTATGCAATACTAAAACTTTCAGTGGACTAAGGAATTTTGACCCCTAAAAATCAAGCTATAATAATAGGTAATATTTTTTTCAGAATATCCATGAGCTCACCCCACTTTCTCCTGAGGTTATCAGCAGACAAGCAACTATTAATATTGGTAAGTAGTAATAGAATTAGTTTATATTTTTCCTAGTAAAAGCAGAGTGCCAATGAGGCTTGTACAGAAATAACATAATTCATAATTACATTCAAAAATTTAATATATGAGGCATGCACATTAATATTATTTTCAAAATATTTATATTAATAGAAATGTAATTCTTTAAACCTATTAATTGAATAGGATTGCATAAATCAAGTTTAATTTTCAATGTTTAATGAGATTTAATATATTAGCATAATGGATATTTGTTTGTGTAATTGAAAGTGGATTGTCCAGTTTGTAATAATTGTTTTTGTTTTAAAATAGTACAAATTCGAATTTATTATGAATATATTACTTTTATTGTAACAAAAGTATTAATGATTTATGTACTGATATGTCCCATAAAATTTTACCAAATGTCAATAAGGAGTGAAAGTATGCAAAGTAATCTAAGTTTAATGCTTAGATCATTCCACATTATTCTATGGCTCCTGATTTATTATAAGACCAACTTAGAAGTAGAACACTTTGTGTCAATGATAATTTTAAATTCTACGTGAATAATATGTTTATAGGTACCATTGGCCATGTAGCACATGGAAAGTCGACTGTCGTCAAAGCTATTTCAGGTGTTCAGACTGTCAGATTCAAGAATGAATTGGAAAGAAACATAACAATTAAACTTGGTAAGTACTTTAATGTTTATATAATTATTTCTGATTCTATAAAACTCGAGTAACTTAATTGCTCCAATATATTTTTTTATTTTTGCATTATTTTGGACTCCAATATAATTTTTTAAAAATTGGAATGCAAACATAGAAATGTCTTTTAATAGTGCATGTGGATTAAAATATGTTATTGTTAAGTAGAGATGTGGAAAACCTTTTGAGAAAATACATGAATATTTAACAGGTTATGCAAATGCAAAAATATATAAATGCAACAATGAAAAATGTCCTCGTCCTGCCTGTTATATTTCGGGTGGTTCATCAAAAGATGATCAGCTTCCTTGTTTACGGCCTGCATGTCCAGGGAAATTTGAAGTTGTTAGACATGTCTCATTTGTTGACTGCCCTGGGCACGATATTCTTATGGCCACAATGTTAAACGGAGCAGCAGTTATGGATGCTGCTTTACTTCTCATTGGTTAGTAGCAATTTTAAATTATATATATCTGTAAATTAAAAGCATGTACTAAACCTTCACAATGTGTATCTGTATAAACCTGACCTAAGACACTGTAGCTAAATTATGTTGTATAGTTAAATTATACATGGGACATATCTTCAAAACATCCCTTTCCTTCCTTTATTTGTCACAAAAACCCATGTGTTAAACAGCAGATTTATTTCAGAACAGGAAATTCAAGAACTTGAAAGTGTACAGAAGTATACAATATATATAATTGTGTATGTGCAAAAGATTTGACTTTGTATGCATATATTCAATTTTCTCAAGAACATTGCCTTCTGTGGACAGGATTTCATGCTGATAAACTTGTCTCAGTTCCTTTCAAATGCCATCTAAGACTATCACACTAAATTAAACCACGATTCCCTATTTTTTGTCACTTAACTAGAAGAAATAATAATGTTAGAGATTGAAGGCTTTCCAGTGAAAAAATTATGGAAGGTTTCTTGGGTTTCCAACTAATTGAAAACGTAAAATATAATACATCTGCATTAAAAGGATACAAGTGATAAAAAAAGCAGTCATATTGTAGATAAAAATAATTGATAAAGTAAATACCACACAATGTTTCTGCAATTCTTGTTGATTTTGTTAAATGTTTGAAAAGCACAAGAATGGCAGAATAATATTTCACAAACCAGGTGACAAACTTAAATTAATTAATACTCTACAATAATGCTGTAAGTCTGATTATAAGCTATATGCTATTTCTTGTTACAAAATTTTTTAATCAGTATATTTTCATATTTAATGATGTTATAGTTTATAAAATTAAATTAACCAAATACAAAGTTTTTATTTGGTTCATTATATGTTTTAGTGTATAGTTGCACCTCCTTCAGGTTCTCCTTTCTGTAGAGATCTTTACCTACAGTTAAATTTAGAACTTTAGTAAATTAAACAAAGACAAAAGAAATTAGACTAAACCAAACAACTTTACCATATCATTGTAAATCCAGTTAGATAAAAAGTATAATTTTAAATTGATTATTGATTTTAAAAATAACCTTTAAATTAAAACTTGTTAACATATTTTTTTCATTTTTCACTTATTTTACCATAAAACTAATGTTATATACAGTTATTTAGCTTGATTTGTTTTATCAAAGATCACTTGAGAAAAATGCTAGAGTACCCATCCAAACATCATGGCTTAAGCTCAATTTAACCTGAGTGGAAACCCAAGAACTGTTTATATTGAATTGTTTTTCTTAAATAAATTTAGTATCACATCTGTGGCAATTAATTCTTTTTGAAATATGTTTATTAATGAAATTTAATGGATCAAAGTTATTAGTTAAATATTTTTGACAATTTTACAGTTTCATTATATTACTTATGACTTGATGATGATAAAGCTTTATTGATAAGCTCTTTTATGACGAGTTGGATGATTTGTTAAAAAATGCAATACCGCTCTGAATATATATTTTTCCAAAACCAATTAGTTTCATCAGCTCTATGACTCTTAATTATCAATACATCTGCATTATTTGCCAATTCATAAGTAATTTTTAGTTCGTTGTGGAAACTATTAAAATATTTTGTGATATTATTCATTTCATTTTTGAGTGAAATACAAAAAATATCAACATATCCATGCCATATGATAGATTGAGTAGTTAATTTATTTAAGCCATTAAATATTTGAACTTGCTACATTATGCCCTCGTGTATCTATCCGACAACTCGTCGGCTAGTCGATAATTGGAAATGTCTTCCTAACTTTCTGATGAAGGGGGCGGTGCCACCAAAAATTCAAGTACTCTAAACCTCACAAGGTATCTACCATCTATGAACCTCAGGTAAGTCACCTTCTTTCTATCTCTCTGTCCTTGCCCTATTAATATAATTAATAAGGAAAAAGAGAGAGAGAAAGTAGGTGACTTATCTGAGGTTCATAGATGGTAGGCACCTTGTAAGGTTCATCAGGAAGTTGTTAAATGCTCCTTTCTTTATATTTTCATACAAGCAAATGTGCATTTTTGTATGTTCTTTGTATGTTGTTTGAACCTGTTGGATGATCAGTTTTTATTGTAATTATAATATATCTTATCCTAACAGCTGGAAATGAATCCTGTCCTCAGCCACAAACATCAGAACATCTGGCTGCTATAGAAATTATGAAGTTGAAACATATAATTATTCTTCAAAACAAAATTGATCTTGTGAAGGAAGCACAGGCAAAAGAACAATACGAACAAATTATAAAATTTGTTCAAGGTAAATATAACATTCATTTTAATATTAGTGTATTTATTTTGAATAAATAAATAAAATAAATAGTGACGTGTATCCAGAATGTTTAACACTTTCGCTCAAGTTTTTTGTTAAATTTGTCGTAGAACAAATGTCTACATATTTATTTCGAAAGTTTTTAATCAGACTATAATTTTTTATTTTATATGATAGGTACTGTTGCTGAAGGTGCTCCTATCATCCCAATCTCAGCTCAGCTGAAATACAATATAGAAGTATTATGTGAATATATTACTAACAAAATTCCTGTTCCAATGAGGGATTTTACTTCTTCTCCTCGTCTGATAGTGATAAGATCTTTTGATGTTAATAAACCAGGATCTGAAGTGGAAGATCTGAAGGGTGGAGTTGCAGGTGGGAGTATACTGCGAGGTGTGTTACAGGTAATAAATACTTCTTTTGTTTACATCTCAATATACCAAAATAAACTATGGTTTTTACCCAATTATTCAGCTATAACAGCATATGAGTGTAGAAAAGGAAAAAGTTCAGAAATGAAATGAGACAGGGTTGGGGGGGGGGGGGTGAGAATTGTGGAAGATGAGAAGAGTATTTATTGTGGAAAGGATATTTTTTATACATCAGGGTTCAGTTGCAGTTCTGTATTGGCCAGGTGGAGAATGCAAGCTACAGCGTATTTGCTATCAAAAACCTTTTCCTTCTCTGGATTTGAATTGCTATTAGTAATTTGATGCTTAATTATCTCTGTAGTTGTATGTGATGAAACAAAAACTGTAAAATTTAATAATCTTGGATCTCAAAATGTGATTATAAAATAACTTTCTTTAAACACTATGAATAGTTTGC
The DNA here is from genome assembly GCA_034510155.1 of Eucriotettix oculatus. Classification (NCBI taxonomy): domain Eukaryota; kingdom Metazoa; phylum Arthropoda; class Insecta; order Orthoptera; family Tetrigidae; genus Eucriotettix; species Eucriotettix oculatus. The sequence goes on along the minus strand of CM067377.1, from coordinate 109,909,376 downwards.
CACCCTATGTTTGATCTTCAACTGTCTATCATATTCTATAGGACTCAAGTTATGAGACTCTGCAGCATCAGACTAACAATTATTTTAAATGGAGAAGAGCTAATTAATGTGTTGTATATGTAGTGATTCCTTTAGATCTTTATTCACAATTGCTGCATTTATAAATAGTGAACAATATATTTCAGGTTGGCATGGAAATAGAGGTCCGTCCAGGTTTAGTTTCAAAAGATAGTGAAGGTAAACTTACATGTCAACCCATTTTTTCAAGAATTGTCTCTCTTTGTGCTGAACAAAATGAGTTGCAATTTGCTGTACCTGGAGGATTAATAGGTGAGTTTTACCTATACAAACATACAAAAAATAGTTTTATTCCAAGAGGAAGTTTAGTTAAGTTACAAGCTATATATTAACAAATTAATGAAACATTAAGTAAGGATAGAAATGGAGGTGAAATGTAGGAAATTCGCTTTTAAGGCATATGCTCAGCATAAAATTAAGCTCAAGGAAAATGGAAGAAGAAATAAATACTGAAAATATTTGATACTGCTGGGACTCAAACCCAGATGATCACAGAACCTCCACTGTGGCCTCTGAGTGCCTTAATAATTAGACTATGGTTACTGTCTCGCCAAACGTTGTCAGCCTTGTAGTTAGGTTATTTAGTCGGGATGGACAGAGAAAAGGGATAGAAGAGTGTATTTGGAGCATCAATTTAGGTTAATTACAAATTAATGAAATGTTATAAAGTCACACACATTGGATAGTAAGTAAGGATAGAAATGATGGAGAAAGGCTGACGATTTTCAGTAAGCCAGCGACTGTAGCCTAATGATTAATGCACTCCGTGGCTATAGTGGAGGGTTTCCCTTTTATTATTACTCGTGTTGAACTCTTTCTCCAGGATTATGTTCATGCCATTTATTATGTCCTCTGCTTATTCTGCAGTAATAAGCTCTTACATCCATTTTTCCCTCAAGTGTAAGGATTATTACTTCTAAGAATTATAAGAAAAATTAGTATATTTTAGGGTGCATTGATTTCCAAATGGGAAGTACTGAAAATATAAATTCAGTAAAATCTTAATCCGAAAAATCAAACATTTGTGGATAGCAAATTTTATTCTCATTGTAACTCTGTTCTTTTACTTTATCATGAACCCAGATATTGAACAATATTAATTTTCATGTTGTAAATGTGTAAATAGAAATTATTGATTTTCACATGTTAAAAAAAACAAGTGATTTCTTTGTCATTATGAAATCTTAAGTTTTGAAATCTGATAACTGTATTTTTTAAGGAAAAAAACTGTTTAAATATCTGTGTTCTGAATAATGTTTATTTCTCAGGGGTTGGAACAAAAATTGAGCCAACACTTTGCCGGGCTGATCGACTTGTAGGTCAAGTTCTTGGTGCTGTTGGTGCTCTTCCAAAAATATTCATTGAATTGGAAATATCATATTATTTGTTAAAGAGACTTCTTGGTGTGCGCACAGAAGGAGATAAAAAGGGTGCCAGGGTAAGAGAGTTTATTATTATTATATATTGACGTCAATATTATTATATATCCACATAAATTTAGTGGAGAAAATAGAACATGTTTGCTAATAAAACATCTATTGGCCCTCAAACTCTGCAGTAGAAGCAGGTTATTTTTATATAAATACTGTATTTGAATTGTCTGTTCCCTTTGTTTAATTATAATTCCATAATTTCTACCTTAAAATGCTTTGGATTGTAGTGTGGCATTTGTGGCTCAAATTGAGTTTATGGTCCTGTACCTGAAAGTAATATGAATATAAGCTGAATGATTACAGTTTCAAGTAATGTAAATATTATTTTTATTTATAAATTTGGGTACTGTATATTGTCTGAAATATAAAACAAATTTAATTGGTTAATTTCTGTGTTGATTATATACTCCTGTTAAATATTCGATTTGCAAAACCATATATTTTCATATAAATTTATGTTCATTATTTCTCATACCTTGTTCACCAGTTTCTTATAATGCTGTTTAAAGCAAATTTAAATTTAGCATGAAGGAAATCCAACGTTGTCCAAATACATCTCTGAAATCATAGTAAAAATGTTTGGTCAATTGAATATTTTGATTGTATCATGTATTTTGCATTTCAATAATATATTTTGTGTGTTAAATACAGGAGTTTTATGAAAGTCTATTTGGCGTTTTATCTCCATATCAAATTCTGTAATAGTAGATGAAGTTAAATTGGTTTAACCCTTTGAGTACCAACATTAGAAAAATAACCACCTATTACTTTAAATTGTATTTTTGGAAACAAACACCTACTTTTCTCAAGCACAGCTCTACATTACACACTTTTCATATACATTTTATCCTATGAGGTCGTTCTTTGTGTAACAATGTGTACAATAATGTAAACTATTTTGTATAGACATGTGCACAGATTTACTATCTCTAAGATCTTGAGGCACAATTTCCTACTACTGAAATTCTGAATTTTTCCAAAGTTGTTGTTTCCCCATCACTTCAACAAGAAAGTATTGCCATAAAATCCTTACCCACAAGTAAAAAGCAACTAAACTGTTAAGAAATGTAATAAAAGAAAGATAATAAGTTTTTTTGAAAAGTTCTACTGTCCCAGTGTTTTCAGAGAGAAACCACCTATAAAACAGCAGTAAAATTAGAATTTATGCTTAAAAAGATTTAAATCACTTTTAATTTCTCTCATAACACAATCATTACTCTTCAAAAAACTTATACCACAAAGAGAAGCCAAAACAAATCCGGAATAACCACTTGCCAGAACAAAGTGTCTACTTCCCAGTTTGCTAGATCATACAACTCCGTCTGGAAACAAGATGATGTGTCTGTTATTCATTGGTATAAGCAGGTTTTATGCTAATGCTACTGGGAGTTCAAAAAAGAAATATTAATAAGGTGGCTTCACACACAAACCACCAGTACTCAAGGGGTGAAGCATATACGCTATATAGCTTGTTAAAACAATTTTTTTTGTATCTTAACACATTGAACTGTATACAATGAATAACTTTTTAGGTATCATAGTATTTTTTTATAAAACTTTTATTTATGATGAAATATGTAATTGTTGTAGTAAAACTTTTTGGTTTCCACACAGATGACAGAGCTGATAGTCATTGAAACATTGTGTTTCAATACATGTTATACTCACTTTTTCTACAGCAAATACACTTATGTTATAGTTACTTGGGAAATTTAAAATATAAACCATTTTGTTTATCAAAAATATATATATGTGCACTTTTTGTATTAAGCATATCTTGTAGTAGTTTATTATTCAGATTAGTATTAATTCACAAGATATTAAATATTTGGAATGTGTGTTATGACCCAATTAACATGAGTAATTACTCTCATTCATTATAAATAATCATCAGCCAACATTGACAATAAAATAATTATGATGGTTACTGTAATAAAATGATTAAAAATTCTAGTTTTCAGTGAACTAATTACTTTTGTCTTTTTAGGTCCAGAAATTAACGAGAACTGAATTACTACTAGTAAATATTGGATCGTTATCGACAGGAGGAAAAGTAATAGCTGCTAAAGCTGATCTGGCAAAAATTAGTCTAACAAATCCAGTTTGCACTGAATTAGATGAAAAAGTTGCATTAAGTCGAAGAGTTGAGAAACATTGGAGGTTATATGTTATTGTAAATTATTTTAGTTTTAATAACTCAACCAAATTCATTGGCAACAAATATTTATATGGTGCTGGAGGTGTTCATGGGTTTCCGACTGGGTGGCATATACTAAACACGGCGTTTTGTGGACTATTAGCATCATCAATATTTCTTGAAGATGTTACTGGTGCTTAGTAGTTTATAAAATGTTGTTTATTAAACATGATTCAGTTCGAAACCTGAGAACACTTCCAACAGATTATTCACCAGGAATTATATTTTGGAGGAAACACTTTCCCAGTGAACTTGTTCTAAATACAATTTTTGGGTTTCGACACAGGTCAAAGTTTGTTGACATAATGTTTTGACAGCAAGCTCCACTATTGTTGTCAGATAGACTGTGGTACTATGAGACCTGGCCTCACTCCCCTTTCCTGGGAGCTGCCCTGGGTTCTCACTGGTCCGCTTGTTCATGTCTTCCAGATGTCTTTGTCGTCAGGTTGGGAATTTTGGCGTTTTATGGCTGTGCGATTCCAAGCTTTGCCGATCTGAAACCCACCTCTGCAGTTCGACAAATTGTCTGAAGTTCTGATTTCAGTAGCCTTGGTGATTACATGATTCCACCATCCGTTGGTATGGTCTAAGATATTGGATTTGCCAAAATCAATTTTGTGTCTTGTCAAGAGACCTTAGCGGATTTTGTGAACTTATTTAACTGAATGCACCTCGTGTTCAGAACATCATTGTTCAACAGTGCTGATATATTTAAGATCATAGTAGCAGGGTATCTGGTATACTCCACTGATTTTTATGTCAATTTTGCCCTTTACTGACATGAGCATGTTCTTCAGCTTTGTTCGTGGCTTAAAAACTATCTTGATGTTGTCGTTTTAATATTCTGCCGATTTCATTGTTGTTTGCCCTGCATATGCCATGGCAGTAACAGCTGCCTCTGTGTTTTTCCTCCTTTGGATTACACATGGCTTTTGGATCTGGTAATTTGTTCAATCCTGTGTCCATTCTCAGGAAGGTTTCCTTCAGATGGGCCAGCTCTGTCGAGAGAGTTTCCAGGTCAGAAATTGCGCATGTTCTGTGTAATAAGGTAGGAGAAAGCCTACTCGTACAATTTTCATCAACTAGCTCAGTTGATGAAAATTGTATGAGTAGGCTTTCTGTATGCCATTGCCAAAGTTTTCCTTCTGTATTTTTGTAAATCATTAAGTTGAGAAAGCGTAGAGTCCTGTCTTTCTCCACTTCCAATGGGAACCCAGCATAGCTCCCAGGAGAGAGGAATGTGTGGCCTGGTATAAGTACTGGTGTCACGGTCTTGATACCTGATAACGATGGTGGAGCTTGCTTACAAGATGTTGTGTAAACAAATTTTTGCCCGGGTTGAAACCCAAGAATTATATTTAGAAGAAATAGATTTGTTGTATTTCTTAATCTTGCAGTTTATTATTTTCTTATTTATATGAGAATAAGCTTTTGCAAGATACTTTCTTCTAAATAGTTAATATGAAATGTGTTACGGGAACAAATAATTTTATGTTCTACTAATATGCATGTAACTGCTGGGCCATGAGTATAATAGTTTAAATGAGATCATACTCAATCATACTATATATTTCAATCAATAGATTATAGCTGAAACTGAATTAATGCCTTGCCTGAAATTGTGATCTTGTTTTTCCATGGTGGACCAGAAACGATTAAAATCTTTGTATGTGCTAGCTTCTTGTTTGTGGCCTTGGTTGTACCCCTCATGCTAACCAATATTCAATTTAGTAATACAACATGCTGTACATAAACTATGAAAATTATTTATTAATTAAAATTTCTATTTCAGATTAATTGGATGGGGCCAGATTCGTGGAGGTGAAACAATAACTCCAGATAGCTTTAAAAAATAGCAACAGAAAATTTGGTATGTTATATTGACATATACAGAATTATTGAAGTAAGACATTAATATTGGTAATAAAAGGTAGTTAACAATGCCCAGATCTTGGAGAAATTTTGGAAGACATTGCCTCTAGTTTTAGTAAGTCAGTACATTTGGTTAGTGAGTTACAGATTCTTTTAATAAAATTTCCCTGGAAAATAAGAATGAAATGACATTTATTAATATGTACAAGAAATTGAGGTCCTATGTTGGGCAATAAACTATTCAAAATTTTGTTACTCTTATTATAAAATTGATTAGTTAAAATTTCCAGAATTAATTAAATAGACCAAAATAATTAAATTAATATCTATTGTTTTTGACAAAGTGAGTCTTGGATCACATCAATTTTTCTATCAATTTACACTTACATAACATTTTTTGCATTTAGTAGGTTTTTAATAGTACTTTTAACAGTCTTTTCAAAGTGTGTTGTATTTACTTATTTTAAATGTTTCTTAATTTTGTAATTTCTTATGCTATAGGTCCAGCTTCAACATTGAAGAAGCTCAAAGTTCACAAAATGCAGTTTGTTTAACTGCACCATTATTTGACACCACAGCATTTTATATCATTATGAAATAAAGTTGGGCCTCTGGGCATAATCATATCTTAAAATCATTATATAAATTGATTAAATTGTTTCTTATTAAGAGCAGATACTCTCAATTTATTTAATTTAATTATTTTAAGAATTGTAAATTTATTTTTTAAGGAAATTTAAGGCCTTCCAAATAATTCTAGGTGCATTTAAAACCACTGTTTTCACAATTCTTTTATCATATCAGTTGTGTTTAAAAGTATTACTGGCATAATAAATGTTTCAACTCTTCTCTTTATTGCTATGACATTTGTTGCAATGTAATTAATATACATTTGCAATTTATTTGCTTGTTTCCCGACATAATATGAAAATTGTTCCATTAGTATTTTTAATTATATACTATTTTAATTTTTTTAGAAAAATATTTTATGTGGTCAGGCCTTGCTTTTTGAGTCAGCTGTAGTTTCTTAAAATTGAATAAAGTATTCTTGGGTTTTCGCCCAGGTCAAGTTGCAACTTGACCCAGGCGAAAACCTGGGAATACTTTATTCAACGTATACGCCAGGAAAACCTTCGTTCTTTAATTTCTTAAAATTATTTTTGCCAGTTTGATGTCGTTTATTTTCAAAATGTGTTAGTCCTTACATTAAGATTGCTTGAGTGATTTCCAACTGATTGGTTCCTTCCTTAAATTTCCATTTCTGCAAATTATAATAGAGTTTCGATTATGTATATAATATTTTGTTTTATATATGAATACTTAAATATAGAGAGACATTTCTTATGATAAAATTGAAAAATTTCTTCAGTCTTATTCAAAAAGCATGTCATACTGTGCTTACATGCAGCCGACCTCTTACATTCCATATATGTACAAAAAGCACTGCTTAAATCTGCTTGGAAATTAATAAGCCTATTTAGCAAAATAACATTTTTAATAATGAACTGTTAATACACAGAAGTTTAATGGGGAAAGGACAGAGAGATAGAAAGAAGATGAACGTCAACTGAGCGTTCATAGTAATGGTAGAACTCCTGTGAGTTTTGGGAAGGAACTTAAATTTTCGGATGGCACCGACCGCCTTATCAGAAAGGGTTAGGAAGACATTTCCAGTGACGGCTAGCCGACGAATGAGCATGCCAATTTGCTGCTCTGCTAACTACTGGTCGTAAAACAATTGACCCACCAGGTCACCAACTTTTCTCCTCAATAAAGGGTCTCGGGAAGAGGCAACGGTCTGGATGGGGGTCTGGGGAGATTGCATACTGACACACCCCAATCTTGACACACATTCATTCAGGACACCCCCATCCACCCTTAGAGTGTAATATTTAAAATTTGATACACTCTCTCATACATACATACATACAACCTATACATACATAACATAAATACAACCACCATTCAACAAAAGGCAAGGTATTCACACCAACACAGAAGGTTTTATTGTATGTTACTATTCAATGAACTCGTGCTTTGGAGGGGGGGGGGGAAGGTTGGAGATAAATTTATAGGATATTGGGTCCAGGGCTTTGTCTAGACTGTTAGGACATGTAGGAATGAAAGTTCCCACAGATGGAGTTCAGCTTGCTGATGAGTTGGAATGGTGTAGGGTTTGCCGGGGGGTCAGTGTGAAGCATGGTTGAAGATGGTTGGTGTTGTGGCCTTGATGGGATGGAGCGGCTATTGGGGAATTGGGTTTTGAGGATGTTTACTGTGCTGCGGTGGTTGGCAATCCGTTCGGGGTGGGGGTATCTTTGTACTGACCGTTATAAACAGGTTCTGGCAGAGTGTTCAGTTTATTTTACTTGATAGTGTGGGAGGACAGACTAGTTATGTTTTCCTTAATTTTGTAGGTAGGTGCTTGTTGGTGGGCTCTGGAAGGTTGTGGTAGGTGGGAGTATCTGGGCAGACATGGCATCTGTTTCTGTCCACACGGTCTGCAACAATTGTGGGTGTGGGGTTGGGTGTGTGGGGTTTGCAGGTTCGGACCAGGATTTATTACGGATGTGTGGTTGAGAGGCGCCTTAAAGGCAATACCCTTGGACAGGTGGGTAGTATGGTCGGGAGGATGTTTTTCAAGTCCGGTTGATTGTAGCTCCAGTGTAGGCAAGCGGAGAAAGACGTTCAGTTTACCGTAGTCCGGGGAAGTAGGTGGTGGTTTAGGGGAGGACTACGTTTCTGTATGATGGTTGGGTCGAGGACCTGGATATTAGGGAGTGGAGAGGGCACGGTCAATTGCTTTTGGAGGAGGTCTGTTGGGTAATTTCTGTCTGAAGGCATTCTATATTTTTTGGTCGGTGTACGGTCGCCAGGCTGTCCAAGTAGAGCATATGGGGGCTCACCCTAAGGGCTGACTGTGGGGACGGGACTCGTTTGGTATGGTTCAGGGTGGCAACTGGAAAAGTGGAGGTACTGGAGTTTAGGTGCTTGTTAGTTGGTTTTATCGTGGACCAGGGGGGGGGGGATAGGGGTGTTTTGTTAAGAGCCGGAATTTAGTTGGATGTCCACATCGTAGGAAGGTATTGTGGTCGGGGAACAGTTCCAGTGAACTTGAGGGGAATTTATGTGTTGTGGTCATTGAGGAAGTTGAGAAGGGCATCTTGTCCATGAGTCCACTGCATGAAGATGTCATCTATGAAACCGGAACAGGTTAAGGGTTTCAGTGGAGAGGAATTTAGATGTTGTTGTTCCTGTTGACCAATAAAACCGGTTGTTGGCACTAGGAAGGGGCATCCGGGGTGCCCCTGGAGTGCGACTGATTTTGCGTGGTAAATTTGTCTTGGAAGGAGGCAATTAGTTTCTGGTCGTGGACAAACTGGGTCAGTGATATCAAAAAGTGGGTGTTTGGGAGGGATTTGGAGGCCTGCGAGACGAAGTGATTCGCGTGCCGACAGGCCAATGGTGTGTGGGATGTTGGTGTAAAGGGATGACAACATACGGGAATCAGTTTGCTGTTAGTTGTGTCTGGGGAGTGGTGTGGGTAGTTCACGGAGGCGACAGAGAAAATGGTAGGTGTCTTGGATGAATGAGGGGAGATTTCCACTTTGGCTGGAGGGAGTCACCCATCAAAGCGGAAATCCTTTCTGGTAGGGGACTGTAACCAGCGACATGAGGCGGCCAGGGACCAGGTTTGTGTAATTTTTGGGTGAGGTAAGAAACGTGGGTGTTCTGGGGCTATTTTGGGTGTGTGGAGCTCGATCGAGGCACGAGGATAATTTTTTGAATGAGGACTGATGCGTTTAACAAACTTTTCATTTCGTGGGTAATGGACGGGGTTTGGGTCGGTGGGACAAGTTTGTAAATTTTGTCATCCTGCAGCTGGCGGAGTGCTCTGTCGTGTAACTGTCGCATCCATGACGGACAGTTGTTGGAATGTTGTCAGCTGGAAGAGGTTGACAATATCACTGTTGTATTATATATATAAATTAATTAATTAATGAAACGTTTGTAACATGACGAAGTCACATGTTTTTTGATATTAGGATAGTAAGTAAGAATACTTTCTCCCTCATTTACTATATATATATATTTATATGATACTTGATCAATACTGCCTTACCAGTAGTAAGGGGAAAAGATGGCAACTAAATAATATCAAATGTTTATCTATAAAGAAGGTTGACTGTTTAGATGGGGATGTTTAACAGACTTTCTAGGAGGGTTTTAAAATTAAGCAAGTCTATTCACAAAATAGCCAGCATTAAAAATTTATCATAATCTTACACAGTCAAATTAAAGGTTTATTGGGGGCTCTAAAGTATAAACTTAGATATACAAATTATGTAACACCAATTTGTAATACAAAATCCAAAGCTTCAACTATTTAGCAATTTTAATTAAACAGTCTGAGCAGAAAGAACTCAATGTAGAAATGATCTCAATAAGTAAAAGTCGAATTGATTTTGTGTCACTTTAATTCTCAGACCTAATAGCGTATGTATAGTTAATCTATCATAATTCATTGCCGTACAGATGGCTATTGGAAATCAATTTTTCAAAATTTTGGGGATATATTAAAAGTGGCAATGATTTATTGAAAATAATACTAAATGATTTAAAGAGAGATTTATGACATTGGAAATTAATTACCAGGCAATAAAAATATTCATTTATCATAAAAGCATAATAATCGGAATAAAGAATAGCAACATTTTCCTTCAATTTGGTATCTCAGCAGCCATGATCTTAAATGAATCAAGAGATTAAAGTAGATAAAAATTTTGACATACTATTCATGACTGTCTTGTTCCAAATGTAAAGGAACATAATATAGTGATTCTACTGTGATTTAACAGTTCATTGTTAAAAACTTTCTTCTGACAAATAGGCTTAATTATTTCCTAACAGATATTGTAACTCCTGTATTATTTTAATTTATTTACACAAAATTTCTTTAAACAGTATAGGTAAATAAATACATCTTATTTGTTAATGTGGAACACACAAGACATAGCCCCTGGAATAAGATTTTAAAGTATTTAATTATTTTCACATTTCTCATTTAATTTGTTAATGTACTTTGGAATTGTTGAACAGAATAACACCTTTGTGCATGAATAATCATCTACATATTTTGCTTGGGATCTCATTATTTATTCATAATGAATTATGAACCTCTTATTCAGATTGTTTTCTTTTAAAGTGAAACTTATTTTTTATTAATGCGACCATACTACATAAGCCTGAAAAGTCAACGAACGAAACGTGTAAGACAGTGGAACTATATATATAAACACGCCAGAAAATGACATACTCCGGTTAGTCAAAACAGGAAAGAGAGAAAAAAACTGGTGGCTAAACTGAAGTGTACTAATGGCAGGCACTATGTAGGCTGTCAGATTCTTGAATTTTCAGAGGCAACTGTCGTCTTCGTCATAAGGTAAGGAAGAGTTTTCTGATGACCACCAGCTATATATATATACTCAATAAATGGGATAGGAGTAAAAGGAAAAAGTTTAGTAACCAGTTGTTGATGGTAGAAGAGTTATCTTATGAGCAACGAGATACCTACCTGTTCAGTGATGAAAATAAATTTGATAGAAAAAGGGACAGAAGGAAATTATTTATATGGATTGGAGGGAATTAAGAAAACCGAAGATCCTTTATAAGGATTGTAAAAGCTATAAACTTTTAAATTTAAAGTATGATTTTCGGACTGATTAAATTTTATTTTCGGAATTCTAGTCATGTGGTGATGTAATAGCCCGTATAGTCAGTATGCGCAATAAGGTTTTGAATACTATTATCAGTAAGAACTAAATTTTACCAAAGATATATATATTAATATCTTTGATTTAATCTGTAAAACCTTTTATCTGTTTGACTTATCTTTGACAGGTATCTTTGTTGTGATGTTTGAAGTCGTGCGTACCGTATGATGTGGAGCAGTTTTATAGCACTTCTAATACTGACACAGACATCAGAAAGCGTACATATTTCAGGAACTTGGAACACTAAAGACTTTTTCAAATTTCTCATTAAATATGGCTTACAAAAGACAGATATGCACAATCAGCGAGACACTTCTGGTTACATATATGGAAATATTACATCAAAGTCCAACTTAACGCAACCAGCCACTTTCGCTGTACTCGATAGGGGTTATTTTTTAGAATATTATGGGAATAGGTCTGTTGTAGATAAAGATAAGGCGTGCATGAAAATGTTCAACAAAATTGATCGATCAGCTTACGATTACAAGTGTAACGATAATGGCGAAAATGACTTTTTAAGAAGAGTACCTTGTCCAAAAAATGAATTGTGTCCAGATGAAGACACACCATGGAATGTTATTAAAGACCATCAGCTGACATTTGTTATTCAAGATGTCAAACAACCAAGGTAATAAACACATCGTTCACATATAAAAAATGTCCAAACTTGCAGGTTTATGGAAACCATCAAAGTTAACTAATATTTAATTCTTCCTATCCAGCACGATTATTTTTTATCATCATATTTAGAGCACTTATTACAGTTAATAATGCTGCAATAAAGTAATTAAGTTTGTAGATGCCTGGTGGCAGAGGCAGAACATTTTAGTATATAAATGAAAAAATTACAGTCAATCTGTCAGTAAACAATGTCAATCAACATTTATTTGATATATTTGACGTTTCCTCCAGGTTTGTGAACTTCATCAGATAACTAGACAAAGAATTATAATTTTGATTACAGAATATTTTGTTAAAGTATAAGATGTATAATTTTCCATAAAATTACCATTAAATAAATATAACAGGGTTAACTCCAGAATTTGAAATTTTGCCACTAGTGTCAATCTTTATTTGCTTCTATCTTGGTAATTATAAGCTGATTCTGAAAAATTATTTCTAAAGGTACCTTAGAATAAATAGAATTATGTGAACTTGTAGTAAATTTTTTTTAACACAATTTTTATTACAGGTTTTGGTACGTAAGCTTTGTTGCATGTTATCGAAATCTGAGTACTTGTCAGTGGCACCATATTAATGAAGAAGTTGAATTAGAATATGACTTATGGCTTGTGAATGGAAATCCTAACGCAACTACTTTCAACCCTATGGTTTACCAATTCTCATTTGACAAGCAGGTAAGTCAAATACGTGTTAGCAAAGTAGGCCATTTATTGTATAAAGTTAATCAAGCCTAACTTCCTTTATTATATTTGAAAAATATTGGCGTGTTATTGCCTAATAAGTTTGTTCTGTAGATAATATTACTATTTTTACTTTTGGAAAAGCTATTGTTGACCATTATAAACAACATAGTACATCCCTAACCATTACTATTTTCAGGAGTACAAAAATTCAACCCCATTCCCTGTCTGACCTACATTGGACTGAAATATAACCCCAATTTAAAAATCGTTCTTTCCACAACTCCTCACCTGCCCAAAATTGCCTTCAGGCAACTTCCCAATCTCTGCAACATTTTTGTCTGTCCTTAAGCCAGGTCTATCTTGTCTTTCAACCTTTCTATAATCTACCCAAATCCTCCTCAAATAACCCCGTGAAAAATCAAAGAAAACCTTACCTGCTCCTCTCGCATCTTTTACTAGATTAACTGCAGACACTGCTCAGCTTTCTATTTCAGTCAACAAAACAACCCATTACTGAATGCATTGCTAACAACTGTAGCACTGTCAAAACCAATTCCCAATAGCTGCTCTTGCCCAAAGCCACTACACCAACAATTTCATCTAATGCTTCATCCCAAGCCTCTTTCAAAGCATTAATCCTGGATTCATCATATTCTGCACTCGCCTTTGGAAACTACCTTTACAACAAATCCTAGACCTGGACCCAACATTCTCTAACTTTCTTCTTTTTATTTTCCTTTTCTTGTACTTGTGTGTGTTCTGTTTTTAGTTTGAATGTTTTTTCCATTTATCTTCTTACTTTTCCATTGTTGAGACCTGTCACTAAGAATGTTTTTGCTTTGTTGTATGTCTTTGCCATCTAACAGCTGAGCTGCTAGATGCTCTTAAGATACGGTGATAGTTCTTGATTCTTAATGTTCAGCGAGTATTTATGACAATCTTACATTACCATTAGCAATTTTCACTTAAGGCCTCAGCCGTATTTTTTACTATCTTAGTGCCTGAATTAGGAAGTGTGTGGGGTAAGAACATAAGAGGGAGGCCAAGGATTGAATATGCTTTGTAGATTAGGGATGATGTGGTAGGTATGTAGAAAGGAAAAGGCTTGCACAGGATAGGTTAGGCTGGAGGGTTGGATCAGACCAGTCTTAGAAATGATTACCACAACAACATTTCATTGTAATCTTATTTCGTTCATTCAGTGAATATGAAGTAATTTTTTAAAAATAAATCAATTTAATGCTGTGCTTTTTCTTTTCTGAAATCTACATGGCAATTTACACTCTATATCACCTGTAATTAAATATTTGTTGGAAAAATAATATCTTATTCTTGATTAAGGGAACCATTTATAATGGGAGAATTCAATGGCTGATCATAAAATCAGTAGGTGAGATGTAAATAACAACTGTTAAGATCAACATTTCATTTTCCGTTTTCACATTTGCTACATAAATTTTCCAATAATTGGTTTGTTGAAGAATGACCAAGTAGTACTGTCTGCAAACTTATAATATTTGTTCTGTCTTTATCATTTTTTTAAATATATACTCTATGTATCACAATTTTAGTTGTAGCAACAATAGCTAATTCATTATCTAGATCAACATAAATTACACTTTTAATGGGTGGGATGTAAATAGCCAGTCCCCAATTTTCTCGAAATAGTGTTTCACTCCTATTGGATCACACTTATTTGCTGCCCACAATAAAAGTGAGCATGGTTCACATAAAGAAACTTTTCTTAAAAAATTGTGTTATGAAAGGATTTGGGATTTTATAAATGGCAGTTTCATTAAAAGAAAATCGTATTGTTTCTGATCCCCTAATCTATTAGAAATATCTTGTATCTCCTAATGTGATGAAACATTTTTATAAACTCTTATTTTATTGTACATTTGAAAATTATTAATATATTAATTTCAGTGCACCAATTTGTGTTTCAGGATACCTTGGAATTGTATTTGGTTTTCTTCTTGTGCTACTTAATACTGGTGCCTTTGCAGTTATATGCTGTGGTGCGCCAACATCATCCAGTTACTCGTTTGTTTACAGTTAGTTTAGCTCTGGAATTTGCAGCCCTTTTTATTATTCTTATACACACAGTCAAGTTTTCTTTGGATGGGGTTGGTGTGCATAAACTTTCAGTACTTGGGGATATTCTTGACATTCTCTCTCGGGTAAGATGTTTTTCATTTTTATTATTGTATTAAGAATGTAGTATCCTTACTTGAGGAAGGTGCCTGAGGGAGCTTTTCTCTCTCAGGTGCTTCTCCCTAGAGTGACTGCGGGGCTCACCTGATTGTCAGGAATGCCTTGTACTCTCTCTGGGTTTTTTCAAAGTTCTCACCTGCCGAGACACCTTCACCTATTTTATGAGGTATATGTACTGGGGTTGAAGTCCTTGGGAATAAGGCAAGAGTTGTCTGGTGATCCCATTGTATCAGTCGGCCAACTGCCTCCTAAAACTGGTGGAGAGACAGAGAAGGGAATGGGAATGCTATGACCCCACAACAAACTCTTCTCCTGTCATTCAGAAGGATGTGAGAATAGTACCCAATGCCTGACCTACCTGATTCAGGTTTTCTAGGGTTTTCCCTGCATCTCTTTAGGTGAAACACTGGGTAGGATCCTTATCTATAGCCCGGGAGCCCTAGTCAACCCTTGGCTACCTTTCGCATCCCCCCTTTTCAATTCCTTTCCTATGCTATTATAGAGGAGTTACCTGTTTAAGGATCACCCTCATGCAACCTGTTTCCAAAAATAAATTACAATATTGTCTAGTTATTATTACACCTTTCACTATAATTATAAATGCCAACAATATTGTTAATACTTCTTTTAGTACCATAAAGTGTTTACCATGATAGATTTAATCTCCAATTGTATTTAATTGGTTTCTGCTGTTATAAGTAACTTTCATTATAATTATCATAATGGACATTTGAATTTTAAAATAAATAAATTGACCATAAAGTCAGAAAATAAATAAAGAATTAATTAAAAGTAGAATTACTGAACCTTTTTCCTTAAAATTAGGATTTTTGTAATTGCTAAATTATTCTGTTATTAAGAAAACATAAGAAAATAAATTTCTGAAAGCATGCACATTCTTCACACCCTGTAGTAATCAAAATAGGATGATCATTATGATTTGTTTTCTGAAAAAGTGGAAGGTTTATATTAAAAATTATATATATATAAATGAGTCATGAAATGACATTGTCATGTTAATTAAAACAATTAATAGGGAAAGGACAGTCACTTACTTTCTCTCTCTCTTTACTATCATTACTAATTATGTATATAACTAATTTGGACAGGAATGAGGGATAGAGAGAACATGACTTACCTGAATTGAAAGTTTGTGTTGCAATGTCACATAGTAAACAGAACAATACTGTTTCTTGAGACTGTTGACTGTACAAACTTTGTATATTGATAAGAGAGAATGAAATGTTTTAGGTTTATGTTTAGTGCCAGAACCATGATGCTGGAGTGGAAGGAACTTTTCTAATTTTTGTGGGGGGCATTCAATAGAACTACTGTTTTTTCTTGGCACTCGGTGCATGTCTATTATATATATGAAACATACTGTAGTCAAACTAACTACAGTATTTACAGTAAAATCCATTTCCTTTCATTTCAGACTATTTTCATGCTTCTGTTGTTGCTACTTGCCAAAGGGTGGGCAGTAACTAGGCAAGAGTTTACCAGGAAATCTCTTGTATTTGGAATTTGGATTCTATATGGAATTGTTCACATTCTCTTATATGTTTGGAATATGGTATGTATACCAATTTGATGAACCTTTTATAATTTTTACTTGTTAGTAATTTATTTGTGGACAGTAATTATTGAACACTTGCATTTGTTAATTTGTTTTAAAATAATGAATGTTTAATAGTAAGTGCAATGTTGAGCTAGTTATTTAAAGAATTGAAGCAATAATTGAATTAAAATATATTTTATTAGCTATGTTAAAAATTTTTGCTCTGCTTACCAAGTAATTCTCAGAAATTTTGAAGTTTTATCAAATGTTTCTGTTCTATGATTCACTTTATAATTTGAATGCATTAATTTCAATTATATATATAAATAAATTATGTATGGGATAAGTGACGAAGTCACGTGTTTGATAATTGGATAGAAAGAAAGATAGAAATATTTGGGAGAAAGGCAGGAAATTCGCTCTTTGAATCATGTGTACGGCATGGAATCATGCACAAGGAAATACATATGTCAAGCGTAGAAGGGAATGGAAGAAGGAAGAAAGACTGAAAAAATTTCAATGTGGCCAGGACTCGAACCTGGGTGCACGAAACAACAGTGCATCGCCACTAGAGCTGGGGCGTGCGTCTATCCACTCCGCCACCACATCGAGTACGACCAACCGAACATTTTCAGTCTATATATTAGGTTTTCAAGTTATATATATTATAAGATATATATATGTGTGTGATTTAATTGTAGATGAAATCATTTCAAAATTTACTGGATAAGTAATATCTTTATGCCAAACAAATTTCAAACTTTTGCAGACTGAAGTTGATATTATTGAAGACATAGACGAATACCAAACATGGCCTGGCTGGCTTATTATTGTATTTAGAACAATTATTATGATATGGTTTCTTTTTGAACTAAGGAATACCATGATGTATGAACACAACATTAAGAAACTAAATTTCTTTCTTCATTTTGGTGCATCAGCTCTAGTTTGGTTTATATATTTGCCAATAATTGCTGTCATAGCACTTCGAGTATCAGCCTTGTGGAGGTTTAAACTGCTTTTGGGTGAGTATTTAGGTTTCATTACATCTTTTAATAATTTAAAATTTTACTGCTTTTTTTATTACCTCTGGTATAATACTCAATTGACAGTTTTTTTGGAATATGAAGAGTACTGAATTTTTAACATTATGTTCTGTAACTACCTTCACACATTTTGTTTGTTATTCTTCAACAAAATTATTAGTTGACTAGTATTAAAGAGTGCATTTTAAATCGGGTATTTAAGGGATTGATGTACTAATATCAGTTGTGCTGGTGTTTCTTATTTTTTAACATGAAAAAATATGTTTCCTTCTTTACGATCTCCTTTTATTTGTGAAATAGTGTTTTTATGGTTTTATCTGAAGTTATTTTTTTAAAATTTATTGTTACAGGTATTACTTACTCAGCAGATTGCTTAGCATATTGTGTGATGACACATTTGCTGTGGCCAACTAGAAGTGAACAGTATTTTCTTTTAGCAGAAGAGTGTGACTTAACAGAAGAGTTTGATGAATTCAATGAAGCACCTCATATTTTAAACAATTACACAGCCCTGAAACCTGTGGACAAACAGTCAGATCTTGCCAGAATTATTACATGAAATGATGTTAACTTTTTAAAATCTTTATATTTATTTTTAAAGTTTTGATTACACATTTATGTTATTTTTAATGGATTAAATGTTTTTACATTGCTAATCTACTGATAATGTGATATTTTCTACAATGAACTTGGGTGCTTTCTTATTATTAATATGAATTGTTTTTTCAGTGTAAAATAAAGTGAGTACTTTTAGTACAGTATGTTTACAATTGGAGTGTTTTATTTAATATTCTTGTGCTTACAATATGTAATATTTTAATTACTAATGACAGTCTAATTTACAATTCTCAACCTGCTGTGATGGTTTGAAAAAACATAGGCAATGTATCAAATATTTTTCACTCGGCACAATAAAATTTTGCTGAGCAATATAATTGAATTCAGCCAATAAATATAGTATTATCACACCTTCTTGCTTAGTTTGCAATATTAACAAAAATATGACTAATTTAGATTTACTTGGGCTGGATTAATTTTTTTATTATTAATGTTTTCTCTTGCTATCAAGAGATTTAGAACTATATCAATAAATAATGTGCCAATACCTTCGCTTGCATTTAATAAACATAATTGTGGTGACACTACTAGGTTTTGTTGATAAAGTAACCTTTCTGATTTGTTGTGTCCTCGTTTCCCATTAAGGCAAATGTTGGAATCAAGTTCTAACACAGACTATTATATTTAATGAAAAGTAATGAGACTAGTTGACATTCTTACAATGATTTTGGTAGCTAATATTCTATGCATAGACTGCAAACAGCACATTTGGTCTTGCCAGTATTATGGACTTTAGTTGACTGATCATTGGCTGGTGGTTGTGAGGAATGAGTCTAGCAACAGTTTTATTAGTTTCACTACCTCTTCAAATGCATGGAAGCAATGGATGATTTTAAAAATGTTATACAGGCTCAATTTACTCAACTCAATTGACCTCATTACTCCAAAAAAGCCAATAACATCTGCATTCTACCTACCCTCAAAAAGTCTGAAACCTAGGATCTTCGGAACTTGCTTCAATATGGTTTCAAAACCATAAATACACCAACTTCCAGCTTGGAATCCTGGATCGAAAAACTTTATTAAGATAAAATATATAAAATTATCAGGCTTGGGAACCTGCAGCCAAAGAAACCCTCCCATGGCTGGCCTTGCCTGGTTATTGGGCATGACCCCTTGGTGATGGGGTTGCCAATCTTTGATTGGTAGTGGAAAAGCCACCATGGTCCAAATGCAAAGAATTTTGTAACTGTATTTGGTTACTACCCGTGTTATGAAATTCATAGAAGGTCATATTACATCACCGAAAAAGAGAATCTTGTCTTTTCCAATGGTGTAAATTAGAAAATAATATCTGGTGTCCTCCTGAACAATTCAACCCTAAAAAAGTTCAATTTTGGCGTCAAGTTGGCTGCCCCAAGTTCAAAAAAGTAATTGTTGTTGTGGTATTGACTCCTAAGACTGGTTTGATGCAACCCTGCATGCTGACATATTTTGCACAAGCCTTTTAATTTCCTTATAACTAGCACATTCCTAATCTACGTAGTGTATTCCGTTCTTGTCTTCCTCTTCTGTTCTTACCCCACGCACTTCCCTCTAATGCTAATTTTACAAGACCCTAATGTGGCCTATTAATCTATCCCCTCTCTTAGTCAATGTCCTCCATATTGTTCACTTTTCCCCTATTCTGTTTAGAACTTCCTCGTTTGTGATTCTATTCACCCATCTGATTTTTAGCGTTCGCCTTTAGCACCACATTTCAAATGCTTCTATTCTTTTCCTTTCCCTAACTCCTATCATCCCCGTTTTACACCTATATAACGCCATGCTCCATAACAACGATTTCCTAATATTCACACTTTATTACCTGTAAGTAAATCCCTCTTTTTCTTACTTGCCTGTGCTACCTTACTCTTTATGTCTACTATATTTCTACCATCCCTAGTTATTATGCTTCCCAAGTAGCAGAATTCCTTAACTTCCGTCAAAATATCCCTTCCCAATCTAACACCCTTCGTTATTCCAATGTTTCCCATACTACACTCCACTCCATCCTCATAAGGAACCCTTTCTCCAGGACTACGTTTATGCCATTTATTATGGTTTCCAAGTGTTCTTCTGATTCTCCTAATACTACAATATCGACGGCAAAGCGTAAGGTTTTTATTTCTTCTCCTTGCAGTATGATTCCTTTTCCATAGACCATTTAACTTTTTTCGTCGCCTGTTCTATATATAAGTTAAACAGCATGGGCGACAGACTTTATCCATGTCTTACTCTTTTCTTGATTTTTGCTTTCTTTTCTTGGTCTTCTATTCTAATTACTGCTGCCTGTCTTCTGTAGAGGAATATTGTCTAAAAAGCATTTAATCTTTCGACTTTTAGACACAATCGTAACTTATGATGTGCAAAGTATGAATGTTGTACCTTCTTCATTTATCCCAGCAGGATTCTTTGTAAATGCGAAAATAAATTAGGTAATTCCCCCCCCCCACCACCACCACTCCGCCTCCAAAAGTAACGAAAAAGTTACTTTTGGAGGGGCAATGCTGGCCTGGGGGATATTTATTTAAATTTTCATAATTTACGAAATGAAATGAATTTTCATGACAAACGACAGGCTTCTACGAAAAAGCCTGTAACTCAGACAAAAGTGTATATTTCAAACTGAAATTTTTCACATTTCCACCTAAGTACTAAGTGTCAAAATTTTGTCAAGATCGTTCCTGAAATTAGGACACTTGTCATGGAATGACCCATTTAGATAGACTATCTCTTTTAATATTGCACTGAACACTCAAAGTTGTGACGTCATAATCAGATATGTTTATTTGTTGTGGTGGCTTGGGTCCCATGCATTAGCTAACTGCTAATTTAGATTTCAGGATTCTCTTTACCGCTCGTTTCTTTCCTATACCAATTACTTGTGCATATTATTTCAAATTATTTGAATTTTCAACTAAAATTGTCTTTTCTTTTTTTGTAATATGAACCTTATAATTTTCTATCTTGTTTTACGAAAGATACTTTGTTAAATGCAAGATAAAATCATAAAAACACAATTTCACATCATCCTGAAAGAAAAAAATGAAATTTTATTCAAGTACAATACTGTCTTGTTATTTAGGTCTTATTTATCGCATAGGAATGAGTAACGTTGAAAAACACATATGAACAAATATTTAGTTCAGGCTGGAGAAATATAAACGTTACACAGTGCTGTAGTTAAATTGTGTGGGGAAAATGTAATTAATATAGTCAAATATCAACGTGATTTTTTCAATCAAGCCTAGCAGGAGAGTCAGAGGACCCGAATTCCTTGTGTCTCTCCCACTCCACTGATAACTCACCCACTGCCAATGTTAGTCCCTGGATACAATGAGTGAGCAAGAGCTTCCTGCTTCCGTTGTGCAAAAGATTATTATAAAGTTTTTGACGAGAGATTGAGTGAGACCATCAGAAATTTTACTCGATTACAGGCACGAGTGGCGCAATAGTTTTCTTGAAGGCCAGGAAATGGTGGAAAATCAGAGCCACGATCCTCAAAGGTACATCACAGAAAACAACATATGTGCAGTAAGGGAGCTTTTGGAGGAAGACCGACGCCTCAATTTTGACGAAATTGCTTCTTCAGTTGGTCTAAGTCACGGGAGTGCACATTCCATCATCAGAACGGAACAAAAGACGGCATTTCCCAATCAGAAGCATCATCTGCCTTCGCGGCAATGTAAGGTCTCAGACCAAATTGGAGGAACCTCATTGGAATCAGCTATAAAATCCACCATATCATCTGAGTTAACTGCTGAAGAAAACTTTTGGAGGTCAAAGGTTCAATAGTGATTAAAAAGGTTGAACTCCTTGTGTTCAATTGCTTCAAGTCTTAACCTTCAGCTTTTTAGGATGACTGAATTAGGAAACTTCCAAAATACTGGGAAAAATGTGTTTCAGTACAAGGAAACTGTGGAAAAATAAAATAAATGTTTGGAAATTTTATTATTCTCAGAAAAATTATTTTTTAAAAAATCCATTCATAAAAAATAGGATATTTATCTACAGAAAAAGAAATGAAGAGAGATGTATTAATGTTTTACTGACTTGATAATAAATTTTATGCAAATTAGTTAAGAAAATAGTGAAATAAATAATTATGCAACTAGCCAAACTGGTAAGTTGCATGTTGGAAGAAGTAATACAGGACAAAAGACTATATTGCTACATTGCAAAGGGAAATAAAATACGCAAAAATGCATGAAAATTTCAAAAGGCAATAAGGATTTGGACAAAGACTAAAGAATTTGTAATTGTTATGATTTTGCAGTTCAAATGTATTAAAATTTATAAGTAAAATTTTTTGGAAGAAACTGCTAATAATGCATTTAACACTAATATAAATTGTTTTTCTGTAAATAGAACCCTAATAATACAGCTAATTCTACATTACAACCAGTAACTATAGAATAAAAAGGATCAATGGAGTAGAAAGAACAAATTTTTTACTATATAATTTATTAACTTAATTGGAAAAAAACAAGTCAATACATTAATAAATTAACTTGACAACATATGCATTCAGAGTTCTTTCAAATTAGTGATGTGAAAACTGGGCCAACGAGTAAAGTTATCCCCCACACTTAGTACGTAACAATCAAGCCCCTCCCGACTTTGTAATTAATTTATAGTCTTCATCATTGACACTTTCATAATATAAAGTTTTCCCTTCCTTTCGCAGCACTAATCAGAGGATGGGGGATGTCTCCACCAGTTCCGAAAACTGTAATAGTAAATAATGGCAGATTTCCACACCTTAATGTCTTATCGAATTATAATTTGATTAACTCCACAGGTAAAGATCAAGCCTTTCTAGTATGTAATTAGGATAGGGAGCCAGTTAAATTCTAGTAGCTGATGCAGAGTGCCATTAAAAATTCTTACCCTCTAACTCAACTCAATGAAGTTTGTAATTAATGTATATGGAAAAATGTCAACTAGACCAGGGACTCAAACCCCAGATGAACTTACACCAAAATTCATATAGATACTCATTCAACAAGAAAGTATTCATATTGTAATCCATACAAAATCTGAATACAATAGTGAAATTTGTTATGTATGTAGTTTTTATTTATTCACATTTCATACACAAATATTTAGCAATCTTATTATTCTTATGGAAATTGTTATTAATTTTTTGGCACATCCTTGAAGAATGAATATCTTGATCTATGGAAACTGAATTTATTCTATTTCTTTGGTTCTACAACAAGTGAAAAACATGTATTCATTGCATATTGTTGTACATGATAGCACTATTTTATAAAATATGGATACAATACTGGAATAGACATGAGGCAAATAAGTTACAACATTATTAATGGAAAATTTTATTTCAAAACAATAACTTGTAAATATGATTATTAAATGAAGTCTTTTAAACTGTACACATTGGCGCCAAAAAGTGATGCTGCCAAATACACTGGTACACAGGCTATTTATTACTATCGGGAGCCTTGAGATTTCAGAACATTCAGCTTATGAAAGCATTCAAGATTCTATTTTAGCTAAAATGTCATTTTCTCTGAAGAGATGGAACTCTTTATTTTCTTCTAAAACCACCTTAGTTCCTCCATACTCTGGCAACAAGACACTGTCACCAACCTTCACAGAAGGAGGAATGTGATCACCTTTCTGGAAAAGAAAATTAAAGAAAAGAATACAAGTTCATATACTTTCAATATTACACAAAAATTCAGGCAACTAGAAACTTACATTATTCCGAGCACCTGGTCCAACAGCTATAACCGTAGCTTTCAAAACTTTTTCTTGAGCTTTCTCTGGCAGTACAATGCCTCCTTTGGTTGTGGTGACTGCCTCAGCTCTTTGCACAAGGATTCTGTCCAGAAGCGGAACAAGCCTCCTACCAATTGCAGCCTAGAATAACAAACATTAGTAAACTACGTTGTTTTATCACTACATTTTTCAAGAGTATTAAGGATTTAAGAGAACAACCAAGTGAAGCTCCAATTGTTGTCTATATGAGATTATATATACTCTTCTATACTCTGCCCAAATTATTTTCCAATTTAACAAAAATAAGTTAAGAAATTGAACAAACTAGGCAAGACTCTACTAACAGAATTTATTGAATTTGTATAAATGGACACAATAACAATACAGGATGAAAAAAATTGGTATGGCTGAAACGGTATCGAAACACCACATATTAGCAAAATTTAACGGATAATACCGCCTCCTGCACAATGTCATTACTGCTTGGCAGCATAAGATTGCTCTAAGCGCACTATAATTATCTGAAAACAATTTATAATACTCACCATTGTTGGTTAATGTGTGTGGTATTAAAGTGAAGTAATCGAAAGTTTCTGTAAAACGTTTGTTATATCACTCACGTTGCCGGTTTCACGAACAGACTACACAGCATTGAGTCTGTAGAATATAGAATGTGTGTATAGATAGCGAAACTACTGTACTTCTTGCAGTGACATCTGTTGGAATAAGTTCTATACTTCTACAAATTAGTCTATTCTCAGCCTTTACCAAGGTGTAAAGGATTTATAAGTAGGTAAAACTGCTAAGAGATGGCACTCTAAGTGGGAAACTGCTACTAACTTTTAAGGCCACTTTTCTGAAATGTGTACATTCAATGATAACCTCAGTGGTACTCAAATAAATATATTTTTCGAATAAATGGACTTCACCTTCATGCTTTCACTCATGGGTGTGACTTTCCGTCTTCCCAAACCAATTTCTCCATTATTGTATTTATTTTGTTAACATGTTTATATTACATCATCCCCTATAGTAATTTCTAGAATTTAAACCTGGATAGAGCATAGTCACGCATTCCTTGTGGGATATTCAGAATAAAAACTAATATTTATTCTTACTATTGGCGGAAATATTTTTTTTCATATATATGATTCATTTGTTTGATGTAGTTCTTAAAGAAATTATATGGGAATATAATATTTTTGTTTCAAATTATCAAAAGGCTTTTATGCTCAAGCCGTGGCTCCGTGTTTCTAAGGTCGACCATGTGCCCGTCTCTCTTCTGAGATATATCTCGGCGTGTTACAGTAGGTGCCGGCTTCTCGGAGTAAATCCTTACGCACAATTAGCGAAAGTCAAAGGTAAAACTCGCAGAAACAACCGAAGAATTGATCGTTATTAATTTTTCTTTTGTTTCAATAATTGAATTTCATTCCAAATTCTTAGATTACACAAATAAACTGCGGTAATTTACATATTAACCTATAAGGTTAATAGTAAGTATATGAATGCATTCTTTAATTTGTATTTATTTCAGATGCATCGTTTACCAACACTCGTTCGTTACAATGCTCTGTATCAGATGTCTCAAATGAGATATTTTGCAAAAGATGTAAGGTTTGGTCCAGAAGTGCGGGCGCTCATGCTACAAGGAGTCGATATTTTGGCTGATGCAGTTGCCGTAACTATGGGACCAAAGGTTTGTGTGGAACTGTAGGAAATTATACATTTTTCATTATTTTTTAAAAATAAATTAGTTTGATTTCCTAGGTTACTTACTAAGGTCCATAGTGTCGGGTAAAGTAATTTTCTTTTGCCCATCTCAATAGATATAGTTTAGAATTCAAATTAGTGTATGATTGATTTTAAATTTTACTCTTGCTTCAATGAGTATAATAAAACTGTTCATTAACAATTCCCATCATTTAATTGAAAGATCTGTAAGTTAATTTATGTAATTTGTAGATTATAATATTTTGGTGCCGTTGCCAATCTGCCATAAATTTATGCAACAATGAAAACTTCATTCAGTTACTTATTTAGTTCAATTCATTATTTATTAGTCTGCTGATGAACTGCTGGAGTTATATATCCCCCATGTATACGCCACTAACTCATACTTGAACGTCAGTCTGTTAACACGTGTACACCTGCTTTTTACATTTGGGGGATCATATTCCCCTTTAGCCATTGGTTAATGGTTTTATGTGGATTTATGTTACTTTTATTGGCCAACCTCTTCAGATCAAATTTCTTATGTCACACATTGGTGTACTTATTGAGAAGGTTAAAGTATTCTTGCAGAGTCTCTGGCACTTTGCTGTGCAAAGCACTGCTACATTGTTGGCAAAGGAAGAGATTTTTGTATTGTTGGTCTCTGAAATATCTGCAGTATAGATTAGTAAAAGCAGAACACTACCCTGAGGAACACCGGAATTGACAGGGTGAAACTTTGACTGTTCTCTATTGAGTTTTATTGAAAAATGCCTGTTTGAGAGATATGATTTAATAAGGGAATAATAATTTCTGGATAGGGTGTTTATTTATTTTGATGAGCAAGCCACTTTGCCAAACCTTGACAAATGCCTGGTAGCATTGCAGAACTTATTATTCTCTACGCCCTTGGAGATTTCGTTGACTATCCGGTGACCTTTGAATTGTAAAGTTATGTTCTCTAAAACCAAATTGGTGATTTGACAATAATACTATTTTATGGTCTGCTTAGTTTATTTTCAGAAACAATCTTTTAAATACCTTGCATATAATGGCAAGTTACATAATAGGTCAATATGATGCAGTTTTGTGAAGATTTCTGTTTGGTTTATATATTGTAACAATTTTATTTTGAGTTTTAGTTCTACCTTAACTTCTGCAGGTGAGAAAACTGACTGGTTAACTCATTTGGCAAGGTGCATCAATTGCTTCTTCCACCTCTTTGTCAACATCTAGTTCGGTTTGGAAGAAGATTAGATACATAGCAAAGGTTTCTGCTTTCTCTTTATAGTTGCCTTCCACAGGGTGTGGTCACTTGCAAGTAGATTCAAGACAATAATTTTTAAGTTTTTTTTTACTTATTTTTCTGATGTTGGAACTTGATTATCAGCTCGGTCTGTTAAATGTGTTATTCTGATGATCTTGTGAGGATTTTGAGGACTGGTGTTCTATTGATTGATATTATTGCTGAAGTGCAGTACATTCAGTTGAACACCTTACTCCACTATAATATAGTGTTGCTGCCACTTTGATACAAAATAAATGAGTGTCTGAACTAGTTGAAGGCCAGAGAGTGACTGCAGTAGAGTAAACATAAGTTTACCCTATGTTGGAGCCCTCTAAAGTATTCTAACTACAGAACTTCATAAAGTACTGCCATTCTTTCCCGATCAGGCAATGAGCCTGTAACTTCTCATTTCAAAACCCCTACCCTACAGTTTTCATTTTTAGCAATTGTCATTATGGTTATTTAGTCGTACCATCTTCCACTCCTTGTGTAATTTTAAATGGCGTTTTAATAGCTTTGTAATAGTTTTCAACTTTATATGATCACCTATTAGTGTTGCACAGGTATTATATTTTCTTTGGCTAAAAACTAGTTTAGTACCTAGTCATACCCCTTCCCCTTTGGTTAGGATAGGATTTTCCTTAATTTAAACTACACTTTTCAAAACACGTAAGAACAAATTATTTCATACATATTTATTTCTCTATTTGATGCATCTGAATTTTTTAGTTATTATTGAAATATTTGTAATTCATCATCTGGATTTCCTTCATTTAAGCAACACCTTTTAAAAATGAAGTTCAAAGGTAAGTTAAGTATTTGGGACAGGAGCTGTTGTGACATCATCTTCTACAGCAATTTCTAGAGCTGAAACAAGTTCAGATACACCATGGACATTATACCTATAACATCACCTGAATGTTTCATGTTAGATGCAATCTTCGTAATAAATCCTTATTTCTACATTATTCATATTTATTTATTTCAATATTCATCATTCAGCAAAGGATTTTTCTTCATTAAATGAAATAATGTATACAAGAAATGTAAAGAGGTTATAAAATCAGTGGAGGTTTCCACTGTATTACTCTGTGGAGATGAAATTGTATGACCATTCTATTAATTTCCTTCAATATTTTACATTCTTAGCATTTTCTTAATTTCATCTGTCTGCACCTAATGAAAACTTTTTCAATGTATAGTTCCAGTCGCATACACCTTGGCTTAGTTTATTTCGACTTATCTAAAGGAAGGGAAACTGTTGAAAAATTTTTTCTCACAAATTCAAGATTTCTAAGAGCCCTGTATAAAGTATGATGTATACAGAATTCAGTTAGTATCCTACAACATATCTGGATTTTGTTTCACGTACATTTGCTTGGATTTTGAAGGGGCAGACTTGGTTGATTACCAGTCTTTGAAAATGGTCACAACTTCTTTTGCAATTATAAGAACAAATAAAGTATTGACCACAAGCAATAATTCTGGGCACTTTGAGCATTCCTAGCATTCTACCATTCAATTTGGGGAACTGGACAAGTTTGAGTTTAGATTCACCACTACTGATGTCATATCCCTTTTACATTTCTTTTATACACTTTTTCATGTAGTGGAGGGAAAATGCTATGCTGAATATTTGAATAAGTAAATGTGAATAATATAAAAATAAGTATTTATTTTGAAGATTGTCTAATGAGAAGAAATGTTAAAGTTGTGTTGTGGATATAATGCCCATGATATATCTTGGCTACATTAACCCAATGGAATTGTATTTAAATTCTTTCAATGACCCTGAGGTCTTGGATATCCTCTATTTTCTTAAATTTTTATCAATACTTATAATAAATGTCTAACAGATTTGTTGATCAAAAATAATGAATAGTGGTGCACAAATACCAAATTAGTGTTTTGAAATGTGGTTTACTAATTTTTCATCAAAGAGTTGAAAGAAATTGCAGATCAAAAAACACCATTTAACATGAATATGGTGATGCAATTATTTGTTCTTGGCAATTGTTAAAATAAAGTTACCTTAAAGGAATAATCTGGTTTCGGGTTCTTGGCAATGTACAAGTTAAATAAGTGAATGGAAAATTCCAGGTAAGAACACGAGATTGAAAATAAGTGTATTCTGCTACAGTTTTATAAAGTTTCATTATTTTCTCAGTGTATAAGAGCATCAACGTTCATTTTTATTACAAACAAGTGTGTCTGATGAAATAGTTGTGTGAACCATTAAAAAGTTGTAAACATTAACTGGTCAGATTCTATTTTTTAAACACATTGGGAAAAACCATGGTCCTTCAAAATGATTGATTTTCTTGTCCTATTGCGACCCACTTCTCAAGGCAGGCTTTCTGTGAACATTCAGGTAAGTTATTTTAACTTTGTCTTGGTCTGTTGTGTGAAAGGCTGAAATTTCTAAAGGCATATTCTTGAAAATAAGTTTTGGCACTCAACGTATTGGACTTGGAGAAGTTGCTAAAGTCATGAGACACCAGTATTGCCAACATTTTTTTCTTCAAAGTGCTATTAGACACATGTTTGTGTTGATTGGCTGTTGAACCTGCTCAATTTGGCCTGCCTACATCATATTTAAACAGATTCTTGTATTTGTTGGCCAATTGATAACCATTGGCTACAGGAAATTACATTGAAAAGGAATGGTTAGAGTGCAATGCCATGTGCTTAAAAGTGTTTCTGGTATTTTCAGCTCCGTCCCCACCACTGCAATGTAATGGTAACATTTATTTCATTGTTTTTTTTTTCACCTGCATAAATTGTCCTGAATTCCACCTGAAGTGTAGTTTTAGCCCTAGATATGAGTGTTACTTAAATATGTCAATTACAATATTGTAACATTTGATAGCCATTGTTCAATAAAAATGATAAAAGTGTGAATAAACTAGAAAATGTAATTAAACTCGACCCCACCCACCTACTGGTACTGCTGTGAAAAAATGTCTTGTACAGTAAAAATCTGTTTAAGGTAATTGCTCTTACTTGAATGAAATGTTGATAAGCATATTTGGTGGTGGTTGATGTAAAGTTTGAGGTCTGCTGTATGTTGCTTTTGTTGTGAAATCAGATTAGGTGATGTCATAAATAGTGAATTTATGGCTGCACTTTATGATTAGGTAGAGGATAATGCTTTCAAAATGTATATCAGGAAATGAAAACTTGGTCTTCCTTTTCCTAAGGTGTATTTTGCACCAAAATCTAGCCAAACTTTCAATTGGTCATCTTTGGTAAAAATTCTTAACTCTATCCCCTTAATTTTATTGTGTGGATAATTCCTATTTTCCTATGTTGTATATGGTCTAAAATGGTGGATTTGAATTTATGATAAAGTGTTGGAGCTTGCAAAACCATCATGCTAATTGCTCTGGCACCTGATGTGTAAAAGAAATTGGAAGAAATCTATGTATACGTGCCCCAACATTTTGAATAACTTGCAAAACTTAGTCTATTATGTAATATGTTTTCTTATATATATATTTCAGGGTAGGAATGTTATTCTTGAACAGTCCTGGGGTAGTCCTAAAATTACTAAAGATGGCGTAACAGTTGCAAAAGGAGTAGAACTGAAAGATAAATTCCAAAACATTGGAGCCAAACTAGTTCAAGATGTTGCAAATAACACAAATGAAGAGGCAGGTGATGGCACAACTACTGCCACTGTATTGGCCCGTGCGATTGCAAAGGAAGGGTTTGAGAAAATAAGCAAAGGTGCTAATCCTATAGAAATTAGAAGAGGTGAGTTAATAGTTTCCTATACTTCTCAAAACCGCATATTTAGCATTGTAAGAAAATTTAAAGCCAAACATTCATGTAGCATTGACTAATGTTGCAACTGAAACAATTGTGATTTAAAGATTTGTGTTCCAGTCTTAACCAAAAAATGGAGGAACTAGCTATTTCAGAAATTATTTTCCTTATAATTATTTTTATAAAGGTTACCAATTTTAATAGTTACATAAATGTCTGAAGCAAACAAGAAATATTGTTCAAAATCAAATCTGTACCAATAGGACATAGGATTTTTTTCACTCCTGTAAAAGGCAAAGCTGTTTACTTTGTAATGGGTTTCAGTATCAGCATTATAACAAAATGACATGTTAAAACAAATTTTTCATTAAAATTTGGTAGTGGAAGCTCAACTGGCAAAGTTCCACTTTTCATTTTTTTATTTTCCAAATAGAATTGTCCTTTCAACATAAAAGTTTTTAAAATTAAACCAGTACTCCAGTAAAAATTATTTAAAACCTTTCTAAAACACAAAGAAATAAAACAATAGAAGCGACGAGCTATGCATCCTCATTTTAGATTCATGTCCACACTGAGAAATAGTTTTGAGTCGAAGAATCCCATTCAGGATGGGACTCAAAACGCAGAAAAGTACTACCCTGCCACTCTCTAGAATCAATGCAACAAATAATCAGGGCAGCCCGGACTCAGCTGAGATGTGTGTGATTCAAAGTTGACCCAGAGTAAATTCGAAAGGCCCTACCGTGTACTTTTGACCATTGTGTTTGTTCAATTGAAGACTACTGTGTCCTTAGAAATAAAATTCTGCATGTAAGACAATTAGAACTGAAGCAAAGTTTTTCTTGTGTTGATGTTTTTGGGATAATAAAGGTTAGTGTTGAAGTCAGCTCTGGCCTACTTATGAAAGGTAAGTGGATCATAGCACATCAGATTTTGACAGTTCCCTCTCCAGTTTCATAACAAAAATAATATTTTGGTTTCATAGATTGAATTGGCTTTTGAAAATATTGTAGGAGAAGTGTTCAAACTTTAACAAATATATAATTTCTAAATAAATAATACAATACATCCTTAATAATGTGTCTACTGAATTTTAAATCACATATGACTAATTAAAAAATTTAAGGAGTGCAACATTGTTTACAACTATTTAATACAAATAGGTTGTCGGAAATTTAGATATGCATTGATGAGTTTCAATCCTTGAAGTTTAAATTGGGTAATAAATAATCTTAATCTTGGAATATTTTATGGGTTTGAATATAATCGTAGTTAACTGTTAAGGACGTTGAGAAAAGATCTACTGTATTGTAAAAATCTGGAAGAAACAATCTAGCAATAGTTAGTGAGAAAATATTGTTTTCTTTAGCTGCAGTGTTTATGAAGTGTACTTGGGATGAAACTTTGATATTACAATACTTTTTGAAAGTAGACAGCAAAGTGTAGCACTTGTTTTGATTAGTTTTAAGTGAAAAAATTAATTCTAATTGGAGTTTCATCTGGACAAACTGTGATAATTCATTATGTTGGATCCAACATGTCACTTAATATAACTTAAGAACACAATGGAATATTTATATTGTTCCCTCTTAAAGCTGGATGTACTTTTGACTTGTTCATATAACTGATTTTGTTTTTCAGGTGTTATGATGGCTGTTGATGCCATTAAAGAAAATCTAAAATCTTTATCTAAACAGGTAACTACACCAGAGGAAATAGCACAGGTAGCTACAATATCTGCTAATGGTGATAGACAAATTGGTGACCTTATATCTGAAGCAATGAAAAGGGTAAGATTAAAACATTTTTTCAATGTGTTACTAAGTCACTTTATTTTATTTGTAAAGCTTTCTTTTTAGATGCACTCAAATTTGAATAATGTTTCACTTTAGCATGTATTGCTTATATATAATACTATGCTGTACATATGACTAGAGTGAATTTCCTGCTTTTCTATCTCTTTCTATCCAATGTGTGATTTCGTCACTTGTCCAAATAAATATATATAGTGTGTGTGTGTGTGTATTTAAATCTATATAATTAAAATTGAGGTTTGCATTTTCAGGTTGGCAAGGAAGGTGTCATTACCGTCAAAGATGGAAAAACACTGAATGATGAGCTGGAAGTAATAGAGGGTATGAAATTTGATAGGGGATACATTTCCCCATATTTCATAAACACAGCCAAAGGTAAATTCAGACTTCAGTTGTTCGTTAATTTATAAAGTGTATAAGCTGAAATGGTTATTTTTAATAATTATCAGTTATTGTATGGTAATAATGTATTTATTATTGTGCAAAATTGTGAATATCTTTAATAACAAAGCCCAACATTCAATAGAAAACTTGGTAAAATGGTAATGTAAATTGAAATTTGTATATCTTTTATTTTGGCGTTCATTTTTGTAAATACAAGTCATAAAATGACGTCAGGATGATAGACAATTAGTAAGGATAGAGAAGAAATAGAAAATTGGTGCCTTACCTGAAATTTTTGAAGGCAGAATATTGGGAAGAACATCCAGTGTGACTGCCAGCCATAGACTGGGCAGCTAGCTTTTGTTCATAAACAATAGACCCCACTAGGCCACAAACTTTCTGTTTCAATGAACATCAGAAGAGGCAAAGAATTAATAGGGTACTGGGTACATGCACACATAAAAACCCCAGGTTGACTCTCATAAATACATCCACATATTCATACATCCAAACCACATATACAGACATCGACATCCTAACACATGCATACTAAAAGGGGTATACATGTACATACTAACACACACAACCACGTATCAATGCATACACACACTTATCCACGTTTTAACACATACATACTAAAATAAGTACACATGTACTTGTGCAGTTATGGATGGTCAGTTTTGGAGTGGTTGGGGGTGGGGGGAAGGTGAAGGTTACTATCTGTAGATTGTTTAGTCCAGGTCTAGACTGTAAAACATGTTGGAAGGAGAGTTTGCATAGACGGAGCTCAGCTTCTGAAGAATCGTGGAGTGTGGCTTTACGATGGGGTTAGTGTAAAGCACTAGTTCAAATTGTGTGTTGGGGCTCTGGGCATGGGCGGCTATGAGGAATTGAGATTTTGAAAAATTGTGTTTCGGTGGTTTGCAGTCTGTTTGGGGAAGGGTCTCAGTTTTCCTGGGAGTAGTGTACAGTTTATTTTGTAGATTGTGTGGGAGGAGAGGGAAGGTCGTTGCTGCCTCACAACTCGGAGGTCCCGGGTTCGAATCCTGGCATGGGCTTGGATGTTGGTGTTGTCATGGTCACAGAGACTGGGGTTAAGATTGATGGGGGGGTCGATAGGCAGACCACGTATCGCTCCGTATCGGAATGTGGCATGTATGACAGTCCGCAGTCGTCCTGGTAGGCAAAGGCCCAAATGTGGGCTAGAATACCATTGAAAGAAGAAGATGGGAGAAGAGGCAGGTTATATTATTTAGTTCTTTAGGTTGTGTTGGTGGTGGGATTCTGGAAGGTTGTGGTGGGTGGAATTATAAGGAATCTGTTCCTGTCACAAGGTTTGCAGTAACTTGTGATAGGAGAGGCTAGGGGTGTGGGGTTTATAAAATCATAATTTTTAAAGAGGAATTCTTTCAATTTCAGTCTGAAGTTGTTCCTGGTGTATATATAAATTAGATTAAATTCTCCTGTGATTCTAGCCAGGTATGTTTGTCAAAAGCATTAGACTTTTGACAAGTCATTGAAATGTTTTCAACAAACTTGCCCAGATGGAATTTTCAGAGAATTTTATCAAACTTTTGTGCTATGACAAATTTTTTGTTCAAATTTTTTGTAAAGAAAATGTGTGTTGCATATGTGGGTAACTTGTCAAATGTTGGTGATAATAGAGAGAGGGAGACATTACATAATTATTCATGTTGTATTACGATTGTAGGAGCCAAGGTAGAGTTTCAAGATGCTCTACTTCTTTTAAGTGAAAAGAAGATCTCCAGTGTTCAGTCAATAATTCCTGCATTAGAACTTGCCAATGCCCAAAGAAAACCCCTTGTCATTATTGCTGAAGATGTTGATGGAGAAGCTTTAAGTACCTTGGTTGTGAACAGGTATGTAAACTAAGATTTATGGTCAAAGGCTTATGTACAAGTATAGAAAATGTAAGACTTTCAGATTGTTACACCAATAATTGTATTTTTAATTATTATTTAAGTAATAAAAATATTAACTTCCTAATTGTGATAGCTTTTAGTGATTAATGTACTGGGTAGTTATCCAAGTAAACTTAATGCAACTATTTCTTTAATGTAAATATTTGAATTGCAAATTGACATTGATTATAAAAATGTTGAGCTGAGGGAAAATAAGGCTTTAGTTTGTATTTATAAAAACTTGTTTAGATTGAAAATTGGTCTACAAGTAGCAGCTGTTAAAGCCCCAGGCTTTGGAGATAATAGAAAAGCAACTCTACAAGATATTGCTATTGCAACTGGAGGTATTGTATTTGGTGATGAGGGAAATCCCGTTAAACTGGAAGACTTGCAGCAATCTGATTTAGGACAGGCAGGAGAAATAGTAATAACAAAGGATGATACATTAATGCTCAAGGTAAATTGAAAAATCTCACTTTTTCAGTTTTCCACAGATTCTCAAGTTACTAATGATAATTTGTAATGAAAAAGGAAGTTTTATTTATATTCAGAACTGTTCTCAATTTATTTATATTAAATTAAAATAAATTTTGTGGACAGTACTTCAGTTGCATTCAAAGAAAGTCAGTTTGTGCTGTTTTTTTTGGCCATACCATACACTGGTCTTGCTTCATAACGTTTATCAAATTTGCTCTAAATGTTTTAATCTATGAATATATTATTCATGATATATTTTTTTGAAATATTATAGGGCAAAGGAAAGAAAACCGATATAGATCGGAGAGCTGATCAGTTGCGAGATCAGATTGACTCTACTACCTCCGAATATGAAAAAGAAAAATTGCAGGAACGATTGGCAAGATTGGCATCTGGTGTTGCTGTTCTTAAAGTGGGAGGATCTAGTGAGGTAAGCTTACAGTAAACTCTAATTTTTATTTTTAGCTGGTTCCACTATCTGATTAAGATTCTAAAAGTTATATTCATAGTTTAATTTATTTTGGAATACTACAATTTGCTGGTTATACATCAAGCATTACTTTACAGATAAAGTTTAGAAATTAATGTCTTGATCTTCTGATTCAAGTCTTAGAGCCAGAGCTTCATCATAAGCAATCCTTGTTTGTTCTGTTCTAACGTTGCACCCAAGTTCAATTTTCAATTCTCTTATAAAGCCCATTATTTCATTGATATACTGGGCTCAGGCTAAGAGGTATGTGGTTCAGGAATTGTAGGTGAACCAGAGCTCTTGGGGGGGGGAGAATCTCTTATTTTTGTCAATATCCGTTTAAGTATATATATATTTTGAATTGAAAGTTAAAAGAAAAAAATCTTTACTTTATTTATCCTAAACTGATTAAATTAAATGATTTCAAATGACTGTAGGAAAAATTCTCTATTGTACGTAATTTGTCCTCAATGGATACTATAAACTCCCTCAGCTCTATCAATATCGCCTATCTATAACCTAATAATACACAGCTCTGCGTATCCCACTTCCCACAGGGGAAGCAAATTGAATGTTCAGGGAAGCAAATTGAATGTTCAGGGAAGCAAATTGAATGTTCAGGGAAGCAAATTGAATGTTCAGGGAAGCAAATTGAATGTTCAGGGAAGCAAATTGAATGTGATATAGTTATTTGCTTTGGTCATGGGTTTGATCCATGGGTGTACCAAATATTTTCAGCCTTTCCTCCACCTTCCTTTCCTCTATGCCTTGAACATGTGCTTTTATTTCACTGTGTTTCTATGCTTGAGCAAATGAATTCTAAAAGGCATATTCCTACCTTTCTCAATTATTTCTATCATTACTCGCTATCAAATTGCTGAATTCATCATTTTTATAATATATATATTAATGAAACGTTTGTAACGTGACGAAGTCACAGGTTTTTGGATATTAGGATAGTGAGTAAGGATAGTAAATGAGGGAGAAATATTTTCAGTCTCTCTTCCTTCTTCCTTTCTTCTCTACGCTTGACATATGTCTTTCCCTGAGCACAATTCTGTGCCAAACATATGTTTCAAAAAGCGTATTGTATATATGTATGTTCCCAACCCCTCTTCGCTGGAGGGAAGGTACTCGGTTCGTTTGGACCCGAGGAGTGTCGGTATATCATACACAGCATCGAGACAGACGAAACAAAAATTTAATTTATTAGGAGCAACATTATGGTTCATAAACACAGTTTTTTTTAACAAGTTCGTTCCGCGATCGCTGAATAGAGCACCTAACTCGGGATGTGGCAGGCAGCCTCATATTGTTGAAGCGGGGCTGGTTTCAGGCAACAGCAACCAGGCACCAAAAAGGTCCCATCTTTCTACCAGGATCGGCGTCCACTCCACTCCGCGGTCGGCGGCAATCTGTATTTGTTCAGTTTTCTTTTCCACGAGCTATTCTTCTCAATCGCTAATCGAGACACGTCCACCCGCCCTGATGTCTCTTTTTTTTTTGTTCGCGTTATTCTTTTTTTATTATTTATCTTCCATGCTACAGAATCCATGGAATACTTATTGTGGCCCAATACTATTTATCCTGAGAAGATGAATCAAATAATCAAATTCCAATAAATTAATCCCGTGACAAGTACAATTTAAATTTATAATTACCTTTCTATTTAATTGTCAAATTGATTAAAGAGTTGCATTAACATCGCAAGCAATAGTTAGCCAGTTACGTAATAACTACGTCACCTGCAGACGCTCGCATACGTTATTATATTATATAACGGAATTTAGCGCGCCAAAAGTTTTTTAATAAATCCCAATTTTTATAACTGGACGTTACAATATTTATGTATACAAGTTGTTATGAATATGAAATTGATCCTAGTTTTCATTTGTTTGCATATGCCACAGGTAGAAGTTAATGAGAAGAAAGATCGTGTGAATGACGCCTTGAATGCCACAAGGGCTGCTGTGGAAGAAGGAATTGTACCTGGAGGTGGAACAGCTCTTCTCCGCTGTATACCTGTTTTGAAAAATCTTAAACCTTCAAATACTGACCAGGCAACAGGTTTGTTCATTTTATTTTAGAACTTCATAAAATTGCTAGTTTTGGTCATGAGTTTGAATAATTTAAAAAAAATTAAGAATCGAAGTCCCTTTGTTCTGGTAATTATTACAAATTCTTTATTGTAGGAATCGATATTGTTCGTCAAGCATTGAGGATGCCATGCATGCAGATAGCGAAAAATGCTGGCATAGATGCATCTGTTGTAGTATCCAAGGTTGAAGATGCTGGTGGTGACATGGGCTATGATGCTATGAATAACGAATATGTCAACATGATTGAAAAGGGAATCATTGATCCTACTAAGGTAAGCTGTTTGAAACTACTCAAAATAATTGATTACTAAAGAAAGTGCAGTTATACAAAGTGTAATTTGTTCGTTTTAGGTTGTCAGAACCGCTCTCACAGATGCAGCTGGAGTTGCTTCCCTCCTCACGACTGCAGAGGCAGTAGTGACAGATATTCCGAAAGAGGAAGCTATTCCTTCAGGAATGGGTGGTATGGGTGGAATGGGAGGTATGGGAGGAATGGGTGGTATGATGTGAGTGCCTTCCTCCAGTTTATAAACTAAGTTCTCAGATAAAATTGAACAGTGTGTAGAGGCATTGGCGTATCAAAATTGTGAATCTTGGCAAATGTTCATTTTGAGGCATATGTAGGATGAAATACTAATGGTATGCTAGGTGCAATAGATCTGTTAAGTGCATGAAGACTGATTATTCAACATGGTTCAGTTATTTGCCGGCTAATCAACTCTGTTTATTGTAGAATGGAACACTGACTTTTACACATTTGGTAATCTTATCATTCCAGTTAAACGCAGATACTGTGGAACCTACAGGTGTGATATATAGTCTAAAATTTATGTGCGTTTCATAACTTGTTTGGCAGAAAAGTGGCATCCCTGCGTCAGTGCTGGGCAGTCGTGTTCACATGTTTGTTAAATGTTTAGTCTATATTTGTAGTTAACATTTTTGTTATATAATAAAATATGTAAATATTCCATATTGCTTTTCCATTACCTAGTATTTGAATAGGAAGGCTGTCAAAGTTTGCTTGCATCTGTTGTGAATTTTATTAATTTGTCAGTGATGAGAACACTTGCAGGTAAGCACAGTGAAGATTAATTGTGCATAGATTAATTACTCTTCAAATTCAGGAATAAAATTTTACAGAAACTGAAATTGGATTAAGTGTTTAATGATTTTTGTCTGCCAATTAAAAATTTTATTGTGTCAATTGCCTTTTGGATTTATTTTGTCTGCGCTGTAGTTTGTTTCATCAACATTATGCTGAAGTAATTGCGTTAGCAGAAGGCAAAATCCATAGGTGCACTCCTAGCAGAGCTATGTACACACCTTGTTTTATGAAGGGATACTGTTTCATGTACAGTGTTTCTTGGGTTCTTGTTGTCAAAAGTGCCCTTATCTTCTGATTCATCAATGCCTTGAAACTTGTTTCAGAGGGTCACATTCACGCTGTCATCACTCTCAGAACTGAGGAAACCAGATGTTCTTGGAATAATTCTGTTGACCCTCTTCTAAAGTACTTTACATCTTGGCATCGGCTAATCTTTCGTACCCTCTCATTAATTTCACTGGCCACAAACAATGGGTTAAGAAATGAAAATGTAAACTGCTGAAAATTGCGGATATACAAGGAATGTCAGAAGAGCGCCGTTTTCCATGTTAAAGACTTCCCCACTCTATCGCAAAGATTCCAACTTCCAGAATGTCATTTTCAGTACCTTTTAAATGGATGATGTCAACCCTTTAGTTTTGTTCTATTTGTGAAAGCTTTGTCAATGTGAGAAGTTTTTAAACTACTATTGAATTTCAAAACTGTCATGTGAGGATTTACATAGAAAAAAGTTCTATTACTAGAATGAACGCCGACATGATTTAATATACCTAAATATTTTGTAATAATATAAAAGGTGTTCCAGCAAGGATGTTATGGTTTTTCAGCAAGTCTACGTTGTATGAGAGGTATTAACAAAATTAGTTAATCTGACATTCAAATGTTAAATGAACTCCTTTAATTAACTATACTCCAAGACTCCTTCGGCCATACCTGAGGTATCAAGTGAGGGAGAAAATTTAGTGGACTTTATTATTTTAATAAAATAAAAACTGACAAAGGCTGTTGTAACTCAATATTAACGTAATTATTTTTATTTGAAAGGGCATACATGGGCTTTTCAAATGTGAAACATAAATTTTGTTGATTCTTTGAACTGTTTTGCGAAAAATAATTTGTGCTAGAGGAACACTGAGAATATACAAAGGTTTGTCTTAATATCCAAACAATGGGGACACCTTTATGCAGGTACCTACAATGAAGGAAGCATGTTAATAGGTCCACTATTTTGACATTTCCCCAAGCCAATACTTTTATATATGTAGGCGAATTAACCTAATTTTGTGAATCTATACATAAAATCAAATGTATATCTGTCAGTTTGCCCTTTGTGTTGCTACACCATTCATTGGATCGCCATGAAACTTTTGGAAGTTGTTTCAAGTACACTCCTGCAAAGGTTTTTGGCATAGTACATCTAATCTCCGATAGTAGGTTCTGTATATAAAAGTGAAAAGCATTCTACGGGATAGGGTCCTTGGTCCATACGTGTGTTGAGATCTCCAAAGTGAATGTGGGTTGCCTATACTCTTGATCTAGAATACTATATACTTTTTAATATACAAACATTTCACGCCGTAATTAACTTATCGTTGAAAGTGGGACCTAATCAAATCCAAATGCGAGTTACAAGGTTTCCCAAAATTCTGTACCTGTTGTTTTGATTTTTAGGGGGAAAAAATCCGCTATTTGTACACTTTATTGTATCTGTGTATTTTTCTGTATGTTTTCATTTGAGGTATCGGTACATTTCTTGAGACAATATGGAGTCATTACTGTGGTAATGACTGCATAAAGTAGGGGTGTAAAAGGTAAGTTTACAAAAATGTGATGCTCTCACTGAAGGTTTAATCATGTGCTGAATAAAGATTGTTGTAGAATAAAATAGGTTAATATAAATTTATTC
Organism: Eucriotettix oculatus; assembly: GCA_034510155.1. Classification (NCBI taxonomy): domain Eukaryota; kingdom Metazoa; phylum Arthropoda; class Insecta; order Orthoptera; family Tetrigidae; genus Eucriotettix; species Eucriotettix oculatus. The sequence continues at coordinate 109,868,544 of CM067377.1, read as the reverse complement.
CCGGGTAAAGGCGTGGTTCCAGCTAGTTTTAAATAAAATGTATCTTACACAAGGTTTTAAAGATTGTCATTAGTTTTCTAAACACTCTGAAGTAAGGTGTTTTGATGTCAATCTCTTCATCGAGGACGATATTAGCAAACTTTATGGCAAATACAAGTCGCTGGAATTTAGTAAATAACTTTGCTCTAATATTTCGTGTAGCGTAAATTGTTTATTTTCATCTAAGACGTTCAGCTAGTTCTGTTTTTGAATTGTGAGCTTGTATCCCATTATTCAGGCTGCCTCTCCACTAAACACTCCATAAATGAGAGAGACTATTCACAGTCACGTCTGTTTAAAGCCACCATTGTCATAAAGAGAGATGGGCTAAACTGTTCTTTTTAGCAATCGGATCAGAACAACTCGCTTAGTAGATGATTCACCACTCATATATATATATATTTATTTATTGTAACAACTTTTTATGGTTACATAAATACGATAGCGAATAGTCTGCCCGCAGCTTCGCCAAGTCGACAATACAAAATTATAAGTGATGAGGTTAGTGTCAAATGTGACATTTGAAGATAAACATTTCAAAATGAGAAGCATACCGTGGGAAAACATGTATAATAATGAATACAACAATCTTCAAGAAGAATATTATTCAAGATTTGAATTACACTTATTACAATTTCGTAGTCACTTGTAAATGAAAGAAAAGAAATATTTAAACTTGAATTTGTGAGAAACTGAATAAAAATCTTTCGCTCAATAAAACTGACTACATTACTATTCGATGACAACGTGGTCGCGTTCAGCAGCACGCGGCCGTCAGCTGTCCGTTCTCGCGGCCAGCAATCTTCTTCAGCGGCGGTGGAATGCGATCTGTTCGCAAGTGGGCGCGTGTAGGGCTGGCGCAGGAACCAGGGTGGGGACGGCGGCGTTCTCGTTCACGGGATCGCGTGGTTGTCGGTCACGCTCGCAGTCGGCAGCGTGTCGGGTGACGAGGACAGGCAGGGGGGCGGAAATCATCTTCGCTCGCTCAAGCACGGCGTGTCTGATGCAGGTCACTCCCGTATACCTCGACGTCCCAATCGTACTTCTGTTCACGCCCCGATCGCAAGCGCGGAGCGTTCACTTTGACGACCTGACCATGAGTGACGTCCGTGTTGCTCTGGGCTCCCTTGATTAGGGGAGCTTACCATTGACTCCTTTGGGGCACGTGTTCGGATCCCCTAATGGGACCCGTCTCCGGTCCGGCCGTGTCTAGACTCGTCCAGACCTTTCTGGAAGCGGAAGTCCACGTTTCGAACACGCGGAAACTCTCCATGTTGCCAAGGCCATATACGGCGTGCTTGTGGTCAAACTATTGCGCAGCATTTTCATTTCAAACAAAAAATATGAAACATGTCAAAATGAACAAATAAAATAAAGTGAATTATATATATATATTCTTTGGCCGTCTTCTCCCCCCTCCTGCATCCCTTATTATGCTATTAAAGGCGCATTGCGACCACGTGAATTGCCCTGTGCAGCTTGTCACTCGATAAAGACATTTCTATTGGGTGTGTTAAGCTGAATTTTGTTTATTTTTACTACTAACTGTTGGACAGCGCATCGCGGACGAGTGGGACAAAGCTTTCCTTCAAGTGGTTAAAAGTCATAAATATAAAATATAAGCTTCATTGATATAGCAACACTCCAAAACTTTGTAGGATTTAAAAAGTGTAGGGTGGCACCCCTGGCCGCTGGTCTCTGCAGCTCTTCCTGCTGTTGTCTACGTTAGTGCTCGCACATATCTACAAATAATGCTTAGTGATCGCGAAAACACATGATCCTTAATGCCGTTGATTATTCCCGATCCTCTGCAGAAAGTAGTGGTGACAAACGCTGTCCTGTTTATTCCAACGTAACCGCCTGACCCCGACACTGGCGCTCGTCTAACTGCAATTTTATAAATAAATAATACAAATTGTATACCTACATATTCTTTAAAGCAGAGTTTCCCAAGCTTTTTCTTCAACGGAACACTTGGCTTATTTTTTAGGATGGGTGATTCCTAGTCGTAAAAATAAAACAAGATTTAATCTAGTATTTTTTATATAGACCTGTAATGTAAATAAATAAAGTACTTGGTGACTTTGATGATTTTGGGTCCTTGAATTGTTATTTTGTTGATACCAAGCGCAGTATTTGTAATTGAATTCTAATATCTGGTGTGGCGTCGAGACTGTTTCTACTCTTTGACTTCATTGCAGAATAATAAGAAAATCCAGTTTCACGTAAATAAGTTGCAGAAAACGGAATTAAAACAATAATAGCTTGTTTTAAAATATTGGGGAACTCTTCTGACAAACTCGCCCAGAAATCACATAAAGACTGATCATTGTACTGTTCTTCTTTCACTGATTACATCAATTAGATTTCCACAGTCACTTGCACCTAAACCTACAGGTTTTGCTGTCACAGAAAATGGATTCTGAACGTAGGAATCGTCCTTACCAGTTTTCGGAAAATATTGTATAAGAGTTGATTTAAAGTTATGAAGATGTTCTAATAACATTTTAACTTTAAAATTTAATTCATTCAAACATTCATGTGTGGCAGAAACCAATTACTATCGTGAGATTCAACTCGTGAAATCCGAAATTGTATTTTTTATCAAAAGATTGAATTTTATATTTTCCTTTGTGATGATGAGTTCATTGGAATTTGTAAAAATATCTGCTAGATATGGGAGTTAAGTGTAAAGGCTTAATTTAATTTTAATATATGTTGTATGATAAATTCCGGGAATTCTGAGGTTTCTCTTTCTGTCAGGGAATACAGGCAGACTGACAGAAACAAACTTGCGACATCCAAATGAGAGGCGGATGAAGGTGATCAGGTGATCACGCACTACTTATGGACCTCACGTTCAAATCTGATCCCTCGTTCGGCGTTCTCCGTCGCGTACGCACAAGGTCGGAGCCGTAGACGTTTACGCCCCTCCGGCGTGACCCGAATGTTTTTGTAAATGTTCACTTCTGCTTGGACGTGACGTGTCCTGATCATGGCCTCCGCCGCGTTCTCGCCCCGACCAGGTCTCTCCCTATTTTTTTTCCGTGCCAAAACTTTCTCTTTTTCTCTCAATGTCCAGCTTTTGTTAGAACCGTCACCCCAAGGTTTTGCACAATTTCTCTTTTTGGCGTTCAGCCTCCCAAGCATAAAATAGATTTACTTTACTAAAATTATTTAAAATTAAATACGCGCGAATAAACTTCAACAAAATTTTGTCCGAAATAATTTCCTGCCTTCAAGAAAACCAACAACTCATTTCGAAGTTCAAAAAGTTTTGACAGTTCTTTTCCTCTGGCTTCCATCTCACTTCACTATGTAATAAAAGTGTTTTGTGTTCACTAGCCACGTTATCCCACAAAATTTGAAATAATCTAGATTGAAATGGCAACTAAAATCTTCCTGCGGAGCTCCGGTTGAGAACCGCTGCACTAGATGATCCTGACAGACTCCAATTATGTTCTGTTCAATTAAATTCCACAATCGAATGTGTATAAGATTGGCTTATATTTTGGTCATAGCTGCTCATTGTCAAGTTAAATAAAATATTAACTGTATAATTGTGGGCTACGGCAATTTCTATCTCACTCGTACAGGATTCTGGTTGACTGAACACGTCCACACTTGTTCATTGTTACGTTTCCTGTTGTACAAGGAATAGGGTTTCTTTCTTTTGCAACGTTGTCATTCGATTTTCTCCCGTCCGATGCAAACGGAGTTTTTGTCTTACGAACTGATTAATTGGTATTATAACATATTACAATCCATAGTGTAGATAGAATTACTCCAATTTTCTGCGGAACACAGTTTGGGAAACCCGGCTTTAAAGCTGTTATCTAATCCCTTACTTTGAGATGTGCACTAGTTATGTACATTGCCCATATCCTGTGACCCTGTCTCTGTTTCCCCCCTAAGAGTCTATCATTTCTAAAACTTTATGTATATTACCCATAACCCCATGACCCCGCCTTGGTTTCCGCTAACATTCCCATGACTTTTGAAAACTTATCTTTGTTAAGAAAGGGTGACACGTTCAACCCCAACTCACCATAACTTATGTTCCACATTAAGAGGGAGCGGCCAGTTTTTCTCAAGAGAAGGAGCTGGCTCGCTAGTCATATTTTAACCCATTTTTGTGAACAGTAGAGGACTTTATATCCAACCCAGTCTCCCCTCCAATGTATAAAAGGGATGGTTGCCCATCCTCGACGGTTCTCCTGGATGCCAAGATCAGGAGGTTATCCTGATGGGAAATGAGTGAGAGCCAGGTGGAGGTTGACTTCCTCCTTCCTGGTTATCCTCTTTCCCTCCCCCCTTCGTCCATGGCCAAGGCTGAGACGACCTTGGGCAATTTGAGAGGTGTACGTACGGCGTACGGTAAGAGTTGTTCGCTGATCCCATTGGACCAGTCGGCCAACTGCCTCTCAATACTGATCAAGGCACGGAGGCGGGTTTGTTACGTTCCCACAGCAATCCAGTCTCCCGTTATCAGAAGGGCGTAGGAGTAGTATCCACTAGCCCGACCTACCTGATGCAGGTTTTCTAGGGTTTTTCCCTGCATCATCTTTAGGTGAAATACCGGGTAGGATCCTTACACTTAGCCTGGGGGCCCTAGTTAACCCTGGGCTACCTTGCTCTACCTTCCACATGCCCCCTTTTCAAGTCCCTTCCTATGCTATTAAAGGGGAGTTGCCTGCTTCAGTATCACCCTCATGTAGCAGGTCCCCCCCCCCCTCAAAAAAAAATTCTCGACGGTTCACTCTACTCAAGATCTTTCATGTAACCAGACGCTGTATATCAATAGACGACGATAAATACTTACTGTTAAAAGCCTTCAATTCTTTCACGACGCTTGGTGCAGTATACGGTCCGAACCTGATCCTTTTCAACCTTATAGAAGGAGCTGACGGAAACTTACCCACGTACGACACATGCGAAAATAATATTCCGCACAACTTAAACACAAAGAAACAAAAGCACGTGCACTGAAGTAACAGAATACACAAATAATATAGTCGCAGGTAGTATGAGTGGGAAGTTTAAAGATACCGTAACGATAAATTGTAGCCGGCTTTGATTATTTCTACGAGAACCAGAACCGAAAATACATTTCGGTAACTCATCCACACGATCGGGCTTAAAAGGTTAAAAGATTTATCCAAACGGATATTTGCGAATGCGAAGGAGCTCGGTAACTGTTCTCACGCCGGGTTTGTGCAGTGGGGAACAAAGAAGGGCGAAGGGTGTCTGCCCCGGAGGCTTTCCTCTGCACCACGCGCGAATAATGCAGCAGCCGCCATTGTCACATTGTCACGCGCGCTAATGACGGAGGCGTCGCTTTCAGCCTTTGCTCAACAATTAAACTTTAGTGTGCGGCCATCCTGGATGAGGTTCGATTATGCAGCTTGTCTCAAAGGAAATAATAACGAGTTAAATTTATTGCCGCTCAAATATAAAAATATTAACAAGGGTGGTGGTGGTTCGATGCCTGTTCAGTGTAGACGACATTCAAAACCGTAAGATATTAAAAAGTGACGGCAGATAGAGAGCTGCTAGTGTTAGACTTAAACATGCTTTAAAAGCTTTCTGGTAATTTCAGGTGTTTCTATATCGCGCGTACGGTAAAAATAAACATCGGCAAGGTTTTAAGAGTGTAGCATGGGAAACAGTGGAATAACAAAGGGTGTTGGATTGCGAAGTGATATTTTGAAAGAAGTTAAAGAATTCTGCTACTTGGGAAGCGTAATAACTAGGAACGGTAGAAGTATAGTAGACATAAAGAGTACGATAGCAAGGGCAAGGAAGGCTTTCGTAATGTAAGTTATAGAAGTGTAAATAATAGGAAATCGTTGCTATAAATGTTCGTATAGAGCGCGGCGTTATATGGGTGCGAAACGTGGACGGTACGAGTTGCGGAAAGGAAAATAATAGAAGGATTTGAAATGTGGTGCTATAGGCGAATGCTGAAAATCAGATGGGTGGATAGAGTAACTAACGAGGAAGTTATAAACAGAATAGGGGAAAAGCGAACAATATGGAGGACGTTGACCAAGAGAAAGGATAGATTAATAGGCCACGTTTTGAGAAATGAGGATCTTCTAAAATTGGCATTAGAGGGAAGTGTGTGTGGTAAAAACAGAAGAGGGAGATCATGGATGGAATACGCTCAGCAGATTATGGAGTATTTGGGATGTGGTAGCTTTGTAGAAATGAAAAGGCTTGCGTAAGGTAGGTTAGCACGGAGGGTTGCATGAGACCAGTCTTAGTACAGAATACCACAACAACACAAAGAATGGCCAAAAGTCAGAAATAGAAAAACTTAATTTGACTTAAAACGTTTCGTCCCCAACTTTCTCAGTTTTAATTAACATATTATAATTATATTTTCATTAATGAACTGAGGAGGTCGCGAAAGTTTGAGACGAAACGTTTCAATTCAAACTACAGTCTTCCATTTCTGACTTTTGGCCATTTTATATATATATTAATATTAATATATTAGTAAGTCAGATTATTTAATTACTTTATTTGTAAATCTTCTATGTTTATCGATAAATTGAATTATTCTCATTTATTAAATAAATCAATCATATGACAACTAAGTCTAAATAATAAATAATGCAGCCAAGGGATTGAAAATAAAATGAAAAAGGAAATGACAATAACAAATTATTCAGTGATCAAATAAACTATCTTTCTCCTTCATACGGGATACGATATATTGAAAAATAAATTACTGTATGTGCCATCAGCTGGCTGCATTCGTTGTATGAAATTACCTTAGTTGGTTATCAACACTCGTTTTCAGAAACTAGGAAATAAATATGTGACTAATGTTTCTTAATTTTTGTATTGCATTTTATGAGAAATCACACAAAGTATATATTTCATATGTTTACATTATTAGGTGTTACCTGTTCTTACTTGCTGCCGCAACCAGGTAGCTGTAAAAGGACATCTAACATTTTCTCACGTTTTCTCCTTCAGACACAGCATTCAACATCGATGGGTTTTTTTGCGTGACAGTCTACATGAGGGTGATCGAATTAATTGCAACTCCCCTCTAACAGCATCGGAAGGAAATTTGAAAGGGCGATGCTGAAGGGAGCAGAAGGCAGCCAAGGGATATGAGATGCAGGGCAAACTCTAGAAAACAAGCATCAGGTAGGGTATCGGTTTCACGCCCTTCCGAATAACGGGAGAGGGCTTTGCTGTGGGGTCGCAGCATTTCCTTCTCCACGCCTGGACTACCTGAGGAGGCAGCTGGCTGACTGTTCCAATAGCATCAGCGGACAGTTCTTACTGTATACGGAAGGTCTACGATCCCTCAAAACTGACCGAGTTGTCTCGGCTTGAGAGATCCTTAAGAACCTGAGAGATTGATGAAAACTAATTATTTGTTTTTAGTTGTGACGTTTACTTGTGTGCGAGAGAAAAAAAGTGCGATAGAAACGAAAACACAAAGTGACGAAGCTTTGACTTTGTAGAGAAGTAGCGTGCGGCTCAAGGTAATGATTGATAATGAAATATCTGGAAGAAAATGCTCTGTTATTTTTTGAATAAATATTGGTAACTTACATTAAAACCAGTCCTAGTACGACCTTTCTCCAGTGGTATTTAATTAGGAACTGTCTCCAGAGACAGGAATGTCCTCGATGGTAGCGGCTGGGCTCCTGAGTCTAAACCTGACTCAAGAACCAATAGCTGTCTTCCTCTGAGTTCCTAGCACTGGCTCTTCAAGATAGCCGATAAATCTCCACTCACGGCTCCCCGAACAACTGGAAGCTCCCCACGACAGATCAATAACACTCGTCACGCGTGGCTCAAAGACGAACTCCTCCTTCACAGCTCCTCACTCTTCAACCTGTCTCCTCTCACAGTCCTAAGACAGCTAGTTGTTTAAAACTTCCTCACCATCTACCCTCCTTAGTTCTCAGCGGACAGAGAACTTCCTAGATCACACTTCCTGTTGTATTTGTTATAGTATTCAGTTCAAGACTGGTTTGATGCAACCCTCCATACTAACCTATCTTGGCAAGGGCCCGTTCACCCGACAGTCTCAGTCTCTTAGCCACAGACTATCGAAGTCAGCTCCACGAGGTAAAACTTGACCTGACTAATCCTGTCAGGTGATGCATAGAGTCACACAATTCCGTTCAGACGGTAGTCAAAGCCTCCGGTAGTCACTCCGCTCTCGACCGCTTTTTCGATTTTATTTTTGCGGAATGTGCTTCTTCGACGCCGAAAAATTAATTATTGCCGTGGAGAAAAGACCCGCACCTCATATCGTAACGCGTATACATAATATTACAAAGTAAATAATTATTATTTCAATGAAATACGTAAATTATTCTGTGTCTTTACCAACTTTTTTTAAGACTTAGTCAAAGCACTTTTGAATGATTACTTTTGTATGTATACGAATAAGAAAATAAATCATTACACGTTTCACAGTAATATGGAGTTTTATAATGTTTACTTCTTTTTAATTCACATTCTGTTGCATCCACTGGTCTTGTCTGTCTATATTTTTTCAAGAGAATTTCAAAAGTTATTTGAAAAGACTGTGTAAAAATCACGTTAGTGTTTGGACTATTGTTAGACTATTCTCCGCTATTTTCAAAATTTATTATTATTCCTCAAATTATTCCAACCCCGTTCAATAAATGATAAAAAGTTACCATTGACCACTTTTGTTGCGGATAGTTTCATTAGGCAACATCATCCACATATGATTTAGTCTCGTTAATTTAGACTTAGTTTTGGTTACTTCTGAAACAGAGGAAGTTGTTGTCTGACAAATAGTCAACAGCACCACACTTTTAAACTTTTTTGGAACGTGACACTTAAGTTCTTTGTTCTGTGTAACCGTCTACTTCTTATATATATATATATATATATATATATATATATATATATATTTGTAGTTATTGATAATACCTATTATCGGAGGTTAAATTTCTGCCAGTTTTCAAAATTTGTTCCAATTAGGGGGTACAAAATTATTCTAACTGTGGTGTTCGTTTGTTACACCATCAAAAATATTGTTGATACAATCAAACGAACAATAATAATAATAATGTATTAATTTGAATAGAAATATAACTCAAATTAAGTTATAGTGGAAAACATATAAATTTACGATATCAATTTAATCATTAACTCAGTCGGTAAAAGCAAAAATAATAATCTACGTAGCTTCTTAAATTGCTGCTCCAGGGAACGCGGGTGACGAACGATATAGTTGAAAATTAAAATCGCGAATCAGACGAGAATGGTTTGTGTGGAAAAGCCGGGTAAAATGCCGTTACCAGATGTTAACGCCTGATGACGTCGTTCTTCGTTTTTGTTCGTTTGCCGGTTGTTCCTTTGCTGGGTCACGTCTTCTTCATATTAAGATTCTCTAGTGCCTCTCCTTCACATCAAATGTTGTCTTTTTATTTTCTGTACTCCCACCAAATGAATCTTCTTTCTCGAAACTAAATTTTATACATGTCGCCTTGTTCTGCCACTGCTTCGTCTCTCCCTAGCGTCTCTCTCCGGCAGCCTCTCTGCAACAACTGCCCAATCTAATCTCTTCCAGGCCATCAACAATGTTGCAGACGGTGACGTTTTCCCGCCGACATTTCCCGCCTACTCAGCTCCACCAAGCCATTCTCGTCTTCCGTCCTGTATACGTAAATAACAAAAACTAAATTATTTTTGCTTTACCCGACTGTAAGGGTCATGAATCACCACATAACATATGAATACTAAACCTGTATATATCTTGAGAATTATTCATATTGTAAAATGCAGGCAAAGCATTCTCTTGTCATTTTCCCAGTAGCTACTTTGGGAATGTGACCTTGGCATAGCATTGTAAAGCATCCTTCTGAGATGTCATTAAGGTTCATCCCAATATCTGATGACTCCATCCCAAACAAAATCTTTTATTTAAAAGCTAAGCCTACTTAATATAACAATGTTACGCTGTAATATAGTTGGACACATTCCAAATGTAACAAAATGCCATTGAAGACGTATATTAGCAAAATTCTGCAGAAGTAACCAACGTGCTATAACACTTTGCAATTATCAATACAACAACATCATCTCAAATATTTTTGAACTTATGAAAACTGAAGTGTGAGGGGTTTTGCCATCGCGGCTGCTGGAAGATAGAAAAATGGTCCACGTGCTTTGGGTTTTCTGGGAAGAGAAGAGGGAGTGAGGGCTTAAGACGCTAATCACACGGGATTTCTTTGCCTCGCACAAGATTTGACTAGGCTAGACTAGACTAGACTAGACTACCTCAAGAGTATCGTGTCCTAAACTCTACCTTTTGATTTTGTGCTAGAAATCTTTTGCTTGAAGGAAAGGAAATTGAAATCTGAATATAGTTTTATAGAAAGAATCAATATTAAAAACAAGAAAATTAGTATACTTTGCATATTTTCATTCTATTTTATCATATGGTATTATATTTTGGGGCAACTCAGCAGGCATAGATAAGATTTTTATTAGTCAAAAACGTGTTAGAGCAATATGTCAGGTTACCTCACGAACTTCTTGCAGAACTCTGTTCAAAAAGATAGGTATTTTCACTTTGACGTGCCAATACATTTATTCATTGATGTTATTTTTAATCACAAATAGGCACTTATTTTTTAATAATTCTGATATTCATCCCTTCTATACAAGGAACGAAAATAATCTGTATAAAAAATGTAAAACATTGTCAATTGCACAGAAAGGTGTGCATTATTCTGGGATATCCATCTTCAACAGACTGCCGCATAGAATTAAACAGTTGTCCGATAACCAAGGTTAGCCACTCCTTCTATTCAGTAAAGGAATTTATAGAAGAATCGGAGACGAGTAATTGGTTTATAATGTTTGGTTACAAAAATTTGTTATAAGTATATTTATCTTTTATATAATAAAATAATGTAATAAATGTACACCCTGACTCATTCCACATCCTTGAAGCTTAGCTTCTTTACAGGATCTACGGAATATGATTATTATTATAACATAAACGACTAATTACATGGGACAATAATCTTACTTTTGATTGTATACATGCAAAGTTTTATTGTATCAATGTAATAAAATACAAAGTACGTCCAATGTCTTGCCCCTCACGTATGTGTTAACGTTTTCGTTTGTTATGGTGACTGTCTGCGGGAAGGCAGTAATGAATTTCTTTTCCAGTTAAGTGGCAACGTTCTCTTTTACGCGTGGAAAATGTTTTCTGTCTTGTCTGCAGCGCTGTAGAACATCGGCGATGTCCCAAGCGAGTCCCAGTGCCGACGTAAAACATACGAAGCGCCATAGTCCTGGCTGTGGCTGGTTTCGGTAGTCGCCTTGACGCTGTACTGGCGCTGCAGCTGCAGAGGATCACCGCTTTGGTGATGAAGCCGTTTCGCCTTGACCTTCCTCCTTGAGACGACGACCAGGACTCCGCAGGCTGCGGTGAGCAACGTGATCAGCACGAGACTCGAGATGAAAGCTGTTGACCACGAGAGACCACAACGAAGATCGGATGCATCAAGATCCGCAAGAACGCGATTCCTCAGCATGTCAGGAGCTCCACATCGGATACTCTGCGTGTCTAATCTACGGGCCGACAAAAATTATCATTATTATTCATTGGAATGGATCTATTTTGTAAAATGATATCAATACAGTATTTTATGTCAGCCTCACTGAAACATTATTTTCAGTTATGTAATAATAAAATTAAATATACACTCAATTATGTTAAACTAGCTAACTCCCGCGACTTCGTTCCCGCCGAAATAGCTATTTTGCCCTAAAAACTAAGCAAAATTGAATTCATTGAATATATTAAAAGTATGATATCATCTTTTTATGATCGCTTCAGGGCAAACCTTATAACTCGCCGTTGGTGTAGAAACAGCTATCATACGTTTCGAAGCCAATAAAAATGAGGAAGGATTGATAGATCAGGAGGATATCCTGATGGGAAATGAGTGAGAGCCAGGTGGAGGTTGACTTCCTCCTTCCTGGTTATCCTCTTTCCCTCCCCCTTGGTCCATGGCCAAGGTAATTAATTTAAGACTCCTGCAGGCTGAGACGACCTTGGGAAGTTTGAAAGGTGTATGTACGGGGGTCGAAGACCTTCGGCATACGGTAAGAGTTGTTCGCTAACCCCATTGGACCAGTCGGCCAACTGCCTCTCAATACTAATCAAGGCACGGAGGCGGGTTTGTTGCGTTCCCACAGCAATCCAGTCTCCCGTCATCAGAAGGGCGTAGGAGTAGCCCGACCTACCTGATGCAGGTTTTCTAGGGTTTTTCCCTGCATCACCTTTAGGTGAAACAACGGGTAGGATCCTTACACTAAAGCCTGGGGGCCCTAGTCAACCCTGGGCTACCTTGCTCTACCTTCCACATCCCCCTTTTCAAGTCCCTTCCTATGCTATTAAAGGGGAGTTTTCTGCTTTAGGATCTCCCTCAAAAGAGCAATTCGCGCGATAATAAAATGAATTAATAAATATTTTTATAAATATCTTCTGAACTCTTCAAGATATCGAAATGAAGGATACACGAAAATGTTAGTTGAAATTCCTTTAGCAATCCCTGAAATTTTCATTGAATTCCGTTAAACTGTTTCGAAGCATAAAAGGTCAAGAGTCTAACGCACGTTAATATATATAATAAATGTATTATATTAATATCATTATCGCAATGAAATATTCAGTAATATTTAAGTTATATTGCCTTTTTTAACCCTCAAATTATCATTTAAATCCGTTGAGCCATTTCGGAGCGTATTCGAGACAAACATACGGACAGACAGACAGTCGGACAGACAGACTGATAGACACTGCAATTTTATTTATTGGTGTAGATTTACAGTTAATATTTTATTTTAGCTGACGTATGCTAAAGAAAATATATATAAATATAACGATAAAAAAAGTCAGAACAATCTTAATATCAAACATATACTTGAATGGCCACATTGGTATAGGAATCAATAGATATGGAATTTTTTGGATAGATTTAAAGTTTATTCAACTTTTTTCTTGCATATTAAATATTTTTTTGGAAACTAGTAATTGAAGATCATGGCAATATTATACAATCAAATTAATACAAATGTTCAACATCATTGACGACATTTTTAACACAAAAAATAAATACTAACTTCTAATCTATTTTTTAACTATTATTACGTTCATATTTCTATTGATGTGGCTATTTGGCAGTAAACTGGTTGTGACTTATTTCGCGATTATATTAATGTGTTTCTGTCTTATTGTTCCGTAAACAGTTTTTGAACTATTTTCTCGTATTATGTTGGCTTGCTCGTAAATTATACCAAGAAATAAAATTGAAGTGTCTGTCTGTTTGCAACGTTATGACACTTACAATAAATAATATTAAATTATTATTATTATATAGTTACTAAAATATTATATATCTATACCAATAAATAAAATTGAAGTGTCTGTCTGTCTGTCCGTATGTTTGTCTGCAATAGGCTCCGAAATGGCTCAACGGATTTCAATGAAACTTTGAGGGTTTAAAAAATACCATTTAACTTAAATATTGGTGCATATTTAATCTGATAATGATATTAATATATATCTCCTGCCTCTATTGTTTTTATGACAATATTGAGGATATCACTGCGCCTTTTCTCTGGCTGGCTGCCCTTAGGTCTTCACTCACTTCTTTCCCTAGCCTATTTGCTATTACATCACCACATATATATTTTTTCTACGTGAAGGTTTCTTTTCTATACGTGCGTTAAAATCTCTTAAGTGATGCCGGTAGCCTGTACTCTTGATCTGTTTATGCTCAGAAACGGCTTAACGGATTTCAATGAAACTTTCAGGGACTGAAACAGTGGCGAAGTTGAGCAGAAAATCGTCATTAGTATTTAGAAATGTTTGTTATATTAAATGCCTGTTTCTCGGTAACCTTTCGTAATGGGTAAAATCCGATTTCAAATTTGAATTAAGAACATGTTCTATCAGAATCACATACCTGCCTTTCTGAGACAACAATTTCCTTTTTTTGTCCCTCATTGTTATAATTGGCTTTGTTTCCAAAATATAGTGAGCCTGAGTAATCCTAGACATACTTTTTGGGCTTTATTCGTTATCAAATCCTTTTTTGGATGACACTCTTTGTTTTGCATAGATGGAACTCACAGCAATGACACGGCGTCTAGTCCACCAACCTGATCATCACCCTAGTTTTCTCCACCTGGTTCACTTCGAGACGTCTCCCTGTTACACGCAACAAATGCCGTCTCCCGCCTCTATTGTTTTTCTTATAATATTGTGGGATATCACCGCACCTTTTCTCTGGCTGGCTGCCCTTAGGTCTTCACTCACTTCTTTCCGTATCACCAACCTAACTGATCTCCTTCCCCGCCAAATTCACCGCAGGGAGCGACAATAGTCCCTTCCATTACGTCACAAGTTCCGTTTTACCCAATCTAATTTCTTTTACGAAATCTATAAAAAAATACTTTAAGTATAATGTCACATTACAATCTACAAAAGTTTAACTAATAAAGAACATTAACAATTACAAATAATTTGAAGAAGTCTGAAACATTGTTGCCGTTCCATTAAATTATCAACATTTGTCTGTTTCCTGGAACATACTCTGGCTTTCATGAAGTTCATTTTGTTGTCCACCGTAGGCTGTTTCCGATACTTGTTGCGACTGTTTGTATATTTTGTGAGCGAGGAGCAGGATTCATTCCACCATGGTTTGGTATGTGTCCTAATGTTATTCAGTGTTTCCTCTTTAACGTTCACCCGCCGCCTTGGTGATTATATTGCAGAAAATCTTGTTAAAACTTTTCAATTTATTTGGTTAGGTTATTTTTTCTTCTATTGAGACTGTTGCAGGTTCATAGTGTTCTGTGTTTCCAAAGGTGGATGACTCTGGGTCCGTGGATGTTGCTCTAGATTGCTTCTATATCGTACTAATAAGTCTGGTTAGACTATTCTTTAGTAGTATATTACTTTTAAAGTTCAATGAACATTTCCGGGGATACTTGGTAGTCGTTAGCACTCAATGTTTTTTTTAAGTGAATGAGCTAGTGATTAGATTTTTTGCTTGGGCAAAGATAATTGGTTAGCTATATTGACTGTTCAAGAGACTCGGCTGAGAAATTCTGTTTTTGTTTCGAATCTAACTGTTTAGTTTTCCTTTGTGGGTTATTGGAGACTGTAGATTCAAGTGTTGGGAAGTTCTCATCAACGGAATTGTCAGACTTCTGTGAAAAGAGAGGAGGACGGTCTTTTCTTTGTCGATTGCGGGTTGGCATTTTCCTTCTGTGGCTGTACATCGGTTTGGGTTAACTGAGTTGGTATGCCTGCGTATCCCCAAACATCAGACTTCGGCGATGAAAAGGTGGATGTTGGTCTTTTCCTTGCGAGATGCTATCTGTCTTTTGATGTTGTATTTCGGTTTGATTTGGCTCTTGGTTTCGGCCTCCAGGTTGACGTAACTCGCTTGATTTAGAGATGCAGTCGTTTTGCATAATGGCCTTGTTTTCTGCAGAGGTAGCAATTGTTGTTTCCAGGGGCAAGGAAAATTCTGTCGTTTGTGTTGTCATAGCAGATTAGCATGAATCCGGAAGATTGTGGATGGACGATGGTTCAATGAAGATTTGTCCGCAGAAACTGAGTATAAGAGCGAATCGGCGTCTGAAGTATTTGTCCGAATACCTGTGATTTTGGATGACTGGGCTATTTTTTGTTTTGCCAGCTCCGTTTCTATAAGATCATTAGGCATTGACATTATTATCCTGGTATGTTTTGTTATCAGCGGTCTATTTCATGATTATTAATACACACGGACTTTCTTATTGAAGTTATTTGTTCAACGTCGGCTTTCGAGCTGAAGAAAATACGTATTTTTTCGTTTGTAATCTTAGAGATGAATCTGATTTTACTGGGACAAATATAATTAGCTGTTTCTGTCAGGTACTCATCTGTATTGATTTCTGGTACTGCATCTAGGATGATCGCCTGTGATTTGTCTGGTAGGGTTCCAGTTGACGCGGCTCCAGCGTAGGTTCTCTTCTTTGTAATTTCGAGGTTCATCTTAGAAAAGGTCCTAGCAGTGGGCTTGGTCAGAAACGGTTAGCAGGAAGCTGCTGTGTTATTTACTTACGTTGCTGATTAATAAAACTTCGATCAGTCAGCTACGCGAGCAAAGACGAATGTAAACACCACAGGTTCTAGCACTCGTGTTGTCTACACGACGACCAGGACTCAGCTGGATCTTTCAAAATTGACGCTGGTTTTCCACGTCTTGAGCCTTGCTTCGTTAAAGCTGGAGACAGGTTGGTATTAATTTCAACCCCGTCTTATCTGTCTCAGCATCCCTGCACGTCTTGTTCCAAGTAGAAATAACTGATTGAAATTAAAGAATTATTTTTAATTCTTTATATTATTATTTTTAACAACCAGGGATGTTCGATGGCGGGCGAATTGTGATAGCAGTTTATATAAGATATAAGTGGCGACTCGTCAAGTTTTCACCCCTGAAAATTTTTACTATGATAATTACGTAAGATATTAATAATACTGCTATATTAATAATACTGCTATAGTGTTTGCAATACTTTGTGGTAAATGACGCGGCCCGTAATATTCTACATTTATAATTCCGTTTACTTAGCTTATATAACGTCTAATTCTTAAATGCAGAAAAAATGTAAAGCCAAGTTGTCAAACATTTGTTACTCGAAATTATTTTTCCTTCGTAGATACTTTAAATAAATTTAATTTTAGGAATATGACATACATGATGGTAACATCGTATGCAGGACCCTGAGTATGATGAAAGTCTTTGAAATACCACTCGTTAAATGTTTTTTTGTCATTAAAATAATCTTCAACTGTGATTTTCAAAACACAGCCCACAATATACGAATATTATTTTTGTTTTGAAATATTAACTACATAATAATAATGTATAATTACTAAATGGTACGGTTTTATTTTTATTTCGCTGATTAAGTCGTCCGCCGGATATGCGTTAAGTGATTCCCCACCATTGGAAAGATCAGTTTGTGGAGCTCCACGCGTGGTGAAGTGGGCTGAAATGGATTACTGCGCATGGAAATTTCTCATTCGGGACAGAAACCGTGTGCTACAATGAGGACAGCACAAGTGATATTTTAGCAGTAGGTAACACGTCGGAAGGCAGAAATTTTCGAAGTTTATGAATAAACACAGAAATTGGATAATTATTTCAAAATACGAAGCAGTTCTTTCTAAATTAATTCAAATGCTGTAACACATGAGCACATATGCACCAGCTATGACTGGATATACCGACACATGACAAATAGTTTTGATTGAAGTGTAGGGAGTTGGCGTAGCACATTTTTTACCGATGTTATAAACATAAATGTGAGGTTTTTTCAATCTCCACTCACATCGTTGCAGGAACTTGTAATAATATTAGGTGTAGTTAGCTATTAAGGAAACGTTATGGCGTGACCAATTCTAATGTACGGTAAGCTATATTAAAGTTGTGATGACCTGAGTGTGTCGTTGTCAGCGGAGTGGTTGGCAGCCTGCCTGGAAGCTAGCAGCCACAGCCAGAGGAGGGAACAGTTGCAGTGCAGCGGGTTCCCCGACAGGCGGAGGGACTTGAGTTGCTCCAGAGGGAACTGAGAGCTTTCCAAGGACACGAACGCGTTGTGCCGAGCTGAGATCTCTCTCAGGACGCCGTTGGTCTCGAAGAGACGCCCAGGGAGAGATGTCAGGGCACCATTTAAGTCCAGATACAGGCTCTTCAGCTTCACATTCCCAGCGAAGGCGTCGACGTCAATCCTGCAAACATCAAAACTTCATACAAGGGACACAAATAATTTTAGATCTTCTATCTGCAAACAATAGGAAAGCCTATAAATTCATGAACTAATATTCAAACGCTCTTAAAATATCGAAGTTGGAAGAATTTCAGAGTTCTTCAAATATATCGGTGTAATTTTACACTTATGCAATTTACTTATTTTACACTTTTTATTTTACTTTGTATTAAGTCATAAATATTTCTATTGAGCGCAGTTCACTATTCATTCTCAATCCTTATCGCACATTTTACGCTGACAAAACAACGTAAACTTTAAGGGCTGCAGTACTTATAATTGTCATGTACCGTACAACGGTACCATTTGGTACATAACTTTGTACATTTCTCAGCAGATACCCATTCTCTTTTAAGAAAGTTTGAATATTAGTCCTTGAATATTTGTTAATAAACAATAAAGGTACGATAACTTTCTCTGTTAACATTTTGGTGTACCCTACAAGACAACGGTTTGTTTCGGGAAATGAAAAAAAAACCAATTGATTCTTGGGGTTTGCCAAAAAAAGTATTTTGCGAACAACCTGCGTCCTACACGTAATCACATAAATCACGCGTTCTTATAAATGACGTGAAGTGTTCAGTGCCCTGTAGTGAGCATTGGGCGAAACAACCAAATTGCGTACATAATGGACCAAGGACTTTAGATTACGAACAGAAATAAAATTAGTACCAAAAGTCGCCATCAGAGGAATTATTTGCGCTGTGTACAGACTTAAACGCAGGAGTCAAAGGTCCTTTTAGACGGTCATATCCGTTCTCAGTTCAGAAACGAGGTCCTTTTACACGATCTGTTCAGTTCTCTGTGCCATACCACAGAATGTTGTAGCGAGAAGTTGAGTTGCACGCAAAAGTTCATGAATTAAAAGTGTTCAACATATAACTATATTGTTAATTCTGGTTCAAAAGTGTACATTTGTGGTATTATACAGTAATTCATGGATGAAGACTGCTTCACTGCAACACCCCTAGCCTTGGTTCTGAAGATAGAGCGGAAAAAGATAAGGCAATGGAGTAAAGCTTGGCTTCTTAAAAGAAATCAATTGTCACATGTAAGTTTATGAAAGGAACTTCGCTTGGAACCATGTGATTGGTTGAATTATTTACGGATGAATGAGGATTCGTATCTCCTGTTATTACGCCGTGTGAAGCCAATTATACAAAAACAGGATACCAATTAAGTCATAAATATTTATATTGACCGCAAGTGGAAGCACTTACCAACGAAAGATCATAATTCTATAGTGATGGTTTGCTTCTGCAGTTCTTGCTCCACTTCTTTCACTGACTTTAACGGTTTTTAAAATTCTTTATTATAAGTTGAGCGTAGGCTATTAATTTTGGATTTTACAATCGTCTTTGTAGCCTTTTCATCGTACTCCATTTTCCATGTTGGCGACTTTTGGTGCTATTTTTTTGTTCGGAATAAATATCCCATGGTCCACTATGTGCGCATTTTGGTTATGTTTCGTCCCATACTTTACTCGTTACAGGGCACTGAGCACCTCACGTTATCTTATAACCATCCGGTACATAGCTGTTCTAAATGTGTAGAACGCTATAACATTTAGAGACTACATAAAATACACGTGCCTAAACAAAAAATGTCCCTGACTCATCGTCTTGGCAACCGACGATAAGCTACTCTTTACCTGACGCCAGGCTTAAACAGGCCATCATAAACACCAGATAAGACTGCTACGTATATGCTACTGGCCATTAAAATTGCTGCAAAGGATGGAATGAAACGATATACCTTATAGTGGGACGAACGAGTAAATTTGGAGGTATATATCCTGAGAAAGCACTATGAGAACAGCCATCTCTGGCATCATTTATCTGTCTGGAACAGAGATTGGATGGGTTGTACTGGTGCAACAGTCCATGCAGTTTGAACACTATGTCACAGTCCATTGTCCAGTGGCGAATGGTGGCGTGCCAGTCTCTCGGCAACAGTAGAGCAGATGTTTTGAATTGGTGAGAATACGGGAGAACGTGCTGGCCAGGGGAACGGTTGAAAATGTTCTATGACAAGATATTTCGTGCGTTATCCTGTTGATGTATAGCGTTACGGAGTCCTCGAAGATAGGGCAGAACCATCAGGAATGTAACGGCAGTTGTTCATACTTCCCGCAATGCGAACAAAAGGTGACCGAGACGTGCATTCCGTGGAATCTCACAAAAAAAGACGGACGAGTGTGACGATGTAGAGTGCAAGCTAGCAGTGTGCGTTATCCACGATTCCGCCATATTCGAATACTGCCATAAAGTTACTGTATACAGAACTGTTGTTGATCACGCCATTGGTGGCGCTCCTGTCTGTGACGAAGGGTCAACGTAGCCGAAGCCATGGTCGCACTGAAGACATTCAATGCTTCTAAAAACGTCACCAAACTGCTCATGTAGATACCTTTTCATCTTTTTAACGACCCCATTTCCTGACTGACGGTCCGTGAGCTAACTTGTCGGCTGCTACTGATTGCTGGGATCCTGCACGACGTTCCGTGTACTTGTCCCGAAACCTTCGGTTTCATATTCTGCTGAAAATCATGAGATTTAGGCCAACGCGTGCAGCAATTCTGCGGTTCGGTAAGTAGCAATCCTGGCAGGCTACAATTAATCCTAGATCAAATTCGACATGGGCTGGTATACATTTATACTTCTTACACGGGGCAACAATAGACTTCCTTACCCGAAATCAACGCTCAAATGCAATTTCTGTAAGAGAAACCTGCTGTAAAATCTCTTCTTTCCATGCTAACGCTTGCCAAAGTGTGTAGCGTGCCGCCTTCCAGGTGCAGCAATTTTAATTGTCGGTACTGTATCTCCCTCCTGTTTCTCATCATTATTTGAATCACTGTAAGACTGTGGGTAAATTAAGGAGAAACATGAAGCTTAAATCACCTTTTAAGACTCGATAATCGGCATAGTCGTAGGCTTCTCACTTCGCCAAGTCCCGGGAACGCCCGAGGCCCTATTTCGGAGAAGGAATTTCCGCTGAGATTCAGATCCTCGAGGTCTGTAAGCCTTGACAGCTGGGCTGACGGAACCCAGGTCAGGTTATTGTCGCTCAAGTCGAGGTATGTGAGAGCCTGGAGCCCATGGAAGGCTTCTTCGTGGAGGAGGCGTATGACGTTCCACTGCAATGTGAGCAAGCTCAGACTTCGCAAAGTCGAGAATGAATTCTCGTCTACCGTTTCTATCAGGTTGCTGCTGAGGCCCAGGCTCTGCAAAAAGCGTAATAACAATACTATAATGAAATGCAATAAAATTTAAGTGAAAATAATTTAAAGCAAGAAGAGAGGACATATGTATGATTAACGTGCTATTTTATTTCGCTTCCATTTTATTCTTTACGTGATGGGACAAGGTATTGCAGATATGGTTATTTCATTAAATTGTACATTGCTTGGTATCATGATCTTGTAATATTTCAAAATAAAATTACAAGTAAAATAAATCGATAGAAGTAATGAGTCGTGAAGACGGTCTGTCCTAATCCTGAGGACAGGCTCGGTAAAGGCTACTTGAGTCTACGACAGTCCAGCTGCACTACCCCATTGTAATAGTATAGAGACACTCGAAGCACGTGAATACATGAACAGTAAACACAATCGACTACTTTATTGTTATGCCCAAAAAATTATTTTTGAGACTGGAGATCTCTCATCTCTCATATACATTAATGAAAATAACGGACAGAAAAAATTGATTCGAGGAATGAATTGTTCTATTAAAAATCTTTACTTTGTTTACAATTAAAATTAAATGTACATAAAGTTTCCACCAATTATTTGGGAACTCTTCAGATGTGTAATATGTAAAAAAAAGTGAAATTGAAGTTAAATGATTGAATATTCAAGCAATGTTAAACTGAGTGTCACAATAATGGACAGGTGCACACTGGACAAACGTTTCATGCATCATGAAACCCTTTGCATAAGATAACGTAGGAACATGCACACTGAGTTGAAACGTGTTTCATGAAACAAGAGGGAACGGTTTCATAAAGCAGAACTCATTTTAGACCTGCATTTAATTATTCGCCAGCTTTTCGTAGGTTTACGGCATAATTTTTTAACGAAGGCGACGACTTTCCATACTTGACCCGGGAATTGGTCTTCAAACATAATTTTCAAACTCAAAATCTTTTCATAAAAACTTGTTTTTTATAGAAAATTGTTAAAAATTAATCTTTCGTTTTCCAAAAACCATTCACTGAGAGATCTAGGCATCATGATACAATTAAAGGGAAATATTGCATAGTATACAACTAAGACGTAAGAGGGTGTGAATGTGTTTTGTTTCATGAAACACGTAACGATTATTTACTTGGTTGGGATGTTGAATTTGATTTATTAACTTCTGTATTGTTATAATATGATATGCCTCACGTTACTAGACATTTTGTGATGATAATTCTTGGGTGGGGTGAATTTAATGTATGATGTTTAATAATACAATGGGATCAATTAATGATAGGTGTTTTAAATATGAAAAGACAAGACAAGATTAACTTTAAAATCCTGAATTTAATATAAATAAAATATTTCAGCAACGCATAATTAGTATTTACAAATTATCAAAGAAAATATTACTAAAACAATCAATTGTCATTGGGACTTTAATATCAGTGTACTCATGGGGTGAATTGAGAAGCAATTTAGATTTCTAATGGCAATAGACCTGGCAAATGTGAACATTTTCTAATTCAATACAACGACACCCGCGAAGTTTCTGCGTCTGCATCCCGGTCTGCGTCGATGATAATGATGATGGCTGCATCGGCGGCTGACCTCTGTTCATCACCGTCCGGGCTGAATCTCGTGGACAAATATGGCGGAGACTCCCTTATCTCCTTCCGGCGGCAAACAGTTTAGTTTTAGGTCAGGATTTGTCGGCCTCTCTCCTTCTCTCAACGGCTAACAATTTAACTTTTGCATCAGCTCATTTAAGTCTCCAACAACTTCTCTCCGGCCTATCAACTTCCACTGTCTCCCGTCTCCCAACACCTTCTGTTCTTCTCCAAAATCCCTTCCCACGTAACATCGGCGGGAAGCTACATAATTCCAAATCACCAATAAGCTGTTATCCTCAAAATACTTCTATTGGCATGCTCTTTAACGATTGCAGCCAACTGCTGGGCTTAAATAGTGCATCTGTTCAGCGTTTGTCCGTGTGATTACAAATTCTCCATGGAACTTCCGTTCTCACCAAAAGCAGCCCGTAATTATTCACGGTGATCCATTTTTCGTGACTGGGCCCTCTCCCACATTCAGCCGGAAGAGTCATCCTTTTGTCCTAAGGAATTAAGGAATGCGAGTGCCACCCACAGCTAGGAAACACAGATGCAGAAATTAGAATTTCACTTCACGTATATAATACATTACAACGTTTCTTTCGTGTGCATGTCCAGATGAAACGCGTTTCTCCAGTGTTTCCACATTACTATAATGTGTAGCTTGGACTTCCTTGAACTTTCATGGCCGAAATGATAGAACCACAATGATACAATATACTAATGTAAACCATTTTGACAAGTGAATAGTTTCAAGTAAAGAAACGTATTTTGATTTGAATTTTTATTGTAACTCGATACTTTTTCAATATAACTATAAATTCATTGAATAAATATACAGAGACCGTCCTTTGCATTTTCCTATCCTGAAATTTTGTTTGGTCTGTTTTTATGAAGGTTTGATATACAAGAATATATTTAATAATTAAATAATACCTAATTAATTTCTCAATCTATTTAACGTAATACCGTCGTTTTGTATTTATGCAATTATTTTAAAGCACTATTTCACTGCCGCCGAGAGACTTAGCATGCTGTTGTGGAGATCGGATATGTCTGCTTTTCAATGAAGTCCGGATTGTTTTAAATTCTTTTAACAGTGTATGCTGGTGGAAAAGGGGGAATACGCCCCCAACAAAGCTTTTACTCCGATCGGCCCGAAACATGCACAGGCGGATAAGGAACGAAGCTGCTCTGGACCCTCCCTGCTGGATTTCAAACAATGGGCCGGATTATTTCACAAAAAAGGTACTGAAATTGTGTTCTGAGTCATAAAATATATCATTTTGAGGCATACGTGTACAGTAAAAAAATTGATAAAAGCGTAAGACGTACCTCTCCTGACACCTGCCGGAACGTATTCTTTCCAGGATTAGGCCTGTCTACGAGAGTGGAAGGGAAGGGAGATAAAACTTAATTCATACTGAATGTAAAAAGTCATGCCAATAGTATTTGTTTCACCCACCCCTTATTTATTTATAGTAACAATAAGTGAGAAATAGTTAATTAGAAAAAGGAGAGCCGAAATATCCTGAAAGGAAATAATAACCGCAGTCATTGCACGAGGCGAAGATGCACGCCAAGTAAAGGCAAATATCGAAATAATAATATTTTTAAAATGTTAAATATATGAAATATAAGGAACTTAAAGAGAATAAGGACCCTAAATAAAGGCTAGTACAATAATGGTAAAGGACAGATGGAAATAATTGGTAAATCCTCCGACGTGAAACGTGGCACGATTGTAAACGTTTTAATTAAATAGCACGGAACAAGAAATGTTAGATATTGTCTTTATTTTTCTACTAAGATATTAAGACTCATAATGTTAAGATAAATCCATATTGCATTGTTGATTATTTTGTATTAATGTATTATTGTTGAGTTGTATGCTTTTCATGTGATGTTTAGCGTACGTTTGGTTGACTTGTGCTATTTCTTCAGTAAGGAACTACTGGAATGAATAAATCAAATCAAATAAATGAAACATATAAGCAATTTAAACAAAATTAAGATGAAGTGAAAATAGTCGCTGTTTATCTTCGTTATTTCGAATGACAAATTCATCACGTCAACATAATTTTTCAAACATCTCATTAGATGAAGGGATGGAATATTCATGGAACTGAAGACAGAAGTTAGACTTTTTGTGTCTCGGTAAGTGGAAATTAGTGTGCGTGGTAAAAATGGAAATACGTGAAACGTATATTGAAAGTTATCTGACAAATTTAAACTATAATTATTAATGACCATATAAGTAGGGAAATAAGATTTAATGAAAATAAAATTTTCTCAATAATTTATTATTTAAACGGCGTTTTCTCATAAAATTAGGACCACTTCAGATAATGATATATTATATTTAACTTAATGATAAATTTTTGCATTTTGATTTAATGACGTACAACATCTAGTTAAATATTCAATTGTTCGCTAAGTGTCCTAATTATTTACATAACATTTAAAGTCGATATTTTATACATTCGTGAATGTTGAAGCAGTATTTCAATTATGCATAATTAATATTTAAAAGATATACACTGATACATAAAATTGTAGACAAATGTAAAATTTACTTAACGTTCTTCTCCTTATTTCTGACATTATTTGTTGTAACGTCGTTTATACAATAAAACTTATAAGGTAGAAATTTTAATATCATGCCTGACGTACATTTCATGATTTAAGGGTCACAATTTTTTTATGAATCTAACATGTAATTTTATTTTATTCACAAATGTTCATTAATTCATAGAAAGGGATGTGAAAGGAGACATGCTGAAGGGAGAGGAATGCGGTCAAGGGTTGACTAGGGTTCCCGGAATATAATTTAAGGATCCTACTAGGTATTCACCTCAAAGAGATGCAGGATAACTCTAGAAAACCTGCTTCAGGTTGTTCGGGCTATTGGTACTTGTCCCAGGTCCTTCCAAATGACGGGAGAGGAGTGTACTGAGGGATCGCACCATTCCCTTATCCGTTCTGGGGGAAGCTGGCCGACTGTTCCAGTAGGGAGAGCATACGACCTAAGTTTCGGGAACTTCCCCCTTACGGAGGTTCATCGATTAAAACCAGGCACCGTACGTCTAGGAAGATTCCGCCTGCGAGTACTGGAACCACAGGTTTTACTTCTTTGGGCTTTCACTTTATATATTTGAGTTTATAATTGGCGTGTGATAACGCAACAAATGGAGAGGTGTTCATAGACAGGGCAAGACAAAACGATAAACCCGATTTCATAAATTTATTCTGTGAAATCTAATTAACGTATCGTAATGTGAGACATACACAAAGAAAATATTTTATGTGTGCAAATGATCTTAATTATACATGTGCACGTTGATAAGCTTGAAATGCTTTTTATCGCGTCCTCCGCGAAAAGGAGATTATTGCCTTCAAGTGCTTGAAGATAATTTCACTAGACATAAATATACTGACCGAAAGCTAGAAATTTATTAAAAATATAAAATAATATTAAACAAAACGTTTAAACCATAAAATTCATTAAATTGGTACCGGCCTCAAAATTTACTTCTATTAGACCTAAACGAATTTTAACACTTGACATAATCAACGCCCATAAAAGAGGCAACTACGGATCTAACTTTGTCAGGTTTGCAGTATCTTACATTCTTAGCAATAAGAAAATTGCAAACTGCAGGGTGAAACTTCAGTGATCTTTGGTAAATACGGTTAATTATGTGTAGTTTATGAAAGAACTAGTTCAATAGAACTATCCCGAAAAATGAACTGAGCAGATAGTTCACTGGTTCTCGTTCCTGAGCTAGATACTTCGATGGGTCCCACAACGTGGGTCGTTTTCTTTGTTACAACGTTTGAGTTGTTCGTTATTGTTGACGATTGCTGTTCCTTTTTCCTATATTGAGTGCGTGTTTCGTGAATGTTACCGTGTCACACAAATTTATAGTAAATTTAAAAATAAATAGGCCGTTTAAATCAAATATAATGACAGACTTCCAAACAAATAAATGAATTTAGTATAATACAATTTCTCACATAATTAAGAAATGTGAAAGGAATTTAATACAACATTTTAAGGATTAAACGTTTTGTTTAATATTATTTTCTATTTTTAATAAATTTCTAGCTTTTGGCCAGTATATTTAAATCCATACAAACAATCAATTGAAAGCTTAATTACGATCAAGTTAGAAACAAAACCGACTACAATTATTCAAGTTTATATGGCCACAAGTGCCGCAGAGGAAGAAGAAATTGAGAAAATCTACAAAGAAATTGAAGAAATAATTATGTCAATGGAAACGAGAATTTGATAGTAATGGGTGACTGGAACGCAGTAATAGGAAAGGGAAGAGAAAGTGATGTAGTTGGGAAATATGGATTAGGGGAAGGAATAAAATGGGAGATAGGCTAGTAGAATTTTGCATGGAGCACAGTTTAGTCGTGACGAATACCTGGTTTAGGAATCATGAAAGAAGACTGTACACGTGGAAAAAGCTGGGGGACACGGGTAGGTACCAATTAGATTATATAATGGTTAGACAGAGGTATAGGAATCAGGTGCTAAACTGCAAGAAGTGCCAAGGAGCTGATATAAACTCTGACCATAATCTGCTGGTTATGAAATGCAGGCTGAAAAATGAAGAAACCCAAGAAAGGAATTAGAACAAAAAGATGGGAAATAGAAAAACTGCAACAATAGGACGTGCTTCAGAGTTTCAAAGAAGATATCAGGAGTAGATTAATAGAAAAAGGAGAAAGAAACAATATAGAAGAGAAGTGGGCACTCTTAAGGGAAGAAATGACTATAGTAGCGGAAGAAAAAGTAGAAAGAATAGCTCGGACCAATAGGAAAGCATGGACAACACAAGAAATAATAAAAATGATTGATGAAAGGCGTAAATATAAAAATGCAAGAGATGAAAATAGTAAAGAGCAGTACAGACGCTTGAAGAAGAAGAGATAGATAAGAAGGGCAAATCAGCCAATGAGGCTTGGCTACAAGAGAAATGCAAAGCAGTTGAAGATTTTATGATGAAAGGGAAAATAGACGCAGCTTATAGGAAAATCAAAGAAACATTCGGCGAGAGGAAAAATATTAGCAAGAACATGAGGAGAGCGGATGGGAAGCCATTCATGGATAAAGAAGAAAAAGCAGAAAGGTGGAAGGAATATCTAGAAGAGCTGTATCACTGTGGAAATCTAGATCAGTCAGTAATAAAAGAAGACAAGGAGGTGGATGATAAAGAGTTGGGGGACAAAATTTTAAGGTCAGAGTTTGATAGACCTGAGCAATGGTAAAGCGCCAGGAATTAATAACATTCCAGCAGAGTTGATAAGAGCATCGGGTGAAGAAGCAATATCATATTAACGAAAATAGTTTATAGGAGAATGGAACGTCAAATAGAATGCGAGTTAGGAGATCAGTTTGATTTTAGGAAGAATATAGGACAAGAAAAGCAATATTAACTTTGCTATTAATTTTATTAGACAGGATACGAAAAAACCGGCCTACGTTCATGGCATTTGTAGATTTAAAAAAGCGTTTGATAATGTGAACTGGAACACACTATTAAGGATTTTGAAGAGCACTGGAATCAAATATCGAGAAATGAGGCTAATACATAACCTCTACAGAAGAAAGGCAGCAGAAGTATTGTAGACATAAAGAGTAGGATAGCACAGGCAAGGAAGGCTTTCGCGAAAAAGAGGGATTTACTTACGGGTAATATATGTGTGAATATTAGGAAATCGTTGCTAAAAATGTTCGTTATTGAGCGTGCCGTTATATAGGTGCGTAACGTGGACGATAGGAGCTGGGATAAGGAAAAGAATAGAAGCCTTTGAAATGTGGTGCTGTAGGCGAATGCCGAAAATCAGATGGGTGGATAGAATCCCAAACGAGGAAGTTCTAATCAGAATAGGAGAAAAGCGAAAAATATGGAGGACGTTGACTAAGAGAAGGATAGATTAATAGGCCACGTCTTAAGATACGAGGATCTTGTAAAATTAGCATTAGAGGAAAGTGTGTGGGGTATCAACAGAAGAGGGAGGCAAGGATGGAATACTCTAAGTAGATTATGAAGGATGTGGGTTATAAGGAAATGAAAAGGCTTGCGCAATATAGGTTAGTATAGAGGGTTGCATCAGACCAGTCTTAGGACTGAATACCACAACATCAGCAACATTTTAGTCTACTAAAATTATCTTCAAGCACTTAAAGGCAATAATCTCCTTTTCGCGGAGGTCGCGAAAAAAAAGCATTTTAAGCTTATCAACGTGCAAATGAACAATTGAGAGCACAGCCTTCTAAGTTTGAACTTATAATAGATTTTTATTTCTTTCACCTTTTGTTTTTGTGAACGTTTCAATCGAAATTGGGCAAGAATTTGATAAAGAAATGTTTTTCTTTGTTGCCTGGGACCTGAGTTCCAACGAAATTTGTGACATACTCATACAAGACAGTTCATTTGAACTGCCTCAATGAACCAGCTCAGTGTAATGAACGTACTATAGAAAATTCTTCAATTAAAAGAACTATATTGCCCAATAATCCCCATGAACTATTAACTGTGAAGTGTAGCAAAAAATAGCAAATTACTTCGATGAGAAACTCAAAAAATAAAAAAATACAATTAGTCGAGACTAATGAAAAGTTTATATATGATAGTCTAAAAAGAAAAGTATGTTTACTTTAAATTCATCGATCACTCGCTCCAGATTTTACTTTCTGTGGAACCTTTAAAATGAATTTATTGGAATTCTGAGTCCCCCCCCCCCTCTCTCTCTCTCTCTCTCTCTCTCTCTCTCTCTCTCTCTCTCAGGGGACACAAGGAAACTGATCGAAACAAAGTTGTGCCACACAAGTGAGCTTGGAACCGCGAAGCCCAAACTGGGAAGTCGGTTGTATATTAGGAAGAATCCACACTATCACGCGTGCAGATAATTGTCCACTCTTTCACCCTGTCCTCCGTCACGTAAGTAAAATAGTCGGAGCCGTAAACGTTCAAAGTCGACCTCAATCTGAAGGTGGGGTCTTCCTCTCCAGCTCGGGCGTCGACTCAACATCGACTCCCGCGCCCGCGATATAAAACTTTCTCTTAGGCCAGTGTCCAGGCTTTTTTTCTCTCCCCTAACACGGCCATGTGACCCTTTTTTGGTCAACCGCTGCCCAAAAAATTTCCAGCACTGTCTACCTTCTTTTCTATGGCATTCAGCCTCCCAAGCATAAACAAAACGTTTAATTAACTTAATTCAATAAAATTAAATACACGCGCTAGAAATTCCTACGTAGGTTAGTTGTAAATATACTACTTCAAAAGAAAAACTTTCACTACTGAAAGGGTAAGGTGAATCAGGATCGTCTCTTGCTGTAAATCAAAATAAATACATCACCAGGAGAACTTCAAGCAAGCAATAAGTAGGAAATTGTTAAAGAGCTTAAAATTGGTCTATTGAACGCATACAAAAAGTTGTATATGTATTTTGTAATACAACGGATCGCGAACCTAATATTAGGGATTTCAAAATGTGCTCTAAAACCGTTTACTGGGCTGTAAGAGTTTTATATATTCGCGGCGCCCCTGTAACACAGCCGCGACGTCCCGAGGCGTCGCGACGCATACCTCAGGAATCAGTGCAATATAATGTAACTAGATGACTTTTACAGGTGAGCACGAACTGCGACTCTCCTCCAGAACGCCTTATTGCAGGTTTGAACAAAAAACAAGAATAATAAAAATAGAAACATAAAAAATTAATTACTGTAATCTACAGTAAAATGGTTCAATACAATTTCATTCTCATACCGATATTCAATTCATTATAAAGTAATGTTTCAAATTCCAAAACTTTTACAAAAATTTACTAGATAAGCTAGTATAATAACAGAATAATTCCGAGGTTATTTACATGGGCTTATGAAACCTTGATGGATAATAATAATGATAAAGAAGTTACCTCTAGAGACTGCAGGGGCTGTAAAGTTGTGGAAGGAACAGCGAGGAGTTGATTGTCGTCCAGCCACAGGTGTGAGAGGTGGCTGAGGTCGTCGAAGACGTCGTGGTCCAGACTGGAGATCCTGTTGCCGACGAGACGCAAGTCTCGCAGGCCGCGGAGGCCGGCGAGTGCGGGGGCGGTCACAGCCTCCAGGCGGTTGCGGCTGAGGTCCAGCGAGCGCAGCATCCGCAGCCCCTGGAAGGTTCCTCCGGCAAGCGCAGCCACGCCGTTGTCGCTGACGTTCAGCGACAGAAGCTTCGCCTGCAGCAGGAAGTTGCCTTCGCCCAGCGACGACAAGCGATTGCGAGACACGTCCAGGTCCATCAGGCTGGAGTAGAACTCCAGCGAGAAGTGGACGTTGGCGATGCGGTTGCCTCGCAGCGAGATGCGCTTCACCTCCGGGTTCAGCTGGATGGGAACCACGTCCAAACTGGCGTCGACGCAATGCGCCTCCAGCTCGACGTCGTCGCAGGAACAGCGCGAGGGGCAGAAGGCGCCACAGGGCGTCGCCACCAGCAGCAGGGCGAACAGCGCCGACATGGCATGGCAGTCGCTTACAAACAACCACAAAATTAACCATCATCTCACATGGTTGTGTGAGACAGTCAGTCAGACAGAATATGTTCAATATTATGTTTAATAATAACATTTCACACTAAACATTTAAGTAATAAATAAAAAACATCAATACTTTTTGTTACATTTTCAATTATTGCAAAAATTATTGATAAAATAATGAAATATCCTATTTTGAAAAGATAAAGTTTCGGCAAAAAGAAGAGTTATCCATAACCTCTACATACGAGTAAGGCAGTCAGCACGAATTAGAATTGAAGGGCAAGGAAAAAACCAGAAGTCAAGAAAGGAGTAAGACAAGGATGCAGCCAGTCACCCATGCTCTTTAACTTATATATAGAGTAGGCGATGAAGAAAATTAAAAAGGAATATGGAAAATGAATCAAACAGCATGGAGAAGAAATAACCCTACTTGCAGATGATATTGTAGTATTAGGGGAGTCAGAAGAAGACTTGGAAACCATAATAAATGGCATGAACGTGTTCTTGGGGAAAGAGTTCAATATGAGGATTAATAGAGGGAAAACCAAGGTAATGGAGTGTAGTATGGGAAACAGTGGAATAACAAAGGGATATTTTGACGGAAGTTAAGGAATCCTGCTACTTGGGAAGCACAATAACTAGGGATGGTAGAAGTATAGTATACATAAAGAGTAGGATAGCACAGGCAAGGAAGGCTTTTGCGAAAAAGAAGAATTTACTTACGGGTAATATACAGAAATCGTTGCTAAAAATGTTCGTATGGAGCGTGGCGTTATTTGGGTGCGAAAAGTGGACGATAGGGGAATCACTAACGAGGAAGATCTAAACATTATAGGGGAATAGCGAACAATATGGAGAACGTAGACAAAGAGAAGGATAGTTTCATAGGCCACGTTTTGAGACATGAGGTTCTTGTAAAATTAGCATTAGAGGGAAGTGTGTGGGGTAAGAACAGAAGAAGGAGGCAAGGAAGGAATACGCTAAGCCCATTAGGGAGGAAGTGGGATGTGCTAGTTATGAGGAAGTAAAAGGCTTGCGCAAGAGAGGTTAGCATGGAGGGTTGCATCAGACCAGTCTCAGGACTGAATACTACAACAACACACATCAACACGAGTCTGATTAGAATCTGACTTTTCTAAGTTTTCTGAAGCAGCGGCTCTATACAGCAGTAATGGAGCTTGCCTTTATATAGAATCTTTTACAATTCGGTTCTACAGAAGAATGCTGAAAATCAAATGGATGGAACGAGTAACTAAGACAGAAGAGAGAAGTCAAGGATGGAAACCGCTAAGCAGATTAGGGAGGATTTGGTAGTTATGTAGTAATGAAAAGGGCTGCGCTGAATAGGTTAGCCTGGAGGTTGCATCAGACTGATTACTACAACAACGACAATATTTCTGAACAAATTAAAATAATTGGAATAACGTACATTTAAATGAGATTATTTCAAAATTCCTCCCACATTTCGAAATTAGATGTTGAATTTAACTGTGATGAGAACAATTTATTCCACGTTACATTTCTTCGTTAGTGGAAATGAAAGCAAAAAGAATTAATATTTTAATAATTAATTTTGTCTGTGTACTTTAAATTTAGTTATGAGACAAAAACAGAGAATTATGAATTATAATTAAGCATAATACATATTAAAACAAATAAATATTTTCTGAATGTCAAAACGGACACTGATTTATTAAATAATATTTATAATATTTTAATCCATGATAAGTAATATTCTTAACATTTTTCATTATTTACCTTTGAAATAACTTATTTTTTATAATATAAGTAAACGCGTCCTTAAGGTTCGCTTCCTATACTTCCTAAAGATTAGTATGCGAGCTGTGAACACGACTGGTAATTATAGCGGAAGACGGAAAATGTTATTCGAAAATTTAGCGTAAATCGCGTGATATCTGTTAAACAGTTTTTGAAAGTGTCTTAATGGTCGAACCTTTCTTGGTCTGAAATAGGGAAAAAAATGGAACATACTCTTTGAAAGATCGACAGAAACATTCAACTCATCAAATTTTTTCCGCAAATTGATCGATGGTATAGGAACGCATAAGGGACAAACATACATCCCTTTTATCTATATTGATTAAATAATTATAAATCTTGGAAGTGTTAGAATAAAATTTATCAGAACCTTCAACATCATTGAAGAACGTTTGGTCATCATATTAATCATTGAGGTCTCATTTTCTTGTTTTCAACTTTATTTCATCAGATTAATGTTATTTTGTTCGTTGTCACTGCACTGTAAATAATTAAACCATTGGCAATTATATTTATTTATTTCTATCAGTGAATATCTGTGAATAAGTTTAAATGTTGTGATTACATTGCTTAAACCTATTTATAAAGATATACAGGACACTTTGGACAAATATTATTATTAGTTAATTATATTAGATATTTACAATTGTGATCGTAGAAGAAATACTACTATTTGCTTCCAGACCGAGTTAAGTCCGTAAGCCTTTGTGTGCCGCACAAATCCCAGCCACAGTAATCCTTTGCGCAAGAAAACTCGCCATTTAGCGTTTGCACCCGTTTCTTGGGAGCCCAACAAGTTTTTTCTCTATTACGTACCGTATCGAACGTCTGAGTTTCCCGACAGAAAGCCCCAAGTCCGAAAACAGGCGGCCACAATGCTCGCGAACTTTATTTTTAGTTCACTGTTCATAAAATGTAGATTTTCAATCCTAATCCCTGCTGCTGGCTTCTATAATTACTTCTGCAACTACATTTTCCCCTGTTCTGTGCTGAACAACGTATTATTATTCAAATTAATTATATAACTCATCACATTTACTTTCCGATATATGGCTGTTAATTTTAAATTTTTTTTTAAAAGATCGTTAGATCGTGAGGTAACTGATTTTATAAAAGTAAATTAAGACGTACTTCTTCAAAGGTTCATCACCAAGCTATGGCAGTCGTATCAAAAATAGTTTACTGTTTATCAAATGAAGGGAAATGCTGATAATAATTCATTGGCATCTCTAAACAGCAGTTATCAATTTAATCAGGATCCAATTAATAACTTAGAAGAAAAATGTGGATTAAATGCTCGAATGGTAATGAAGTCTTGGATGATGAGGCATGGAAATTAAATTATTATGTAAGAAGCGAAGACAAAAAAATAAAATAAGAGATTGTGCTTCAAATATACGGAGTGCAACAATAAAAAAATGATTAAAGTACGAGGTCTTTCCCGGTGAATGGCATGTATAAATTCCTCTCGGGTTTCCAACCGGGTGAAAGAGATTATCAGTGACGTTTCAATGGCTTGCTCTGCCATATCTTCAGACTGAAGTATCAAATTCGGTAAGTGTAAGCATTTATATAGTCTGAGGCAAGTCCCTGCAAGCACAGATCGCCTGTGATTGTCTAGATGTTGACGCGTCTCCCATTGGTCCACTTGCTATTTCATGCTCTAGTCTCCAGTGGCTGCGGTCACGTGGCCCGTCTCCGTTGCATCTGGGGTCCCGTGACTCAGCCCCGCGTTCCTCCGGTGAAACAATGGGTTCCAAGCTAGGCTCAATTGGAATCCAGAATCTTTTTTCAGTAAATTCTCACTGGACCGCTTTACCACGAATTCCGTGTGGATCTCTCCGCTCTGCTCCGCTCCACTCCACTCCACTCCACACAATTCCACTCCACTACCGCACGCACTGCCAATGTTGGTCTCATTCAGTCGATACTACAGCACTGAGTGGGCAAGATTCCTGCTTCCATTACGCAACGGATTATTATAAAGATTTCGACGAGAGACCTTCAGAAATTTTAACTCTATTACGAGGACAATTTGGGGATAAGACTCTTTCCTAAACCAAGGTGTAAGTGTGGCACAAGAGATTTTTCTTTTAAAAATCCGGGAAATGGTGGAAAATCAGAGTCAAGATCGGCGTCCTCGAACTTCCATCACTGAAAGCAACATCCGCGTGCAGTAAGCGAGCTTTTGGAGAAAGATATTGCTTCTTCAGTTGGACTGTCTCGGGAATGCACGTTCTATCATTAGAAAGGAACTTGGCTTCCTAAATATCTCAGCGAGATGGGATACTCGCCTTCCTTCTGATCACGACAGTTTGGAGATTTGCCACAGGTTTTTGGCTCGTTACGCTGACAAAAGAGAAGCCTTTCTCAGTGAGGAGACACGGATTCATCACCATATGTCTCAATCGAAACAGACAAGCCAAAACATGAGATTGCACCATTAAAGGTCAAGACGCGATTGTCTGCAGGGGAAGTTATTGCCACCGTGTTTTGGGATTTCAAAGGCATTCCTTTGGACGAGTTCTTCCACGTTCACCAAACAGTGATCTCCGAAAATTACTGTCAACTGATGGACAAAAGAGAAGCCGCTTATCGAAGCAAAAGACGGCGTTTCCCAATCAGAAGCGTCATTCTCCTTCACGAAAATGCAAGACCTCATCACACGGCGTGCATAACTCTGATCACTTGGAGGAAATTCTCTGGGATCAGCTTGAATATCCACCAGATTTGTCACCGTGTGACTATCATCTGTTTTGACCGCTGAAGAAAGCTCTACGACGTCCAAGGTTCAATAGCGACGCTCAATTGGTTAGACTCAACCTTCAGATTTTTATGACGGAATCAGGAAGCTTCCAAAGCGCTGAAGAAATGTACAAGAAAACTATGTAGAAAAATAAAAAAATGTTTTGAAATTCTATTAATCTTAGAAAATTTATTAAACGACCGTTCCCGTTTATATTTGACTGACCCTCGTAAAATTAAAATAAGAGGCACAAGGTCGTATCGAGGTGATAAACTGGCTTGATAAAGACGGGGATTACACTTCTTTCATGGGTAAAATGCAAGGTGGATAGGAAAGGTCAAACGTCTTACAAATTTAAATGGATATTGACTAATTGGGTGCCCACACACGAGCAGATTTCATCGGCAGATATCTGGCAGATTTCACAAATATATTATGCGAGGGGATATCTGTT
Source organism: Eucriotettix oculatus (assembly GCA_034510155.1). Taxonomy (NCBI): domain Eukaryota; kingdom Metazoa; phylum Arthropoda; class Insecta; order Orthoptera; family Tetrigidae; genus Eucriotettix; species Eucriotettix oculatus. The sequence goes on along the minus strand of CM067377.1, from coordinate 109,832,326 downwards.
TACTATCTTAGCTAATTATCCCTAATTATGAAATAAACAAATGAAAGGACTACTTTATAATAATAATAATAATCAGAAATTAACAACACAATTAATAATATTAAGTAGCTAATTTTTTTTTATAATTCAGTGGAATAGTTTAAATAATATTTTATATTTCGTTCTTGGCATCAAGCCATATTATATTTTCTAATTGTAATAATAACCATAACAACCTATTCTGGCTTATTGTTCACCACTACAACTAACAATTGACGTTATAAAACTTCTAATATGCTTAAATTCAAAAGAAGTGTGAATGTACCTGTAACAAATTTGACACGGAATCTTTGGAATACGCAGATAAACCTGTATTTCAGCGCCTGACGACTGTCAATTGTTCAGATCTGATCTGTACATGTAAACGCAACACAGATTTGATCGTTAAGACAATTATCTGCGCTCTGCCGATGAAATCTGCTCCTGAGTGGTCAGCCATTCGCGTAAGTCTTTGAGGGCCGCTAAGCTGGATGGAACAGCCATGATGGCATTCAAGCCAAGTTTTAACAAACTTAGTAAACCTAAAATGCTATGGAATATGTAATTTGAGCGACTCTCTTAACAGCTTTTATGTCTTTGGCACGACTCTTTGAGCCGAACCTTCCTTTTATTTTCAAGAGATTTCGATATCGATTAGAATCAACAAGTCACACAGGAATAGGCCAGACTACTACGGTGTTTCTCTCAAGGGCAACTTCTAGTTCTTTGCTCGGGAATGGACTCAACACAGAATTTTATTTATTATTGCTTCTGAAATTTAATTTACTTATTTTGTTTATGATTAAGTTTTGAGGTCAGTTACGATTATTGTTAGTGTGTAAAATTCGTAATATTTTGGAGAATATACTTAAAAATATCTGTAAATAAAAAAACTTCTATATGATTTATTACTTTTCCTTTTAAGAATGGAATAAATATATAAATAGCGAGCAATCAGATAGTTGGAAATAAATAAGAAAAACGAAACTAACAATATTTATAATTAATTAAGAAACCTCAAAATATTACTTTAAAGCAGAAGTAAATCGGAGTAAAGAATATTGTGGAAGTCCAGAAAATAAGTATTAACCTGGTTAAGTAAATTGAAAATGTTCTCAAGAATAAAGAAAAATTAAATAAAAAGCAGAATGATTCTTCAGACATTGCAGAACAGTTCCCACCTAACTCACGTCAATTGGAACGTTTAAACATTATCAAAGAAGTCAGGAAAACAAGATATAATCATTAATACCACTTAGAATGTTTGAATCACTCTGAAGACTGATATAGTTGTTATTTAGTTTCTCTTGCATCATTTCATTCATATACAGGGGTTGAAAAAAATAATATGAAGATTTGCATTTACACAATATTTATTGATTAGTAAGGAGTTGGATCACCATTTGCTTGGAGAACAGCTGTAATTCGTCGCAGAATAGATTAGTAGAGTGACAAGCAGCAATATGCTTAGTCATGATAAGCTTCATTGTTGGGGATTTCGAGATATTTATTTACAGGAATCCGGCGACGTTATAGTCGCCCAAATCATAACGTGCTCGATTGTAGAAAGCAGGCATGCCGGATCGTAGGCTTCTTTTGGTGTTCTCCATACATAATTCCGCCCGTTTGTAGGAAACAATGTAAAAGATTATTCATCGGACCCTATCACATTCTTCCAGCCATCCACTGTCCAGGTTGTTCCGTGGAAGGTTTATGTTCCCTGATCACAATCTTTTTTAATGTTCGTCTTTCCTTGGCGGTTAACATCGGAATTTGGCCCACTATTCCTCCTCACTGATGATGTTTTAGCATGTTTACTGAATGCTGTCATTACTATGGATACTGTCGCTCGTGAAACGTTACACAATTGAGCCGTTTTCGTCGAAGATGCTCCCGCTAACCGTTCACCAACGATTTGTTCTCTTTTGAAGTCTAACAGATCACGTATTTCTCCGATCACTCGTGTTAACCGTCGCAGAACAATGCATATAATATACTGAAAGATAACCTCAAAACGTGGCACATCAACTGGGTACTGCAGCCGCGTCGCAGAATTTGCACGTACACAGCCGTGCCAACCTGCAATTAGCCTGCATGGTGTTCATATGAATAATTCTCGTGTTTCATATAAGGCTCTCTGTTTTTAATATATTATTGATGAACTTTTATCCTACTCTCTTCATCTATGTCAATCAATATCTCCTAGAGCAGTGGCGCGGATTGCGAGCCACATATTGGCTGCCTTTTTGCCTCATGAGTGTGGCTTTTCCACAGAACACCACGATCCAGTGCGATTGAAACTTCGTGGCTTATAAGTTTTGTTTTGAAGTTATGATTAGGAAGCATTGTGGAGTGAAAGAAGATGTAGTGTCGACGTTGAGATGGTTTCAAATTTACATACACGAGTGCGAACGTACTTCAATGAAATTGCGGACGTTTTTATCAAGTGCCCTAATTAAGTTAATAAAAATGCACCGACATATATACTTAAAGTTGAAGGTTTAAGATGCGGAAGCAGTAAACAACAAAACGAAACAAAGTTACATTTACATGTCAGTAACATACTCCTACAACTCATAACCAATCCAATTTACGCATTAATTAGTAAATATACTCGCCCCAATTACCCATGAATTATTAAAAAAAAATCTCATTCCACCACAATCGCCCCATGAATTATGTCGAAAAAGTTCATTCCAACCTAACCACTTGACGGCTGTTTACTGTTCCGTAATACTACCATACTTTAAAATTTTTCGCTCTCAAAAGAAATTTTAATCGTTATTCTGTTAGGCTCTTTGGACTTTTCCGATCACTTCCCTACAGTGAGCTTTCTAAAACGGATTTTGTTACACAGGATAACAAAAATTTCCATTGCATTCTAAATTGTATCAACATTAAAACGTCTTAATAACAGCACGGTATTTAAATCTGTTAATTCACTATATTATTATATTAAGAATTGTAAAGATCTTTTGGAATCAGGCGATAACGATTTCGTAGTTTATAAAATTTCACGTGGCAAGTGAGATGTTATTTATACAGGTTAATAACTCCACGAACAGAACATCAAATTAATACCAAACTTAATAATGATAAAAACACGGTTATAATCAAACATATTCGTGCTAAGTATCACACTTGATTGGAATAACATGAAAAGTTTTATACACAGGTACCATGACAGGCTAAATTCTGAAATGGTACGTATAAAACAAGATAATAAATCTATTATTATTCTCTGCTCTTTGAGTAGTATCTAAGATACTATTTTATCTTCTTTGATTACGTTCAAACTTTTCAATCTTGACTTGTTTTAGTTCGAAAGTTTTAGTGCACCTGACGAGTTCTGCAGTGACAGGCAAAACGTAAGGCTTTTAGTTTTTAATGTATTCTGCCTGTAATTTTTCAATTTAATTACTAATTAAAAAGGCCCTCTGATTATGTTCAGGAGGAATAATAATAGAGGTAAAGAAATGGGCGGGAAGTACGCACACAAAGAAGAGAAGATGGTTGGTGAGCAAGGAACTTCTGACAACATAAGTGAATAACAGGACACGTACCTGACAAGCAGAGCACACAAATTACAGTACAAATATGGCGAATAACTGAGATGAAATAAGGACGTTATACAGAATGACGAGGAGAACTATTCGGATACCTGTGCGAAGGGTAATAAATGCAGTGAGTTTAGGTACTTAATAACAGTAATACAAATATAGGTAATAACACATAATACTAAAAGAGCTGCTACCTTCGGGTTCAAACGCTGCCCAAATTACCAACAGATTCGTTCGTTTTTATTCCAAAAATTATTTTTATGATGAGAATTACAACAATTAATTACATACTAAAATGTCACTGAATTTGAAATTCGTTGGCACAGAGGATGGTCGCGCCAAAATGGCGGCTCTGTCTCCATACCACATCAGTTTTCGTTCTTTTTTGGAGCAATATAATTAATTGAAAGTCTAATAATATCGTATTAAATTTCGATAAATGCAAAAACGAATGACACCAATTAGTTATTTTTGAATTGTGACGTGTAACGTTATACGAAAATGTAATGTGAAAAAGAGTGATAAGATTAATCAGCATTTTAACATTATCGGACTTAACTGAAGATTGGCAAGAACATAAATTAATTGAATATATTGCGTGGAATTATTGATGATTTCATATTTCGAAGCATATGAAGTGTGTTTAAAATATCCACATTCTTATGAAAACATCTGTGACCTGACAAAAATGCAGTTTAAGGCGGCATCAAAGTATTAGAAGAACCAACTGTACTGAGTTCAAGTATATAAATTGAGGTTAGAAGAGAAATTCTAGCAGACGGCTTACCAAGACCCCGACAGAGATTGGATTGCAGATTGACAAAGCGTTACCATATATATATAATTCATTATTTCTTTTGATCATTAAATCAAAAATATTGTTTATAATTTTTTTAAGATGAGAGGTTACTTGAGAGTCATTTAGAAACTGGCAACTTTAATAGTGTGGGAACGTAATTTGAAAGGGTTAATATTGAAGGGAGAGAAAGACAGCCAAGGATTCGCTAGGGCCCGCGAGCTATAGTTTAATGATCCTGCCCGGCTGCCCGGTATTAACCTTCAAGTGGCTAACCCTAGAAAACGGCATTAGGTAGGTCGGACTACTAGGTACCTGTCTCACGTCCTTCTGAATGGCGGGAGGTGTGTTTGCTGTAGGTATGCGTCGTTTCCATCTCTGAGCCTCGGCGAGCTTTAAGAAGCAGATAGCCGAGTGTTACAATAGGATCAGCGGACAGCTCTTAACATATGCCCAATGTCTGTGACCTAGAAACATACACCCCTCGAAACTGACATAGACGACAAACAGAGGTCTGGAAGGCAAGAGAGTTGAGAGGCTCAAAACATATGAAGAATGGCAACGCCGTTGGGATGAGTCCAATAAAGGCCGATGGACCCATAGGTTAATAAGATCAATTAAAGACTGGATTGATCGGAAACACGGAGAAGTGAATTATTATCTTACTCAACTCTTGACCAGTCACGGCTGCTTCAGGGCATACTTCTACAGGTTTGCCATAGATAATTCACCTGCATGCCCTGAATGTGGAGTTAATGAGACACCAGAACACGTGTTTTTCATTTGCTCGAGATTTTCATATGGGAGACGAGCATTAGAAAGCGATATTGGAACTTCAATAACACCAGATAATTTGGTACCCAATATGCTGCTTTCACTTAATACCTGGAATAAAGTAAGCGCATATGCCTCTACAGTTATTCAAAGATTAATAAATTACGAAAAAGAGAGAAATAATAATGTTTAAAGGAGACAGAGAGAGCTTGACGCTACGACTGCTTCCTGTGAAGTAATGTCTAACGACGGTCCCACAGGAAGATACACACAGTCATCGTTGGAAAGGGAGGTGTTTTTAGTGGGTAGAATCCCACACTACTATCCAGTGCGGACCCTGAGATAGTGTCTTTAGAAGATTTGCACCTGCCCTCGCAAAAAAAGACGACTCGGCTTGTGGGAGAGAGAGACGGCGGCAACCCCGATGGTAACATCTGTCGTCTCACAACAAAGACATACCTCAAGGACATGAGACCAGTTCCCAGGCCGTCATCTTGTTTATGAATACGTTTAGAGGTGAATTTAAAAGTTAAGCAGTTAAAAGAAAATGAATATGTGTGTATGTGACAGCGAGTATATAATAATTTCATGGTATGATCACTTCCAGATTTATAATCTGATGACAAAATTTTAAGGTCAGAGTTTTACAGGGAGCTGACAGACTTGAGCGATTGAAAAACGCCAGGAATTGATAACATTGCAGCAGAGCTGATAAAATCATCGGGCGAAGAAGCAATATCACAGCTGCTTGTGATAGTTTGCGAAACAGGAATATACCCATACCGAAGAAAACTGAGGCTGATAAATGCGAACGGCACAGGAAAATTAGTTTAGTATCCCATGCATACAAAATATTAACTAAAATAGTATATAGGAGAATTGAACGTCAAATATAATGCGAGTTAGGGGACGATCAATTTGGTTTTTAGGAAGAATGTAGGGACGAGAGAAGCAATATTGAGTTTGCGACTAATTGTAGAAGATATGATAATAAAAACCAGCGCTATATTCATGGCATTTATAGATTTACAAAAAGCGTTTGATAATGTGAACTGGAACAAACTATTAAGGACTTTGAAGAGCGCTGGAATAAAATATCGAGAAAGTAGGCTTACACATAACCTCTACAGAAGGCAGGAAGCATTAATTATAATAGAAAATAAAGAAATGAAAGCCATAATCAAGAGAGGACTAAGACAGGGATGTCCATGCTGTTTAATTTACATATAGAACTGGCGATGAAGAATGTTAAAACGGAATATAGAAAATTAATCATACTGCAAGGAGAAAAAATAAAAAAAACCTGCCGCTTTGCCGACGATATTGTAGTATTAGGGGAATCAGAAGAAGACTTGTAAACCATAATAAATGGAATGAACGTAGTCCTGGAGAAAGAGTTCAATATGAGGATTAATAGAGGCAAAACCAAGGTAGTGGAGTGTAGTATGGAAAACAGTGGAATAACAAAGGGATATTTTGACGGAAGTTAAGGGAATTCTGCTATTTGGGAAGGTAGAAGTATAGTAGACATAAAGAGTAGAATAGCACAAGCAAGGAAGGCTTTCGCGAAAAAGAGGAATTTAGCTATGGATAATATAAGTGTGAATATTAGAAATCATTGCTAAAAATGGTCGCATGAAGCGTGGCGTTATAAGGGTGCGACACGTGGACGGTAGGAGTTGCGGAAATGTAAAGAATAGAAACCTTTGAAATGTGGTGCTATAGGCGAATGCTGAAAATCAGATGGGTGGATAGAGTAACTAACGAGGAAGTTCTAAACAGAATAGGGGAAAAACGAACAATATGGAGGACGTTGACCAAGAGAAAGGATAGATTAATAGGCCACGTTTTGAGAAATGAGGATCTTGTTAAATTGGCATTAGAGGGAAGTGTGTGTGGTAAGAACAGATGATGGAGGCAAAGTATGGAACACGCTAAGAAGATTGGGGAGATAGTTGTAGTTATGCGGAAAAGAAAAGGCTTTTGCAAGATTGGCTAGCATGGAGGGTTGCATCAGACCAGTCTTAGACTGAATACCACAACAACAATCTGATAATAGATGAAAATTTTATATAGACGATTCATTGCATTAATATTTAAATACTTCCCACTGCTTAATATATTTACGGCTAAATAATTTACAAAAATCAATTACTTCCAAACGAGAACATCATAGAATTTTTAAAAAATCGTAGGTGTCGCATATCTTGTAGTAGAAACTACGGAACGGTATGAATTTTCGATGGTCACAGAGCCTCTACTGTAGAATAGATATGGTGTTATGAAATGATTACAACATTTAAATGAGCTATCGTACAGACGAACCTGCCCCATTTCCATTTACACATTAACTAACAAGTGCAGCGCTTGCAATTAAGCGCGTGTTCAAACTACGCTTGTCCGGGATCCTCGTCCACAGAATTCATTGCTTTGACAATTTCCGCTATTACAGCTTTGCTAAATCATACGCGAGGCATCCGCTTCACATAAGTTCATCTGCATTCATCACAAGTAGTTTTCCAATCCCATAAATTTTAATAGGTATTTTAAGAGTGCACTGATTTTTAGATTTTAATTATTCTATTAGGAATCATGCTGATTTAAACATAGCCGCTTCAAAAACCGTGTTCGAAAATTGGAAATATAAATTTCCAGTCAGACAGAAGAATTAATATGTTATAGTAATATGAAGGTGCATTGTAAGACTCACGGTGAGCGAGAGCTGCTGTGGACGTGGACGCGTCGCGACGCCTCTGTCGCAGCCACGGCACTGACGGACTTTCAGCCTCCAGCCCCAGCAGCGACTGCGCCTTGCGCTTCATCCCTATAAACAGCATGAGGCCGGACCGGACTACACTTCATTACAATAACATTCTTTGAAAGCAATCGACAAAGAAAATATAAACGTTTATTTTCCAAAATTTAACGAATTATTTTCGTCAACAAGAGGTCGGAATAAATGACTATACAGTTTTGTTAATAGACTATATGAGGGTGATCCTGAAACAAGAAACTCGCCTATAATTTCATATTAAATTAAGAAAGTAGGGCAAGGTAGCCAAGAGTTAACTAGGATCCCGGGCTATAGTTTAAGGATCCTACACGGTGTTTCACCTAAAGAGTTGCAGGGAAAACCCTAGAAAACCTGTATCAGGTAGGTCAGACATTGGGTACTATTCTCACGCCTTTCCGAATGACGGGAGACGAGTTTGCTGTGGGAACTTGTGAGAACTTTAAAAAAAACAGAGAGAGTACGAGGCATTCCCAACAGTCAGGCGAACACGGCAGTCAATCTATTTTTTTTTCTGTCAACAGTCTCCATGAGGTTGATCCTGAAACAGGCAACTCCCCTTTAATAGCATAGGAAGGGAATCGAAAAGGGGGGATGCGGAAGGAGAGAAAGGTAGCCAGGGGTTGACTAGGGCCCCAGGGCTGTTGTTTAAGGATCCTACCCGGTGTTTCACCTAAGAGATGCAGGGAAAACCTGAATCAGGTAAGTCGGGCATTGGGTACTATTCTCACGTCCTTCTGAATGACGGGAGTAGAGTTTGTTGTGGGGTCATAGCATTCCCATTACGTCTCTGTCTCTCCACTAGTTTTAGGAGGCAGTTGGCCGACTGATCCAATGGGATCTCATGCCATATGCCAAAGGTCTTCGACCCCAATACATATACCTCCCAAAATAGGTGAAGGTGTCTCGGTGTCTTAGAGAGTACGAGGCATTCCCGTCTTAATCAGGTGAGCCCCGCAATCGCTCTGAGGTGGAGCGCCTGCGAGAAAACTCCCACAGGCAGTCAATCTATAAGCAATGTATAGCTATAAACAGTTGTCAACAGACATTAACAGGAAAACAAGGAGAGCATGCAATAAATATGAACTTTTAACAGTGTAGTATATAAAAAACATTAAATAAGAAACATTAACAACAAATATAAACAAGAAACAGCTTAAAGTATACTTTAAACCGTAAAAATAAATTAATCAAAAAGCTAAACATTGAACAGTAGAAACTAAACTGTAAAGAGCGAAAATAGATGATTAAAGTAAGGATTAAACAGCGAAAAATAAATAATGACAAATATTAAACAATTAACTATGGAAAGTTAAATAATAAAAAGGGAAATAAAAATAAACATTGAAAAAGAAACATTTCCAGCAGTTAAAGAATAAACAAGTAAATAACTATACTTTTAAAATAATCAAGAAAACATTAACAGAAAAGATTATATAAATAAGCAGTTAAAAGTAGACATTATATGGTCGGCAATTAGCATATACAGCTCAAACGAAACAAACAGAAAGAAGTAAACATTAAGCAGTAAAAAGTAGTAACGGGAAAAATTCAAGAAAACACAGTTAAAAGGTACATTAAATAGGAAAAATAAGTTCTAATGAAAAAAAAACTGACAAGAAAGGGTTTTAAAAGTAAGGATTTAAGGGATAATAATAAAACAATAAACACTTCAAACGAAACGTTAAACAGAAAAAAGTGTAATAAATATAAATTAATAATGGATACAAACATTCTTAATAATCATTAACAGTACAGTTCACATAATAAGGAGTTAATAAACTTTTCGCAGTGAAAATAGCTAACGTCAAAAAAGTAAACAAAGAACAGTTGAAAGTAAACTTCGAACACAGGAAATAAATGGTAAAAGTATGGATTAAACAGCACAAAATAAATAATGACAAACATTAAACAATGAAAAATGAATACTAGGAGAAAAACTAAATGATTAAAAAATTGGAAACTAAGTAACACAATGTGAAAAAAGAAACATTATAATTGAAAACTTTATATAATTAACAGTAAGCTTTAAATTTTCAACATAAATATTAAACAATGAAATTTTAAATATTAAATTGAGCAATAAACATTAACAGTAAAAAAATAAGCAGTTAAAAGCAAGCGTTAATCACTTAAAAATAAACATAAACGGCGAAAACGATACAAATACTTGAAAGTAAACATTAAACTGTAAGAAAACCAACATAAAAGAGTAAGCAATAAACATTTAAAATGTAAACAAGGGAAATTAACACTAAACGTACCATGACTTTTTATTAGAAAATTCGCAAAAAAAAGTTATCGTTTTTCCTCATTTGACTACATGATTATTTCTTTTAAATATACACAATTAATTTTACATCATTTGTTAATATTTGTATTTGTTAAATCTGATAAGCACGTGTAACGTAGCCGTTATTTACCACGACAGGTCATTTGACCGAGAGCCTGTCATTGTATTACAGTATTACATGATTTTGTGGTACACTTCTGCAGAGACTGCTGTTGGCTAAGCTCTGGAAAGAATAGATGTGAACTTCAAGTTGCAAACATCGTTTTAGTGGAAAGAAAGGCAATAACAAACGAAATATGTTGGTAGCCAGTTTATATTTTGCTTTTTGGAACGTTTCTCCATTTCCGTTACATTAGTGCTACCGTATACCCAGAAAAAAGTCGAAACAATCGAGGCTGTCCAAGTACTTGGAAGAAAGAAATAACATTGGCGAAGAGTTTGCGGGAACTGGTGAAGATAAACTCTCTGAAAAAGAAGAAATATTATTTGGAAATGATAACGATCTAGTAGGCAGTGAGTCTGAGGAAGAAAATAGTATGAATAAACGTGGAGGACGAAAAAGAATGAGACTGCTCTCAAGTTCTGAAGAAGAGAGTGAAAAAACAAATCAACAATTGATGGAACTGGTGCTATACCTGGTAGACAAATACTTCTTAACAGAACGAGGTCCACCGGGATATGCAAAATAAAGTCTTTTTCTAAAAACGGGTCATTTGGTATATATTAAGTCTCGGTACGCTTAGTGTTAAATTCTAACAGCTAAAAACCAACAAAAATGAACAGTAATCGATAAATTGTTGATACTTGACAGTTACTGTTAAACAAAAATCATAAACTGTAAATAATTGACCGTAAACAATTACATTAAGAATAAATAATCATATTTAACAAAAAATACTCTATATTATCATTAAGAAATCAACATTAATAATTAACTGTAAGCAATCGATAAAAGAAATATGCCATGAGCAATAAACATGTTATAGAAATAACTTAGAACAACTCTCAAATTAAACGTTCTGGAGTTAGTAGAATTTTGAGGGTTTGTTGTACTCGACGTTCTCAAGTTTACTATCAATATTAAAAGTATTGATTGGTGTGAATGGTAGGTGAAGATGTAGCAGGGTATAGCAGTGAGTTTGAAAGTGGATGCGGGAGTTTGCGACAAATGAAATATTAGTTATGCGAGTGTAAGGTAGGCGAGTAATTAGGAATCCTGTGTTGACTCGCCTCTCCACGCAGCTGCTGGACCGCGTAATGAGAGACAGCGCAGCCTGAAATATGCCTAAACCTCTACACAACTTCTCTACACAGACCTTCCCGCACAATATTCAGCTCTTTAACACTTCATATTTCATCTCTGACGTATTCAAAAACAAGGAAAACATTCACATATGTATACTTTCATTAGCTGCTATTGTCCTTGTTGACTCTCGATTCGCCTAGAACAAAGCTAACATCACAAAGAGCTACTTTCCTTTTATTTACACTGTTTGATAATGTTATGGAAAAAAATTTCACTTCAGGATAGAAAGCTACAGAACAAATTAATATTTTGATATTGAAATTTTTTCCTTTAAAATTATTCCTATAGCTTATTTTCCTCGCTTTCGGGAATCAGATATAATGTGTTAAAAATTAAAAGATTTATCCACTGAATTATAATTCATTCAAGTCGTTAGGTTTTTATTTTGAATTGAGGGGAGTACATTGAACGAGATACATTTCCCTTTCTTTTGGGCGTCTAGTCGTATACACTTAGTTTAGATTTATTTTAACTTTATTTATTGAAATAGCAATCCGAATAAAAGATTGTATAAGCTATGTTTGATGTGTTGGAAGTGTCCTGATGATCCTCTCAAGGGATCAGACCCCTGTTACCAGGGCCGGATTTAGATTCCACTCATGAGGCCCTTTCACCTCCCATCTTTAAGTTTGTAAATTACATGACTTTTCGAGTTACTAATTATTGGGCATAAATAAAAGTTAATTATTTATTATTAGTACAAAAAAATAACATTTTACGTATTTGAAGTCAGTTAAGTTTTCTTTTGGTTATCAAAATTTTCGATAAACAATTCAATTTCGAATAATAAATTGAAATAAAACAAAAACTCATTTCCTTGAATAGCGCTGGTCTTATAATAGTCATTTTCTACAAAATAATAAATATTATTTTCATAATTTCTGAATTTCGAACACTAATCAATTTTTTTTATTTATTAATATATTTACAATCAGTTCATTTGGAACATTTAGCAAATTGGATGGATGAATGCCACATGAGGGGAGAAGTGGTCCAGTGACCACGCTCCGTGATATATGAATACAATAAAATTAATCTTCACAGATCTGTTGGCTTCTTCAATCTGCGACGAGATGTTAGCTCATTTGCTAGATGGCTGACCTCTTCGTTATGGTGTCCTGGAAGATTTTGAAGATAATTAGTGCTGATTCCCGAACGTCGGGATATCAATAGGTCTGTTCGTGTGTCTGTTCCAATCTACACAAATCTGCATTTTATCTATGCAAGAACAAACCAGAGCTTAGTAGCATAAGGCACGCCAATATTTGCCATAGAAATCAGTGAACATATGAACTATACTTGGGTGTAATCTAGTATACATACAAACTAACAGACCCAATGAGCCAAACGCGTTGATCTTAACCAATACATTTCAATGTTTGTTTATTAGTCATATGCGAAGAATTTATCCTTATTTTCGGTCCAGTGTTACAGTCTTTACTGTTTTTAGAATGGTGTAATTTTTATTTTGCTAACAATTTGAATGGCCTACAGATAAATCCGGCCCTGTCTGTTACGCCAACTTTGAGGTTGATTGGTCAGCATCGTTTTAATCTTCTGTGGTTTCTGTATTGCTGCAGTGGTTGTATAAGAGGGTTGCTATGGTTTTTATTGTCTCTCTCTCTTGTATAATATCCAGGATGAAAGGTATGCCTAGGTCCTGATGTAGATCTTGATTGTTCACATACCATGGAGAATCTGAGGACTTACTGTCACATCCCCATAGCTCCATTCCGAATGTCCATATAGGCTTAATAATGGCTTTGTTTATGGTTATTTTGTTCTCTAACGAGAGTTTAGATCTCCTACCGAGTAGCCAGTATAGTTCACCAAGACGCAAGTCCATTTCTTTTATTTTCTTTTTCAGGTTAATTTTGAGTCTAGATGGACATGTTTTACATGCGTTGATACCGGGAAATTGTTTGTTGTTTTCGTAAAGTAAACGTAATCTGTAAGGATTTTGTCTCGTTAATTTTGACTTTCCATTTATCTGTCCATTCCTGAAGTAAATTAAGATGGTCTTACTGGATCTTCATTAGTAGCCATAATAACCGTGTCGTAAGGAATGTCCCTGTAATTGTACTGGTGGCTGAGGGAAGATCGTAAGTATTTATTAAATACAAGATGGGTCCTAGGACTCAGTGTAGATAGATGAATCAAACTTTATGAAAGTCCAGACCAGGACTTTCTCCCATCAGCCATGTTTTATCGTTCGCGTATTATGCGACGCCATAATTTTTCTAGCCAAAACATTATTTTTTTGAATGGAAAGTTTGGAGTCGCGTCAAAAGTTACAAAATTATAATCAAATAAAAAATAAACTCAATTGTTTTACATAAACAGCTCATCCATTAGATCGGCAACAGAAAAAACACTAAAAAAACTAAAACTATTTATATATCTTCCATCAGTAAAGTTTTTTTCCAGAAATAATAAAATATGCTTCATCGTTTCAGTTGACTTTTAGAAATCTTTTTCTCGATGGCCTGAATAAACTCCTTCCTCTCGTTTGCATGGAAAAGAATGTGCTATAAAGTAAATGTTGCACTGCATGTCCCACATGAGGAGATCTGAAAAAAATAAATGATAAAAATGAGTCAACCGCGTGTGTAGGGTTCTTACCCTTGAACTTAAATTGTATCTATTTTCGATCATACATTCCTTTAGAAAGAGATATTTCCATGCTTATATCGATATAAGCAATACCAAAAATATAAAAACCGTTAAGAACAACGAAGAAACCTGAATTTGACTTAAGAAGTCGTATATGTGATTTAATGAACTGAATTGTCTTAATGGTTCGGTAAAAAAACACGGAACATGATCAGAATGAGCAAGTAATTTACGTCTTTCTTTGATGCAGTTTAATATTAGTTGACTGAGTTGTTGCCTAACTTTCATGGAGCTGCAATAGTTCTGAGACCGGAACTACAAGTTACCTTATTACAGACTTCGCTAATTTGCAGTCGGTCGGACTAGACTCTGTGAACAACTTGAGTTGTGCTTTTGTTACGTCACTTCAACGCGCCACTGTTGACCGAAGTCATGTGTGATGTCGTCTGGAAAAGAGCTTTTAAGTTTCTGTGAACTAACGGCGATGTCAACAACTGGCGTGATATCTTTTGCACGGTGACTATCATAATATTGTTTTCACCGAAAGGTCTACTTTCCTTTGAGATTAATTACACCACTATCAAAATTATTTATTTTTTTATTTAATTTATTTTTTGTTTTACTGGTAGTCTATTTATTTAAAAACATTATTAATTTTATACAGTAATTCTTTTATTGGAACTCCAAGGGAGCAATTAGAACTTGGGGCATCTTTTCGGATAAACTCAACATACAGATATACTTTGAGTTAATTATTTATTTTATTTATCATTCATAATGAAGAGTTGGAGAACAAAGTTTTTAAGATCCGAGCAATTGATAACATCCCAGCGGAGTTGATGACATCATCGTTCAAAGAAGCAATATTATGAATTTTCAGGATAGTTCGCGAAATCTACGAAACAGGAAGAATACGAGAAGATTTTAGTAAAAACATAATTATCCTTATACCGAAGAGGACTGGCGCTAGTAGATGGGAACTGCACAGGACAATTAGTTTAGTATCTCACGCAAGCAATTTTTTTTGGGTCAACAGGCTACATGAGGGCGATCCTGAAACAGGCAACTCCCCTTCAATAGTATAGGAAGGGAAAATATTAACGAAAATAGTATATAGGAGGATGGAACGACAAATAGAATGCGAGTTAGGACAATGTCAGCTTGGTTTTAGGAAGAATGCAGGAGCAAGAAAAGCAATATTAACTTTACGTCTAATTTTAGAGCACAGGATAAGAAAAACAGACATGGCATTTATAGATTTAGAAAAACCCTTTGATATTCGGAACTGAAACAAAGTATTAAGGATTTTGAAGGTGACGGGAATAAAATATCAATAAATGAGGCTTGTATATAACCTCTACAGAAGGCAGTCAGCAGTAATTAGGAATGAAGACCAAGAAAAGAAAGCAAAAATCAAGAAAGGAGTAAGACAAGGATGCAGTCTGTCGCCCATGCCGTTTAACTTATATATATAGAACGGGCCATGAAGAAAGTTAAAACGGAATATGGAAAATGAATCATACTGCAAAGAGAATAAAAAAACCGTAGGCTTTGTCGATGATATTGCAGTATATCTGCTACTTGTGCAACGTAATAACTAAGGATGGTCGAAGTATATTAGACATAAAGAGTAGGAAAGCACAGGCAAGGAAGGCTTTCGCAAGAAAGAGGAATTTACTTACGGGTAATATAAATATGAATATTAGGATATCATTTCTAAACATTTTCGTATGTAGTGTGGCGTTATATGGACGTGGACGGTAGGATTTTCAGAAAGGAAAAGAATAGAAGCCTTTGAAATGTGGTGCTTTACGAGAATGAGTGGGTGGATAAAATCACTAACGGGGAATTTCTAAGCAGAATAGAGTAAGAGCGAACAATATGGAGGATGTTGACCAAAAGAAGGGATAGATTAATAGGCCACGTTTTAAGACGTGAGGGTCTTGTAAAGTTAGTATTAGAGGGAAGTGTGTGGGATAAAAACGGAAGGCCAAGGATGCAATGGGCTAAGCAGATTAGGAAGGATGTGGGATTTATGCGAAAATGAAAAGGCTTGCTTAAGATAGGTTGTCATGGAAGATTGCATCAGACCAGTCTAAGGAATGAATACCTCAACAAAAAACATAATTCTCTACAAGGTGGTGACATAAAATTTGAGGAAGCTACAATATTGCTTTCAATTCTTAAAAAAAAGAAAAGTTTTAAAGGCTCATCTTGTCTTAATCCATGTATACTTTATTAAATATTAAGAGACTTTCTTCACGAACCGTTACAAATCAAAATTAATTAGAATTCATAAAGATAGCAGATGTCAGTTTGTTTTCTAAAAACATACAACCCAAAATTCTGGGTAATCAATCAATTCAGTCAATTATGTTCCTGGTATCTGCAAGCGACAAATATTACATTAAAATGTATATAAACGGCTTCCTTAGTCAAAAAATCAATTCTTCATTGTTCTAAGGGAAAGTTAATTTCATTTCCCCACAGTTAGTGTGAATATGATGTAGAGGAATTTCGGAAACTACATTTAAAACAAGGATACTGAATTAAATAATACTTACCGAGATGAAATGTTGTAATTTATGAAAGTAATAGAGTGCTATTCTGAAATTTAAGAAAAATAAAATTATATTTTGTAAACTGTTGCAAACGTAATTGATTAATTGTTAATATT
Organism: Eucriotettix oculatus; assembly: GCA_034510155.1. NCBI lineage: Eukaryota > Metazoa > Arthropoda > Insecta > Orthoptera > Tetrigidae > Eucriotettix > Eucriotettix oculatus. Next base: position 109,815,498 of record CM067377.1, on the reverse strand, counting down.
TTGTCGCTAATGACCGTAGAAGTTAATGAGACTCTAAACTAAAATAATTTTTAAAAAATCCTTCCCTAATGTAGAAAATTTGATAATTGTACCCTTTCTGATATCGATTGCAGAACTTCAACATATTGTATGTCACTACATTAAATTGCTGAACCAAACCCTCGCGTATCGGATGAATAGAAAATGCTGCTAGATGTCACTGAGAGCTCCCACGAGACCACATGATTGAGTTTCGTTACAATATAAACTACAGTGCGATAAATATCGTGCTTCATTACAATTTTTATAAAATAACATCCATGAAAGCAGTAGATGTCTCTGTTTCGTATATAATAATGAACGTTAATATGGTTTTTTTTACAACAATATTGCAGTATCTTTTGCATAAGCTTTCGAAAATGAGCAATTAGCAATCTGAAAGCAGGAATAATACATCAGGCAAAATAAATGTAGATTTTCTAATATTTCGCAAAATATTGACTGTCATGTTTACAATACAATACGTATCTCAATTGAAAAGAAACAATGTTAGATAATGCGGACTACTCCATGGCTACGGAAACTTATCAAACTAAATACTAAATTTAATATTAATTAAGGAGTAAACTAGTTTATCCAACGCCTTGGTATAAATTGGTATTGCAGAACATATTAAATTAATATTTGATACTCAAGCTATAATTACACTGTTAGACACTATGGAATCCATACGAACGTATTCAGCAATGAAATTAATGAAACTATTGCTGGGTATTTAAGTATCCTGTGGATGATGAAGGTTAAGGTCTGATAATAGGCAACTGACTGATTTTATTCGCCATAATAATTAAATAGGGCAAAACAAAACTGATGACGTTAGTAAGATTGTTAAAAAACAATAAAATATATACAGACAAATGAGAGGAAATTACATAAAAAAATAAGATCTATTTGTTGAATATGTGTTGAAGTCGATAAAGACCATAAAAATCACTTTCTAGTACGTCCAGTTGTGGACGGAATTTCTGGTTCCTGCTATTTGTTAACCAAAATTTATGATAAAACATTATATTATTTAACTAAAGGTAATAAGTTTGAACTTGGTAACAGTTCACAGGTAGCAACTATACCGAGTGTTCTTGTTGGCTTGGAAGCTAGTGACGTCAATTATAGTCTAGACATCAAATCTTTGTTGATGAATGCCAATTGATTGGTTTAATGAACCGTGAATGTCGTAGAATAAAGGGAGGACCATGAGGGTTTGAATTTGTTTGGATAACGGATTTTTGTACATAAATGGGGCCCTTTAATAGCCGAATTTTGGTTAGTATCTTATTGTTGCAAACTCCATTTCAGTAAAAATGACTATATAAAAATTTATAAGAAAATTACTGATGTTAAATGTTTAAGTAATAAAATGAAGTGTATTTTTTATTTCTGTTTTTGGAAAACAGGCTACATGAGATGATCCTGAAACGAGCAACTCCCTTCAAAAAGCATAGGAAGGGAATTGAAAAGGGGGGGATGTGGAAGGTAAAGAAAATTAGCCAAGGGCTGACTACGGCTCCCGGGCTAAAGTTTAAGGATGCTACCTGTTGTTTCACCAAGAAATACAGGGAAAACCATAGAAAACCTGCATCTGGTAGTTAAGGCTATTGGGTACTATTTTCACGCCCTTCCGAATGATAGGGGAGGAGTTTGCTGTAGGTCCGCAGCATTCCCTTCTCCGTACCTTCACAATTTTTAGGAGGCAGTTGGCCTACTGATCGAATGGGATCAGCGGCCAATCTTACCGTATGCCCAAGGTTTTCGACCCCAGTACATGCACTTAAAATAGATAAGGTGCTGCGGCATGTGAGAACCTTGGAAACTAAAGAGAGTATGAAGCATTCCCAACGCAGTATGGTGAGCCCTGCAGTCAATCTGGGGTGAAATACCTGCAAGAGAAAACTCCCACAGACATCCTTTAATTGTATTTTTAAGACTCAAGTCTTTAAAGATTTATAGTTCGCCTTTATGTATGTAAATGAGACTTAGTATTCTGTTCACAGTTTAAAAGATAGAATTTTAATTGATGAATAAAGTAATGTGTTGTATTCGATCAAATTTTTGGACTGTAGCAAGTCTTATTTTAGACAAACGGCCTACCAATATGAGTAAACGAACGTAAGGTCATAAAAATAATTTAATGGTTCTAAGTAAATGTCTGGGCACACAAAAATTAACAAGCACAATATTACATATACAGGAAATCAAATAAAAAAGGAAACTATTGGAAGAAATGAGTTTATATAAAATATTAATACGGCTATGAATATCAAGAATGAGATAGGAATCATGAGTTTTTGTTATGTTAATGGGTTGAATAGTCTGCAATTGTTTCTGTAAATAATTTTTAATTTGGTATTTAGTTTAATAATCTGCTGCTGCACTATGAAATATGTGTAAATGTACATTTATTTGGCCTGTCATACAATTGCTAATTTGACAATGAATGGTTTTATTGTTTATACAATAAAGAGACTGAAGATCGAAATAGGGCTTATACCGTCTTTCCGTTGGCAAAACAAAATCATCCTCAGCATTGCATTTCATATAAAGTCCGCGATAATAACTATTACATTAGCAGCCCTATTTAAAGTGAAGTAACGCGGGAGGAGAGATTGTTAATAAGCACCCTCCCCCCTTTCCCTCTCATCCACAAAGGACTAACGGTCAGCATTAACGATCTACGAAGCAAGGTTTGCTAATTGCACTTGGTTAAAATGCAAGGGCACTAAAAGCGTACAGCCGCACCTGATATCAGTTCAATATTCCATACTTGACTACATCCAAAATAGGGTTTCTTCAATTAAACTCGATTATTTTGAGAGTACTATGTATGCTTAAGTATAATAATTAATTATTTTCAGGCGCGGGATTGTAGAATGCAAAGAGCCTAATTCTAGACTTAACTAAATATGTGCGCGATTTTAGGAATGAGGTCGGAATTAATGCAGGACTCCGATCAAGTTTGTCAGTGTTTTATTTCTGGATGAAATGCATTGTGAAAGTAATTAAGTGTTTAGTTATAAAAAAGTGCAATTTTCCTATTAATACTTAATTACATTGAGTGGTAGATTGAACTACCCAGTGAATTAACATTGCTCATAGAAACTGGAATATTAAGAATAGGGGATCAATTTCTTTGTTCCTTGAGAACTAAAATAGATCCATTTGACCATTACAGATAAAATTCAATCGGTGTATTTTTTTCCTAATTGTTCCATTTCTTAGGAAGCTATTGTCAAATGAACAGTTGATTGTTATGAGGGCCCTAGACAGTCAGACATTTTGATCAAAAGATTGAGTCAAGCATGATTGACCGTCTAGGAAGCCGTTTGACACTTGCTGCAATCATTGAAGGTGATTGATGGAAAGTTTGATTGACTCAAATGGTTGAAGAGAGCGCTTGACCTTCTGGGAGGGTTTTGATCAATATTGTCTGTCACGCACTCGGCAGCAACCATGGTGGTCTAAATACATACCTATACCATTTACTTAACCTGTTCCTTTTACTTTTCAAACTCGGCCTGACGCAACGTTTACTTTTATTCATATACATACATATCAATAGTTTTTGTCTTTAAATTAGAAATTTTATTTTTTATTCCTGTCTCCCTGTTATTACCCACCTTTGACGAGCGTCGTTTACCTTTCCTGTCCTCTCTTTTTCGCTTTAGGTCAACCAAATATGTATTTAAACAATTGTTTCAATCTTATGTTGGTACACGCTATATGATAAACCGCGCAAAATTAGCTAACCAAAACAGCACAATTTCAATATTCATTCCATGAAATCGCGTAAGAGAAGGAATACTACCTTCCATTACGGAGACTCCAGTACAAATGAGTTTTGATTAAAGATTGAAGGGTTGATTAAAACGCGCGTCAATCGGTTGACACAATCTATTGATCAAAATGATTGGCCGTCAAGGCCCTGTTTTAAAACATAGCTATAGCCCCGTGGTTCCAAATTATTTTCTTTTATGGCGCCCTTTATGTATCACTTTTTTCCGCGATGCTCCAAATCTAAAAACTGATCAATTGAACGCATTTTAAATTCACAATCTATCCATTGAAAGGAAATTATTACAAAAATTAATGGAATAGATGAGCTTGATACTCACTGCACAATTTCTCAAATCTCGGAATCAAAGTTCCATGTTAATTTTTGTATGATATTTACTTTTTAATACAAAATACAGCTTCGAATAGATAGTAAGTTACAAATAGAATTAATGTTCTTAAAGCTTTAGCACTAAGAAAGAGACATTCACCTGTTTATAATGTATAAAATTCAGTGAGTCGCAAGATTTTCAGATTTTCGTCTTCAAAAGATGAAAATTTAGATGGAGGCTTGGCTCGAAATGGGTCTTGAATTCATACTGTAACGACCTGTTACAATCGTTATATTAATAGTGAATTTTGTTGTTAGTTTTCGTTACATTAGTCGTATTAGTGAAGAATTCTGTTGTTTTTCGTTAGTTGTTATTTTATATCAGCACTGACGTATTGCGTCACTGGTTGAGTGCCGCTGCTGATTAGAATTCTTATACGAATTGGAAATTTAAATAGAAAATTGAATCGTACTTGTGAAGGTGAGCAAGTAGATAGATACTAAATGCACCTAAATTTGAGTAGTCAATTCGTTCTGCTAATAGTAGTATTATACTCTGATTTAAATTCCATGGCATATCCTGTGGCATGGAAACTAATTGTAGGAAAAAACACGACCACAAAAAAATAGATAGATTCTAGCTCGAGACATCATAGCGGACGGACACGTCTTGTTTAGTCCTTCAGACATCAATTAAGGCAGAGAAGTAGAACGCATTTGCGATTAATTAACCCCTTCCCCTCAAAATGGAAACCTACAAATATTTCGTTTTTCCTCCATGGCACATCCCAAAAACCTTCACAGAGATAACAAAAACAACCTTCTCAAGAAGAATGGAACATAAAATTCACAGATCTATGCCTCAAGTTCAACAGCTTCGACCTCATTTTCACCGAAGGCGCCAAGAACAAAGATGGTGTCAGCAGTGCCATCATCTCCAAATGCGACATGCCACACTTGGACGGTTGCGGGGCGGGTGCGTTTTCCCGTCCCGCAGTATTCGCACCATGCTTCGGGGAAGCGCAACACGTCAAGCGATAATTGGATGGAGGAAAGGGGTAATATTGGAATATTATCAAACTTATTAACATAATAAACTAGAATCATTGGTAAATTAAAGCGGTCAAGAAAAAAGGATATTTATTGGTAATCTTCTCAGAAAAAATTAAATTTTGTTGGTGAATTCCTTCGTGTTTTTGCAGTTCAAACTATTTTTGTTTCATTTATATTGTGACTGGTTCAAAAATGACCGACGCTTTTTTATAGAGCACTCACCGTTTTTTGCGTTCGCAATAAATTTCCTTTTTTCTGAACCGCTTGGCATAGCCTCTAACAGAGATTCGAATGCGACTTTCAACTTTGTTTACTAATTTTTAATAGATACGTTTTGGTATTCATTTCTGCCTTAATCAGGTCGTAAGTCTTGAAAGAATTGGCATATTATTTAATAAATACTACAAAATTTTGAAACAACTATGTTGAAATTAATAAATCAGCATTCTAATTTTGAAATCAACGTGTTTAATTTACCAATGATTCTAGTTTATTACTTGACTATATTTATAAAATTGACAATACTCCAATATTAACCTCTTTCTCCATCTAATTATCGCAGGACGTGTTGCGTTTCCCCGCAGCATACTGCGGGACGGGAAAACGTACCCGTCCCGCAACTGTCCAAGTGTGGCATGTCACATTTAAATATGTGTCTGACCCGAAGCGGGCTACCCGCACCCAAAACCCGATCAAGTGTGTCACTAGTCTTAACCCGCATTCCTCCTTTCTCACTGCAGAAACCTACACCATCAAGCACTGCTCTTCGTCCCCCAAAATGGACCACTTAATCCTCTCAGACTCACTCTCAGCTTTAAAAACCATCGTCAATGATGGAAACTCCCAAGAGCTATCAGCAATCATCACTGAAGATCTACACAAGCTCAAACGACAGGAAAGAATATCGTTTTGGCCTGGATCCCGGCGCACCATGGAATAAGAGGAAAAATTTCCGTCGATCAGCTAGCAAAAACCGCCACTCATCTTTCCCCCACTCCTCTCCCTGAATACGCCAACACATATTCGGATGTATGTTCACACACCTTCTAAAACTTGCCCCTCTCTGGAAGAAAAATTGGTTGCTTCCAAAACAAGTCCAACCCACAAAATAGATTAACAACTTCCTCGCCATCACTCTCCTCCGTGAAACGGCATCCAGAAGAGATCAAGTAATCCTTTTTAGAGTAAGATCCGGTCACTCCAAATTAATACACTCCTACATATATACAAATAATCCTCCTCCAATTTGTGATTTCTGCAACAAGATCATCACGATGGAGCACCTTACCAACTCCTGCAGTAAATTTCTGGAAGATAGACAGCGGATGCTCGGAGAAGACAACCCAGACCAGACCAACCACTCACCGCACTACCAAGAAAGAGTGATGAGGTTCTTGGAAGCGATTCATAGTTCTGATGTAATATAAAATGCTCAATTTTCACTTTTTGTAACCCTTAAATAGGTTCGGTCGCGACCTTAAATAATAATAAAAGAAGACGAGGAGGCCGTACCCCGGTTGCGTTGGGCGCTCTGCCCGGTGATCGCCTGATGAACTTCTAAATAATTTTACACTCGTATATATAAAGTCATAATAATTACGTGGTGATTTGTGTTGATGCTTAATAAATGCATTTTTTTGTCTGTGTCTCTTGGTGTTATAAGGCATGTAGACCAACGCTTCTCGGGTCAAAACTGAACCAAGCACCTTACCTCGAGTACAAACAAGGGTGAGGAACTTACAATAAAAGTTGGTCTATTTCATATGCGTGAAAGTATATTTCGAACAATTTTATATGTAGATCTTCGAAAACAGATTTGCAACACAATTGAACTTCATTGGAAATTACAGACTGCTGCAACAAAGGAAAACAATAGTGATACCATCTTCATTAAGTTTTCGTTTCCATGCTGGTAAAACGCGTTCGTTAGTCCAACAAGTCTGCAGACAAACGGCGGCAGAAGGAATGGTAAATCAGTCACACATCAGCAGATTCAGGCGGCTTCTCATAAGGCACAAGCAGAAAAAAGTTTACCTCTAAAGTTATTAAACCTCAGTATCTAAATGGTGATATATATTTTTTTGTTTATTAGGATATTTACAATCTGTTCATTTTTAACATTTAGCTAATCGGATGGATGAATGACACATGAGGGGAGAAGTGGTCCAGTGACCACGCTCCGTGATACATGAATGCAATAAAATTAATCTTCACAGATCTGTTGGCTTTTTCAATCTGCGACGAGAGGTTAGCTCATTTGCTAGATGGCTGACCTCTTCGTTATGGTGTCCTGTGAGATTTTGACCATAATTAGTGCTGATTTTATGTATTTCCTCTTTTATAGTAGGTATGGCTAGGTATTCATGTATTCTTTTGTTGCTGACTAACCAGGGTGCGTTTAAGATGGTACGAAGGATTTTTGACTGAAAACATTGAATAATTTTTGAATTTGAAGGCTTGGTGCACCCCCACAGTTGGATACCATATGTCCATATATGTTTAAGAATGCATTTATATATGAGAATTTTAATTTGGAGTTTCTGAAAAATAGCCAATGCATTTGTCGAAGCTTACTCCTGATATGATCCCTTTTGGATCAATAAAATTATTGTTGCGACGATTTCCGTTTCGTTATTAAGGGAATTCCCCGCGCCACACGCATTAAATACACGATGAGCTCCCAAAGCGTTTTGGTCAGCTAATATATAATACATTTATATAGAATATATTATAAAGTGAATAATAATGTACTGTAAAAATCTATATAATATATACTTTTAATGAATCAATAATCTGACATCTTTAATTGACTGGATTTCTTATTTATAATGTATAGTTTTGTAACACAACGGATAGGGAACATAAGTCAGTGGATTTTTAAATATCCTGTGAAACCTTTTACTGTAACAAAAGCTGTAATATTTTCGCGGTGATCTTGTAACAGAGCCTCGACGCCGCACAGTTTAGTAATCACTGCCATGGCCTGAAGATAAGTTCTGTAGTATTACGTCTATGAGCTTTAGAGAACTTCTATTAACTGTATAGTTTTATATTTTTTGCGTAAAGTGATTTAGTAGAAAATTAACTGGAGGTCTGCTGTTCATTCAAAGACCTTGTTAATTCATTGGTAATTTTGTACTTAATTTTAAAATAAATTTATATGTAGTCTATCTCCCAAATGATGCAAATATTCTGTGCCTAAGAAAATACCTATCCTTACAAAAGTGGCATTGGGGTTGAAGATAATAATTCTGTATACGCAAATTTGAGAACCTGAATGGAAAATGGGACAGATTCTGTCATATTCATCCCGTCGCACGGAAATTATTTTAATCTGTATATGTATGATGATGTACTGTATATTATATCATGAAAATATAAGGTTTGTATATGACAGAATCTGTCGAAAGCTACCAGTCAATGAATGAATGAAAATATTTTACCTGCCATGAATTACACTTGGTGGCAGTTACAAACAATGAGCTGAATTTAAGATATATGAATAATAACAATAATAATCATACAAAAAAACATAATAAATTACATCCTTAAAAAGAAAGTTAAATAACCCATTGTTCAGTTAGTATTTCATCGCACTAAACTTGCACTTCACTAACACTTCCTTATTCTTCCCTTTTTTGGGGGGGAGGGGGGGTTAACAGGCTACATGAGGGTGATCCTGAAGCAGATAACTCCCCTATAATAGCATAGGAAGGGAATTGAAAAGGGGGGATGCGGATGGTAGAGCAAGGTAGCCAAGGGTCAACTAGGGACCCCGGGCTATGGTTTAAGGATCCTACCCGGTGTTTCACATAAAGAGATGCAGGGAAAACCCTAGAAAACCTGCATCAGGTACGTCGGGCAATTAAAAAAACAAATCATACACTTTAATATAAAATAAAATTTATTAAATTATAAGAACCAACTAAAAAAAATAAAGATAATATGATAACAGAAAAACTCGGAAAACCTTGCTATTTCGAGGAAATGTTTCAAAAACGTCTGCAGGTAAATTGTTCCAATCCCATACAGACCACATTAAACGAGAACTTGCCAACATCATTTCTAAAGCTGCTCTGCCCAATTTTACAATTATGATCCCCTCTACTGTAATAATTTGCTTCTAAAAACTTGGATGTATCTGATCTTGCTGATATTTAGGTGTCATGATATGTTTTCCAGCATGTGCTAATAGATTTACTGTTTCGGGAGACTGTGCTGGTTCAATACCTACTTCTCAAACTCGGATTCGGTCTACTCTCGAAATACTATTTACTGATATAGCCTTTAACTTATGTTTGTCGGGTCGGTATATTTCCTATTTTCCCATTATCAGTTACAAACTTTCATACAAGAATGGCTTTGAAAACCGTATCTTCTAAAACTGTATGATCCACATGATGTTTCTGATATTTAGATGTCATGATATGTTTTCCAGCACGTGTTAATAGATTAACTGTTACGGGTTTTGGGTCTATGTGGCGTACTATTTTTACGACGAGGCAATAAAATGCCGTATACGGAATTCCGTCTGGATTCCGGACTGCACATAATTTCTCGAGGACATCAGATCTGCCCGCCACGCAATCTCGGACACCAAGCGCCAGATTACAAAGTAAATTGAGTCCTTAATTAATTCTGCCGGACGTGACGGACTAAAGCATCCGCCCGCTTCCTTGAGCAGCCTCTACTTCTCCCAGCGTCGGGGTTACCAATTACGTGGTGACATCTGGTACTCCCAAGGCAATAATGAAAATCCTGCTACAATAAAGCATTCCATGCCGAGGAGGTTTGGTGTGCCACCGGTCCTTTCTTCTCAGAATGTGAGCGGATGAACGGAGTGCCATGAATATTGAAAAAGACACGATTTAGTCCTTTAAAACATAATTACTAATTAGAATATATTAACCCCACGTTGTGGTGAAAAATGGTAAAGCACACAATTAAAAAATATATATTATACGATTTTATTTAACAGCTCCACGTTGCAGTGAGCCAAATAGTAACTTATAATTATTTAAGCTTATTTAATATTGATTATGGGAAGCGTTTGATTAAACAGACGTATCTGAAGATTAACGCCCAAATAAATAATTATTATGGAATTCGCAAAAAGAACACCAAGTCAAGATACAACAAATACGCTCAAATTGGCTATTATAAAACATGAGACATTACAGAAAATGACGAAAATGGTCCCACTTTTACAATAATTAAAGTTCAGGATGTCTGCACCGAACAGAATGGTTGCTTGGCTGCTTCCAAAGAGCATTATTATCTTTGGTTAAAGCTCTCGAGGGTTCCCGACCTGCGTCATGCCAACAGTATTAGCTCCAGTCTTTGTGCTTTTAAGAATTACACCACTTATGCATTCGGTTTATTACAATTTAATAGCAAAAATTGCTATTTAAATGAAGTACTCACTGCTCTACAATATTTTGATTTAACAGCCATCTGACTATTATAAGAAGCACTTATATTTTTTAGAGTCTGATTATTTTATTGTAGTTTTATTTTACTATAGTACTTATCACTCTCAGATTATCAGTCGAAAATTAAACACTTCTACTAAAATTTACTCAAGTGTTTATTCAAAGTTAAGTAATTGAATGAGTTTACGGCTAGAGCTGTAGTAATTCTCTTGATCAATATAAAAACCTAAAATTTTATGCAAAATTCAAATTTAAAATAAGTAAATCTCACATAGAAAAATAAGTCTTTCGTCTTGTATTTTTTAAACTTAATTCTATACTCGTTATTTGTAAGGTATAAGGTATAATTTGATTAAAGAGTATTAACGATTAAAAATATAGTTTAGATGCATTTAAAGTAAAACACAACGTAGTTTCGACAATATTTCTTTAAACCCATGAATTCTCTCCCTCCTTGTGTAAAAAAAATTAACAGCATCTACTTTAGGTATTGGATCAAGACTCATCTCACAAAGCATACAATTTTACATTTTTGAAATCTGTATTTAAATGACAAGTTAAATGGATGCCCCTTATTGTATTTGTCATTAATGTATTCGTATATTGTAACAAGCATGATATTTATTACCGTGTAAAACTGTTTTATGTTGTATTCTACAGTAAAAATGTATAGTTGAAGCAGAATTCGCATTGTACCAGATGCTACCTTGCAATAAATAATATTTTATTATATTTATATATATATATATATATATATATGAATCACCGTAATATATGTACGCACACAACTACCGAACGACTGCACCAAATTGGATAATTAATTTTTGGTTGTGTTCGTTATTGTCAGGACAAGTTCTATATAAAAGAAAGTTTTTAAAAAATCGTACGGAAAAGTTTCAAAATCTCATACGGCAAAGCAGCCTTATATCCGCACGTTTGAATCTCAAAGTGGATGATGTAAGGTTGCCTATACTATTGATCTGTTTATGCTCAAAAACGGCTTCTCATGTTGTGGTGAAAATTTGTAAAGCACAAAATTAATAAAAAATATATTAAACGAGTGGCACTGAACCAAATGGTAACGCATAATTATGTAAACGTAACAATTACCTATGAGCGTTGATGTAAAGCTTCCGGACGACTCCCCTAGGAGGAGGGATGGAATTTATATCTAATAAAGGCTCATATTTGAGTCTAAAGAGAATTTTTTAGGTCAGTTATTTTTATAATGCTTTACCCGACAGTATTTGCAGATGTGAGGGGTGCGGGTGGAAATGAGTCATAAAAATAACAAGGATATTACAGAAACCGGTGTAAAGGGATACGCTGTATTACATTATGACCTTTAATATGCGATTTAAATAAGAATTCATCCCTTAAGTGCGGAAAATATTTTATTCTGTTAGAGTACTGAAAAGATTTTTAGTCCTGTTATTGGACCGGAAGTATTTTTGATTCTGTCGAGGTTCATATTGTGACGTTTTCGATGCCGATTTCGTCAAGTGTTGACCAAGAATTAAATAATGTACTGCGATAGTATAAATAAATACCGGGGCAACGCCAGGTCCCAAGCTATTATAACTATAATAATGAACACTTATTTTTATTTATTGAAAACTTAATTTGAATTAAATATTTCTCACTACCTATCGAGAAATGAAATTTAGTTTTAATGATTTTCTAGGGCGACAGGCTACATGACTGAAATCCAGAAACGGGCGAAGGAAGGAAATCGAAGCGGGGATTTGGAAGAGGTAGAGCGAAGTATTCAGGGGCTGACCGGACCCCTCGGGCTACATTTGAAGGATTCTAACCTCTACGATTCACATAAAACAGATGCAGGGAAAACTCCAGAAAACCTGCATAGTTAAGTCGGGCTTTTGGTACCATTCGAACGCCGTTCCGAATGACGGGAGGTGAGTTTGCTCTGGGGTCGCAGCACTCCCTTCTCCGCGACTCCACATAATTTAGGAGGCACTTGGCCCACTGATCCAATGGGATCAGCTGTCAACTCTTACCGCATACCCACCAAGGTCTTCGGCTACAGTACGTGCACCTCCCAAAACATATGTACGTACCTTGAAATAACAGAGAAAACGAGGAATCCCCGAAGGTAAGTCCCATTATAACTGTGCGAAAGGATCACGTTTTCGACTGAGGGAGACGTTTATATATTTTATTGTATTAATTATTGCTTGAAAACATTATCGGACTGAGGTAACTGATTCTGAGGATTTAGTGTATATTTATAAGTAAACAAACCTACATTGGGCAGTCAGTTTCTTTCATTATTTTATTCGCGTCATGAAACCGCCTTGAAGAGAATAACAGATATAAAAAAGTTAACTGCTTTATTAAATATTAAACCCAAATTATATCTATACATTAACTTGATCAGACAAATGCTTAAGTTCATATTTGTCACTTGAAGTTGTAATATTTACTAGAGAATAAAGCGAGTTTCATTTTATATTCCTAAAATGTTAATATTCATATATTAAGAAACGTTATTGAATTCCTCTATATATTAATATGTACTTCAGTCCAGTTGGTGGATGGAACGTAAGAAAATTTAAAGTTTTCTTTCATCAATTACAAAACTCTGGTTGATCAATAAATATATATGTATATTATATTAGCCAACACTGTTCTGATTATCAGCTTCATGGAATTGTTGCTAAAGGATAAATTATTGGCTACAAAAAAATGGTCACGAGAGTAATTTACTCGCCTCTATCAAAGACGTAAAATTGTCGTTTGCGTCCATCAAGAAGTCCGTAGTTTTATCCTATGATTGTAGACAGCCACAAATTTGATGGTAATCTTAGTACCGTAATAACAGCTCATAAAAAATCCGCAAAGAAGTTAGTAACGAAAATCTCTTGTTACGAGAATAACTGCAGGCTGCTGTAATTCTGTACAAAATTTATTTATATAACATGAATGTTTGTCTGATATCAATAAAATTATTTGGCAATGTGTAAAAATTGTCCATTGAGCACGGGATGAAGTCCTCAATTGGTATATTTAAATTGTTCAATCTTTTGGCCGATTTATTTCTTATTCGTAAAATTGATTTATGCCAGGGAATTATAATTATTACGATAAAAATAGACTGAAGAGAAAAACATTTATCAAATCATAGGACAAAAACAAAAATTTGTCAAACCGTAAAATGTTTTTAATTATTCAGTTGTTTAAAAAAGTACATTCAAATCCATTGGCTTTTACATTCTATTACTGCTGTATTCATTCATCCGAATAATTCATTTGTGTAAAGTAATTGACTCGTTTCCCATGATATGCAATTTACTGAAACAGCAGCAAACTAGGCTTTGGTGTCGTGTATTTCACTTTTAAAATTTTTCACAAAACACACAGTACACATATATTTATAATTCAAATTCATCGTAAGCGCGTTCATTTGAACATAAATTCCTGTTGCTGTTTCAATTATATTATTAATAATCATATAACCGAAATATATTGCACTTTGAACGTATCGGTACTGGTTGTAAAAATAATAGAAAACTAAAAGTTACACGAAAGCCACAAACTTTACAAACGATCAAAAGAATATACCTTAAGACTATTATGAGAAAATATGACTAAGTGAAAGACAAAGTGCAGAAGGGCGTAAAGATATGTCAACATCCATTTTCTTCAAAAAGTTAAAAAAATTTCCTCCATTTCAGTAGTAACTTATTTCAAACGTGTGTGTAATATAATACAAAATACCATTCGATCCAGAATATTTTGCTCTACAGTCTATTTCTGGGAACTACTTTCAATAGAATATCCATCCTTTTGTTACAACACAAAAAAAGGTATATAAAAAGGGGAGAAACAGTTTGTAACTCAAAGTTTTCGCGTCTACATTTACTCTGGAGAATTACACTCGTTTAGAAATTTAAAATTCTAACAACGATATGAATTCATTTTATTTGTTCCGCCGAGAACAGCTACAATCATAGCTGTAATTATTTTCAGCAACTCGAGCGCAGAGTTTAAAATACTCCCACGAGTGGTGTTGAGCTGGAACACTAGAGTTTGTACCGGAGAAGCAAAGGTAACAAGATATTTGGTTAATTAAATCATAATAGTAATTTACCAGCATCGATGATGGAGACCAATCCTTTCAGTGCTCGTATTCTTAGAATGAAAATAAACCAAATAATTAATTAAGATATGGTGAGTGAGAATGAATTGTTTAACTAGGTATGACCTATTTCTTGTTTAAATTTGAAGTGAATATAAAGGGATTTAATATATAAAATAAAGAATTATTATGTAAGTATTGCAATCCGTTAACTTAACATTTATTAAGATAATGTACAATAAATGAATTAATTTTAATTTAGAAAGCGGTACAGATGACCGGAGAGAAATTTAATAAGGGTACGGACAAGGTAATGAAGCCTAGACGGTTTGGCGCCAGACTCGGTGACATCTGGCAATAGCAAGCTTTCCGCCCTTTATCAGCAATTAAAGACCACTCTCTCTTTCTATCAATCACTATTATTGAATTGATTATTGCCTTTTTTATGATAAACAATAAATGCTTATACACTATTTTCCAAACTTTAAATTGCTTATGAATTAACATTGATACACATGAGATCTGTTATAGGGTCGTCTCTGCGGATCTTCTCATAGAAACAGAGACGGAGACACAAACCCTAAGCTCTTTCTTTTGATTTCCTTCGGTAGCGTGGACCCGATTCTCTCCGTGATAACTATTTATCTTTCGTCTTTGGGAAGAGCCATTCAACCAACTCCACTGATGTTTTGGGGGAAAACACCATGTCTGCTCATAACTTTAGAAAAACCAGTCCGGCGCCAAAGTGTCTAGGCTTTATTAGCCTTTCTGTAGCCTCTCAAATTTCTCTTAGGTCACCTGGTTTTGATTGTGTACCGCCAAATTCCGTAATAAGCTGTGTTTTACCAGTACAAATTGATTTAACAATATTGATTAAGCTGATACTGTAATGTAACGTAGCCATTTAGCTTGCAGGAACTAGTTGAGCAAAATAAATACCAAATAGTGCTTAAATTTATTGGAAATGATATGCCAAAATATATAATAATTGAGCAAAATTAAGTGATAATTGGAGTGATGTATGACTAATGTAAAGAATAGAATTCAATAAATTAGCCAGGTTTTAAATTTTATATTGTCTCTTCGTTATTAAGATTGTTCTATTATATCATTTCTAATTAACACACATTAACCAAATTATAATTACAATTCCTTTCATTATTATTTATTAACAGTAAAAGGACCTTTCGGCTGTGTTCTCCATTATCATTCTCGATAAAATTGACTGTTTGTATACGCCGCATACAAATCGAAACGCATGCAACAATTTCGACCAACTTTTGTACCCAACCGTTCTTGCGTTCCGAGAACCATCATTGCCGGGTTAAGATACGACTACCTCTCACTCCTAGCAGCCGATATTTTGGACGAATAAATACTTTTCGGGGTCAGTAACTTTTATAGTGCTGCCCCCGATGTAGCTCGTGTTTAATTTTCGAGTCGACACCCCTTGGATCGATTCGGCATCCCTCCGTTTTTGTAACCCTTTTCCTTTCCGATTCTCTAAATTAGCTTTACGCTCTTTATCTGAGTGTCAATAGAAGCATTTTTCTCTATCTTTAATACCTTTTCTCCCGATCTTGTTTATGAATAATATTAATTCTAATGGAAAGGGAGCAACCGTAGGTTTAAGGGGCGTTTTATAAAATAAACGCGAAAACCCAGAGATTCACGTCTATTCTGGTATTTTGAAGCCGCAGAGTTAAACTCTAACATCAAAAGTGCAATTTAAGTTGTACTTCACTCCAAGGTGGGGTTTTAATCCGCTTAGATTGAGTAAAGAGCGTGATGCCGCTTTAATCACACATTGACCGAGAGATTAATGTTAAATGAAATATTGTGCCCAATATAAATAAACAAATACCAGGCTAGAATATTAACAGTGCAACTCAGGATACAGAACTATTGTAGAAACTATTAGCGTGGAAACTCAATAACCTGCCCTTTAACACAAAATAGATGCCCTATGCATCAAATACGTATTATTGTTTCCAACCCACCCATAAAAATCCCTTTCTATACAAATATCACCAAAATATATCACCAAATAGACTTCGTACCGCTACATAATTACACTTCCCGTAGTGTAATGATCAGCGCCAATGGCTCGCACAACAGAGGTTTCGGGTTCGAATACTGGCAAGGGCACGGATGTTGTTTGTGTGAGTTTCCATTTCGCGAAACCCCTCGTCAATGGTCATTATCAGTATATGCTATTCACGATAATATTAAAGGAAAAAACCTGCAGTAACCCCACAATAAAAAAATCTATAAGCTGAAATGTAAATTTAAAGTTGTATATGGACAAAAAGGTAAATTGGATACGTGGGTAATGTCTATATTAACAGTGCGATTATAAATAAATCTTTAATATAATGATATAGTATTATTTGTCGAGAAACTGACACATTATTTAACATAAATGAACATATTTACAATAGAAAATTATTTAAAGTGATTTAATATTTTGAAAACATCGCAATGAAAGTGACATGTTTGGAAAACATTATGCTATTACTTCTAAAAAATTACATTTTGAATTTATATCATACAGAATACTTGAATTATTTATTTATGTGATAAACCACAAAAACGAAAAGAGATATTTGTATGGTATATCGGCGCCATGGTGGCCATTACGTAAACAACATATGACTAAGAAGGTATGTAAAGAGTGGCGATTCATTTTCCTTGACAAATTATATTGAAATAAATTCTATAATGAATATATAAATATATATAGTTCATATTTCTATAATATTAATGGCTAATGCAGCCGAAAGGCCCAGTTAGTGTTATATAAAAATAATGAGAAGAAATGCATGTTGGCACTAAAATTTTGTTATTATGCATAAATAATTTTTTAATTACTTTAGTAAGTCGAGAAGTCACAATTCAAAGGCTAAGAGGTTGCTTCACTGGTTTTTGTCGGGTTTCAATCAGTAGAAGCGTTTATCATAAACGTACGAATTTTCAACAAAATCGATTTGTTTATTTGAGTTGTAATGTAGAGTGCCTCAAAACACTAACTTTTGAATGCTAATTTTGTGTAGCGATAAATTATTACACATAAAAGAGTAAAGGTAAACTGACGCACAAAAATGCCTTCCCATCTCTGACATGTAAGCAACAATGAATTTAATATTTCGCAAGATATTTTTAAACCAACTCTGGATTACATGCATTTGAATATAGTCCCTGCAACAGTATTGGTCCAAGTAAATTACTTGGCAAATTGCATTTCGCGTTGCATCCACGAATAAAGGGTTCTCGTCTTTGCTGTGAACAGAAAATAATGAAGGTAGCTTAATGGTTTGTTCGGTGTTCTCTTACAGAGTTTCTTTATTCAATCCGAAGAACAATACAACGGCATTTGAATGCGTCGGAAAGATGAAGCCAACCCGCTCATTACGCGCGAAGGTGAACCGAGTTTTCTCATTTATACCACAAGGAAACGTCAGTCATGATTGCTGATATGTAGGTCGGAAGGTCACTGGAATCATAATGATAAGTATTCTACATAAGAGAAGCAAACTCAAATTTCATGATGGAAAAATTATTATTTATTTGGTTGGAGTTGAAATGATTATACAGTTTGTTGAGAAAAATAAACTAAATTTCTTACATTCTTGTATGACAGAGTTATTATTCAGAAGATTTCTGAAAAACAGACATTTTCGACTGCAATAAACGCACAAAAGAATAATTCTATTTACTCATCAAACATAAAACCAATTTACAGACTTCTGATTCTAGTCATACTGAGGCAAATCTGTATGTGTTATCCAATTTTGTTTGATTATTGGGTGAATAGTACAAAAATCCGTAATAATAAATCTGCTATACAGGAATTGAAGTATTTCCACCACCAGTAAAATTCATGTAATATATCTTTGTATAATTATGCAATAGGGTGCAAATTTCTCGTTTCGGCGTATTTAATGTGTTTATTCCTTAGATTTATGTACAGGGAAAGAAGTACTATTTAGATCCGTGATGTCAGATACGGCGTTTAATCAAAATAACTGAAGATGATAGATTTCATAATTAATTGTCATATAAGAGCAAAAATTAGTTAACAGTTACTTTTTCTTTCGTTATTATTGCAATAGGTACCACTATTTCAGGTTATCTCTTCTTACAGAGAACACTTATGAGAAAAATTAATTAATGCAACTGAGTTCAATCAACATCTCTATACTAAGAATTCATTCAGATAGATAAAATTACTATAAAGTATTAATGGTTGTGTTACGCCTCTTTTTTTCTACTTAGTAGGAAGTATTTTCGGACCAATGTAAAAAACATTTGTTAAACTCTATTTTTCCTCTTTCCAGTATTTCACGTCGATATATCATTCGTTCTCTTTTCCTTACCCACCTATTTCTTGTATTGGCGTGCTTGTTACAATAAAAGGTTTACTTAACGTCCATTATCGTCAAATCCATAGTTTGTTTATATTAAATTTCGACTTCTGTGACGACGGATTATTACTTAATCTTTAAATTCAGAACACATTTAACGATGGAAATGATTTTTGTAGGTAGCACACTATTCCAGTTTCTAGGTCTTTGCAACCTGTTACTAAAAGGGTTTCCAAATGCTGCAGATATTTAGGGAATTGAATGAACGGGACATCCGCGACGCTCGAGTATTCGAGACTGAGTGTCTTTAGGTTAGACATTTTCAGTAAAGACGCTGCATGCACTTGGAATAGGTAAAAGTCAAGATGTCTGAGATACAACTCCTCGATATTTGCACATAGGGCGATATATGCCAGGGACTTTCTGTTCAAACCAGAGCAGTACGAGACGTCCAGCACTCGGAGGTTTGAACACCTGTGAACACCTTCCAGAGCAGCGTCAGTCAAGCGTGTGTTCCGTAAAAGGTAAACTTTGTGCAGTTCAGGACAATTGTTCCACAGGGCAGCGACAGTCCTGTCGTCAAGGGCTTCTCCGCAACTCAGGAATATTTCACGAATGTGTGTGAAATGGCCGCTTTCGATCATTGCTGGAGTGGTTGGCGACTGACGGAATCCGCCTGTCACTTTGAGAGACTTCAGTCTCGTTTGCCCTTGTAGTTCTTCGAGGGCAGTGTCTGCATCTACAGTGACGTTGTGACAACCCAACAGCTTAAGCTCGAGCAAGTTCAATTTGCACGTGTTTAGTAAATGAGTGAATTGTCGATTCGTTTTGGTGCCCCACCGCATCGTGAGCGAAGTCATCTGATGGCTCTTGCTCAAGAGGACGTTTTCCAGAGAGCTTGCTATGCAACTGTCTACGTTTAACTCCAGTTTGGATAGTTGAGGACAACCGGTGATCAAAGGGTCCAGAGATACCTGAAACTCGTCGCCGGAGACATCCAGAAGTGATAATGTTCTCAGCCTACGCAGACAACTTACAGAGAGAATGCAGTCAGGAGCTCTGCACAAGCTTCCAGTCAGATGCAGTATTTCAACGTTGGGGCAGGTCTCTGCTAATTCTACCAGAGCATCTTCGTTACCCAAAGTGACTTTAAAAGCAGTGCTGCGCCATAGCTTCCTGTCATTGCTAATGTCTCTCCAACGTGAACACACTCTGGGCAATGAAGCTATCAGGTCGGCAATACTTGTAAAGGAGAATATGCGCAACAGCACTTCATCGGGAAGGCAATCTATTTCCGTGATGGGTTCCTCTTCTAACTGAAATATAAACAAAGAGCAAAAAGTAATTTGATTTATTACAAATAAATCAACTAATAGATCTTAGAAGCTTTTTTTTGGAAAGATTTCAAGTTTGAAATTGATGTATCGGTTTTATTATAACTTCTGAGACAATGCCTCAATGCCTCTTATGGCAGTTTTGGTCCCTGCGTTACATGACACGTTTTTTGTTTATAGTATACATATTATATTTGGTGTATTATCGTTTGGAAATATTAGTGTATATCTAATAATTCCTCAGCTTCGAACTTCAGTCTATTAAGTGATGACAAATTTCTAAGTGACTAACGCAGATCACAAGGACAAATTAGCCAGTATATTTGAACGACCCCTGCATAGCTAAAAAATCGAGTAAGTTGCATTTTTAGGTATATTTCCTTCAGGTCATATGTTTGCATGAGAAGTCTTAAGAATGGAAAAGAAAAATACGTGAATTGCTAGATTATTTAGCCTTAAATTTTTTCTGGCTGCTCGCAGTTTAGAATGAGGACTAAATCAGAGAAACGGAGGACAAATTCTAATATCTACGATCGGCCAATTGGTATTTAACGAGTTACAACCAATAATTAATTAAGTCCATCAAACCACGCCCTGAAAATTCTGGCTATTCAAACTATTAGGTCTAAGCCGAACATTGAAAGTTTTATTTTTATTTATTAAAGCACTAACTGCTATGCCATTAGCGATTGTGCTCGATTATGGGGTACCGCAGTATGATCACTCAACAACTCAACGTCCAATCCCACGTCAGGATTCGAACCCGGGACCTCTGTGGCGTGCCTCACATCAGCGACGTTAACCACTACACCACAGGAGGCCGGCTATTGAAAGTTAAAGGTAAGCTCTTTGTCCGAGAATTTCTTCCTGTCGAAAAAACTTTCACTTATATATTTTTTTACATCCAATATATAGCATTATTAACCGAACCCCTATAGTAACAAATCGGTTAGTTACTGACAATGGTTCCAATGGAGTATCCACGACTTCTAGAATATGCATCCAACGTTCAAACCGAATAAAATCGTATCATACTTCAGTTGAGTTGCGGGGAAAAAAGATAAGATTTAATATGTTTGAGTGAACATTTTCACTTTAGCACACATGTAGAGAAAGTAAGCTAATGCATGTTTCTTTATCTTATACTTCAGTTACATCCTCACATAACTGAAACACTTTCTTTGCAATTTTTTATACTAGAAATAATTTACTGTTATAAAACTTAAAACGTCTGATAAACTTTAATTGATTTCCTCTTCAAATCTATTTGGCTGATAAATTTCTGAACGTGGAATAAGAACAATCAAATTAAAAAATACCGAATACTGAGGTTGAGGAAGACACTTTAAATGATTGCATGGTTCATATTTAAAGGTTTTTACTCAAAAAAGTCTAAACTAAAAATTTAGTCCACATTAATCGATTTGACGTTTTTCAGTTAACGTACGATACAGTTTTTTTATCTCTCCATCTTTATGTTGGCCTAAAAATAAAGCAACATATTTCCATTCTTACTATATTTCTTAGTAGAAAAATCCGTTGCTAAAGTTATAAACGCGTTCTGATAAAATTCTTTTAGCCGAATTGAACTAAAAAACCGTCATCCTATTACTCAGACATGCAAGTGAACTACTTTAAATAGCGAGCAATTTATCAGCAACGTACTTGCATTACTGATGATCATAAACAGTGAGTCGTGCTGCGAAGAATGTTCTAGTATATAATTGTAGCCATGGCGCAATAAAAACGTCTCAGAAACTATAGATATTTATACTACAGGTTATTGCGCTCCGAATGTGATACCAACTTTTGCAGAGTAAAATTCTTTTCACGATTTACTGCGGGTAATTGTAATATCACTTGTTAGTTCAGTATAGATGTTTACTTCCTAAAAGTTCAAATTTTGGTGTATGATATTTTCTAATCAACACGTTAATATTTAAAAAATAAACAACTATAAATAAATGGCTTAGCTGTTTTGCTAGTATTCATTATTCAGTCTTAAAAATTAGATTCTTTCGCCGTATACATGTACGTAATCGACTTTAATACGATTCTCACACATTATAAAATTGTTAACGACCACGTTAGACAGAATATTTGGTTTCAGACTTAACACCTCACAAAGTTCCAATGCGCATGCGCGCCCTTGACCATGCGGCAAACCTTACAATATTTATCTGAATTATAAGGTCAAATTTGGATAAATGTTTTTTCAATATTTATTTATAAATTAAATATGCAGTAAGTCGTATTTGTTAGCAATGATGATCAATTTTACAGACACTAATAAAAAGGTAAACTGAAAATACGGTGGATGTTTTCAAGTACAATACAAACTGGAAAATCGTTGACAATCCAATATAAATTAAATAGGTCCAAAGAGAAAAAGTAAAAGATATCAGGTGTGGGTTAAGGATCTGGGAATCAGCAATTTCAACTTAAAACCACTATGGGCGGAGTTGGAAGGTGATGGAATTTTTTTAATATGCGGAAACGGCTTACAAAATATCTTACAATAAAAAAACTCCAGACTCGACTTTAAAATAATCAATATTTCCGTTCCTAATAAAGCTACAAATACATTACCCCATATGAATAGGAATAGTTAAAATTCACTTCACCTTGTGGCCAAGCATTGTGTTGTAATTAAGGTTCAATTTAATGATTTCAACTCAATCTATGTTAGTCTAACAAAACAAGCGTTGAAAACTAACATTAGGAAGCATCTCTTAACTTAAGCTCCCAGATAATAAATACAGCTTCATGTCAAAACATATTTTACCTACTAACTATTCCTTTGATTGTGATAATCTTAAAACTCAGGATATGGAAATTATTGTTTTTGTAGACACCAAAATAAAAGTCGGAGTCAATTAATCAAATTGTTTTTTAAGCATTGAGATTGATACAAACAAGGTAAGTCATGTCTGACTCTATTATCTTCGGTTCTGTACATTTGATACATGTATTCAGTCGTTTTCAGTGGCTGATGAAGTCTGTCGAAGAACAGAGGAAACATCATTCGTAGAGATAAATTCACACAATTTTGTTTTGACCAGATTATATATATATATTAAATGTATTCAAGACAGTGTAATACACTTAATTAAGAATAGACTCAAGAAGCTGTAGCACTGATCTCAAGCCAAGTCTCGTAGCTACAACTATCCCAAAATTCATATTGCACTTACTTCCTATAATGGTCTTCACATTATTCCCTCAGATACTCAAACAATATATATTATATAGTATTGGCATTATCTTTAAATCCATCAACTCTTTAACAATACAATATTGGTGTTATCCTTATATATTACTACTATATAAATTATTATTATAAGAATGGTAAAGGATCCTTTGAAGACTGAGGACAGCAATTTTGTAGCATATGAAATATAATGCAGTTCCATTTATATTTGGAAGACTAAGCGAGTACTAAAATCTATAATAATGGAGCACTGCGCCAATTACAAATTACCAATTGAAAAACATTCGGTCATTACTAAAAATATAACAGTACCAAAGAAAAAATTATTTTCGTTGAACCTAATTATTAATCTAGATTAATTTATGAAATGATTAACATTGAAATTATTAATAATTATACTCTTTATGTTCAAAGTTCATGTTACTCGCTAAGTAAAATATATAACCTTCTTCACACCTTACATCTTTGACTTTGTAACTTTGAACCTGTTTAATTTATATTGACTCTTCGACGGTTTTACGGATGTAGTTTTTATTCTAGTTGAGAAGGAAAATTATTGAAAAATAGCTGACGCAGTAACAGTAAAAGTAATCTATCACTGATTAATACATTTTTGGTGGTTAGTTCTGTGTGGTTCTTCAAAAGGGATCATACTTAATTGATGCCTTAAAGAAATAACGTAAATTGTTATTAAACCACAATGTATGTTCAAAAGTCTACTTAATGTTAAAAAATGGTGCATAAGTATGTTATATGGGTAGTTAATTCTTCATATACAAGCTATTTTTAACCAACAAGTATTCCGTCTCATGATTTGAAATTATTAATTTAAATTAATGAACAGAATATTTGCAAGTATACAAGGGGACTCCTGTGTTAGAATAAAGGTCCGGTTGTGATTTTTCCAACTTAATACTTTAATTCATTTACATATACCCTTTGACTAAACTCTGTTGAAAGTACTTCTTCTGTTCTTGAATTGAAATCATTAAACTAACACATCATTTCCATTTTTTGACTCCTAAATTTAGGCCGAGGAAGAATGTGAATCAGTAAATTGTAAGAGAATCTGTATCCTGGTCTGTGGTCTAGATTACAGATGGAGAAATCGCGCACCTAACGGGAAGTCGGTTTAGGTACCTCAGTGATATATGGAGCATTCCTTATCAAGAGGAGATCCCGGGTTCGACTCCTGGTCCGATCGGGATTTTTCCATCTTGCTTGTTTAATATTAATTTAAAAGAAGGCCAAATTGGAAACAAGACCTACGCAAAGAAAAAAAACGAGCCGTGTAAGTTAAAAATAATAATCAGCGAAATTAATTGCTACTGTCGTTTCAGTTTTCACGAGTTTAGACTTTGACATAAACCAGTGAATAGTCCTCATTATTTTCATAGCCCATATAATTTAGAACTGAGAAAATAATCCGGTCGAATCAAATCCATTTTATAATAACCTCTATTAAATATTTGTAGAGTTTTAGGATGGAAATAATTTGTCTGCCGGAAAAGAATAAGAGATGAACGGCGGAATCGGAGAGAGTGAGTCAAATGGTTTATAGAGTTTGTAATCACATTGTTCTTCGATTCGTTGAAAGATGTATATAATATTTTCTTCGGATTATCATACACTCAGTGTCAAAAGTCTGCATCTATTGGAAACGTACGAAGCATATCGACTATGTAACTGTCAGTTGATTAAACGTTACAATACTAAATCACTTTACCGTCATCCCCCGAAAGTCGCATTATTGCAAGACGACATTGGGAAAAGCGAGTCTGTGACGTCACCTTGACGTAATCTCAACGTCCTGGTACAATATTGAAACATTGGTTATTATTCATTTGAACACAAAAAAAGGCGAAGTTTATTAAAATTTTGAATGCTCAACTTTTTGCATGAAGTTGTTTATAGTTTAATAATAGAATTTGAATTCGAATACGAAATTAATGTTTTTTTTTCACTTTTAGAAGCTTTTGCTCTACCGAGTTTATATTTTTCTTAACCTGAATTACAACAATTATTTAATTTTTCTATCAAGTTTCAGTTAAAAGGTCTACAGCAGAATCAATGTAAAGAGAAGTATATTTTTAATTACAATAATTAAAAATAATAGTACTTGTGCTTATAGTTATAAGTAACCATTAAATTTCTCAATATTTAGTCTCCATTCTTATTGAGCACTTCGTTATGACTAGCAATGTCAGATTTCAAAATAATTACTATCAGTCCTCATGGTATCAATTTAATTATCTAATTGGTTACGAAAGGAGTGTACTTCGCAAACATTTTATTTAATTAAATCGCACATAAATAGTTTCTGACACAATATCACCATTAGGGAAGCACTAATGAAATGTGGCACGCTTTATTCGCATTATCTGCCTGACAGCAACTAGACGGTTCAGGACAAACATTTAGTATTGCAATATTGCAGTGTTTGCGTGGGTATTTGGTGTTGAATGATCGCCTCGTAGTTCCGTGCCAGAGGCCAATGAATTCTTTAGAAGCCGTGCACAATCTCCCACTTTCCAGAGACAAAAGTTCGCGGAAGCGGTTTCGAATAAAAAGTAGCAAGTTTGAGCTCTGTGAAAGTTCAGGCTATTAAGTTTTTACGTTTCTGTCCTACTAGGGTCATTCGGAGATACAACACTAAATATTAGTTTGCTTCCATATGTACTTGATGAATAATCTGAGGTATTAACAATTAAAAATCTATCACCACGCAAATTCGTGCGTAATAATTATTTTCTTTGTTTCATAAGAAAGGGTGAAACCACAAGTCTGAAATGTTAGACAACAGCGAGTGGGTTTCTTCATAAATCTTACTTGCCAAAAACGTTTGTCAGAGTTAACCTTCAAACAGGAAAGTAATTTATAATGTTATGTATCACTGATGATAATATTTTAAAAACGTTTTCTATCTTTCCCTTTTCGTCACTATCAAATAACACTGACTAACTTAAATGTTGTTGTCTTACATCTGTGACTTGCTTTTGACTAATGACAGTTTTTGTCTGTTACGTAAACATTTTAAGCTGTATCTTGTAATGTTTATTTACGGGGTTGGGGTGAATTTAACTTATTTAATTTAATTATAATAATATATTATTGTTGGGGAATATTAAAAAAGAAAAGAGAAAAAGTTTACGTTTAAAATTCTAAGTTTTAATCTTAATAAAACATCAAAGATATTTACAAAGTTTTAGATAATATCATAAAAAAAGACAATTAATTTTGCATGAGTCTCTTATCTCAAGGTTTCACGGTGGGGTGAACGAAGAAGCTTAATTTGTTTCCCTTATGGCAAATGTGAACTCTTTATAAATGAAAAATAGCTACGATACTCGTTGGCGAAAATACATCTGCGTCTGTCTGCTTCATCGTATGATGGTTGTCTGGTGGCTGCGACAAGATCATCAACGTCTGGGCTGACTCCCGTACTCTTCTTCCAGGCGGCTAAGCTTCAATTCAAATCATTCTTCTGCTCCTTCTATTATTTTATAAAAATATTTTAATCAGCAACGGCATATTGGTAGTTAAAATGGACAGGAAGGAATTATTACTGAAATTGATTAATTCCCAAAGACGTAATGAAACTTTGTGTTGGGAATATGGATTATACTTAATTTATCTAAATTGCTCACTATGCCTTTAAAAAAACATTAATTACGTGTGAGTTATATACCTAACTAACTTAATTATATTCATATCTTTAATTGTACCATGTGTAACCTGATTTTTGCCGTAAGGTCGACAAAAATTTTTATTGAATAGACAAGTCCTTATATACATATATATATATATATATAAAATTGCGCAGAAAATTGGAATATTTCAGAAAACTTAACTGTGAGAAGGCTGCCTATTTATCCGCGCGTTTGAATCTACAGTGTGATGTGGATTGCCTATACTCTTGATTTTTTATAATCTAAAACGGTTAAACGGATTTCAATGAAAACTTCAGGGATAGAAACAGAAATTTTAACTTAAAGTTTCGTCAATGTTTCATTTCGATATTTTGCAGATTTCAGAAGATATTACTGTAAATATTTATAAATCCATTGAATTGCCAGGCGAAAAACGGCGTAAAAATCAATTTCGAATTTAAAGCCCTATTCGTCGTTCCTACGCCATTCACCTCACTTGCTGTGCTATTATAAGCGTAATTTGAGAGAGAGAGAGAGAGAGAGAGAGAGAGAGAGAGAGAGAGAGAGAGAGAGAGAGAGAGAGAGAGAGCAATAAAACTCCATCTATTGTTGTGAACGTGTGAAATCGGGCAACGCTCAAAACCAACTGCGAATTAAAAAGTTTGCCGTGAAGCGATCATAACCTCAACCACTAGACTAGACGGACGTGTTCGTACTATATTGATAGATTGACATTCATTCGTATTCAATTACCGTTTCTTTCGCAACAGAAAAACTTTGTGTTTCGTTTGTTTTGATGCATGTTCAGAGGTTTATCGTTGCGTTATTTATTGTTAGTGATAAGAAAATGCCACCAGAGAGGCGTCAAAATTTCGGTTGGCGTACGTGTAACGCAAGTCGAGTCCATAATCTTCGAGACAATGAGATTTAAGAAGAGCATAGGCAGTGATTTGAGGCAAACAGAATGGGAACTTCTCAAGTGAGATCTACCACGGCTCCAGAAGAATCCATACCGTCGGGTTCAGGCGAGAGGCGACAAAACAGACGGTCAAACGTAACATGTACCTATGAACGTTTGGCGTATAGCTTTTGAACGACTCCCCTAGGGGGAGGGGTGGATTTGGTGTAATTTTTATACGTAATAAAGGCTCATATTTGAGTCGAAAAAGAATTCTTGAAGAAAATTTCTTTTAAAGTGTTTTCCCCTACATCAATACCTTATCATGCGATTTAAGTAAAAATTCATCCCTTAAGTGGGGAAAAAGTTTTTTCTGTCTGAGTACTGAAAATATTTATAGTCCTGTTATTGTACCGGGAATATGTTTGACTGCCGAGACACTGGGAGTATATTGTGATGTTTTCGATGCCGGTTTAGTCATGTTTTGACCAAGAATTATATAATGTAGCCGAATAATTTAAATAAATAGCCGGGGAAAACCGGGGTTCCAGCTAGTTAATATTATGTTAGTGCTGTATAATAAGGCGTTATCAATTCCTAACATTTAAAATGCAATCTAAACTCGCATTTGAACTTATGAAACCAAATATCACTATTTATCTTTTGAACTGACGGTTGCAACGTGAAATTGCTGTAGATACGTCAGTTTTTACTTTGAATTGCGTGATAAGGTGGTTACAAAATATATCGTTAAAAGCTAAAAGTAATGTCACGTTCTTTGTTTATAAAACACGCGACATGGACGTAATTGCTTTGATACGTTTGATGCAGTATTTAAAGCAGGAGTGGGTGTGCTGACTGACAATAGTTAGTGAAGATGTTGCCACAAATAGTCCTCAGCCTTCTGCTGGCAAGTTTTGTGATCTCCACGCCGTTTCAGGAATGTAAGTTAGAAACCAAACATGTTTAAGGTATAAGCAAGCAGACTTACTACTAAGTGACTTTAATTGAATTTCTGTCTTATAATATACGTACACTTTGACTAAAATTAAACAGCGACATCCCTACAGTCATCGCGAGTTGTCTAACTTCCACTATTTATCTATATAAATAAAAATGAATTTATTTGGTTTGTTGCTTATACGTTCCTATTCCATAAATCCGATTTAGTTGAAAGTTTTGTGAGTTGAAGTGCTCATCTCAGAGATGGTTTCTGTCAACCTTTCAAAGATTTAGGTCCATTCCTTTCCCAATTTTAGGCCAAAAACAAATGAAAAGGGCCTTCAAGGAATGGCACGCGAGTAGCCACGAACTTCTCAAAATTATTCAATCATCTTCCACTACTGAGTGAATTTCACAATGTTTTCGCTTTATGAGTGCGCATGGTTGACAGAATTGAATTGCATAAACCACAAACAGCTACATTCCAATTCATGCATGCTGCCTATTGTTAATTCCCAATATATAATACATATTATTTTCATCTCGCCGACTTCCTGTGGTCTAGTGGCTAGCGGCTAGCGTCGGTGCCTTACAACACAAGGGACCCGGGTTCGAATCCTGACATGGGCTTGGATGTTTATGTCGTCATGGTCACGGAGACTGCGATTAAGACTGTACGCTGAACAAGAATCACTCCATATTCGTAATGTGTCATGTAAGATGACAGTAACTCTAGCTTCGTCAGGAACATTTTTTTGATCACTGTTGTTGTCAGATCTGGAACTGATGTACGAACGTAATAATATGAGAATGTTCGTGTCATATTTGGAGCGAAATACACTAATAAATTATTAGTTTGAGTGTAGTACTGTGACGATGAAGGGAATTACTTTGAATCCCAAATTATTACTAAATTTTACGATTTTTTTTACAAAACTTTTACACTATATTTCCGGAAATGTTCCCATTCTCAAAAGTTCGTACCTCCCGTCATCCGGCTAAGTTTATATATGTTTTTGTATAAAATTCTAAATGTGTATTGTAGTGCAATAGTAGTTTAATTATTTTAAATAATTTATTCCATTTATTTCGATTAGAAATATAAACAAGATGTTGAGGATTTGACAAGTTGTAACGTTCTTCTGAATGGGGTCGATTTTACCCAAGATATGGTTCCGGGCCTGTAAAAGGTAGCAAGATGGATCCAGAAATTTAAAATTGTGTTTGTCTCGTGATTTTTCGCTTTGCGGTGGTGCTGTGAAGACAAAGTTTCTTCACGTCGTCTTCACATACAGAAACCACTCCTCCAGCAGAGTAAGACAGGGGACGCGTGAAGAGACGACGGCGAGGATTGGTTCATTTCACCAATGCAGCAAAGTCACGACGGCAAAAAAATGAACAAATATTGGAATGTTCTTGAAGTCATATCCCATTTTGAAATTTATTAACTTTTTTTGGTTTTCGTCACAGTATCAAAAAGTGGTTGATTGTATTTCAGATTTAAGTAGTTTATATTTACCGACATTCGACGGCTTTTGAATAACTATTCTCATATTTTTTTTATAAATCGAATTCTGGGCCTTACAAGATCATATCTCAGTTACAAAGACTGTGCATCATTCTCCGTTACATTTTGTGATGCTTGATTGCCGACCCACTGTGGTCTAGTGGCTAGCGTCGCTGTCTCTCAACACAGCTCAGAGGTATGGGTTTGTGCCGTCATGGTCACCGACACAGAATCGATGCGATGACCACGTATCACTCCAAATTTAGAATGAGTCATGTAAGATGACAGTCCACAGTCGACCCGGTAGGCCAAGGGCCGATGTTTCCTTTATGAATGATATATTAATGTGTTGTAGTCCGTAAATTACTACCGTCCTGGCTAATTCCATTATCAGTTAGCACGCTGCTTTAAATACTCCAGTCTTCTCTTCGCAGCACTTCCAATCGTCCATGTTTCTAATTTTAGTGAAATCTCTCTCTCTCTCTCTCTCTCTCTCTCTCTCTCTCTCTCTCTCTCTCTCTCTCTCTCTCTCTCTCTCTCTCTGTATGTTTTCCTCGAGGGTAGGGGAAAATCCTCATAAAGACGGCGTGGAGCACACTGTGTGGGATTTTTACCCTCTAAAAACCACCTCCCTGAAAGCAATTACGCCACCAAGCGGAACTACCCCTCCGCGTCGCGTCGTCAGCCTCGTCTACATTCAAGCTCTGCGACACTTTGCTTCCACATTCCCTCATTTATGTACTATATCTCTGAAGATCAGTGGGCAGCCATTTATATTTCATGTCTTCACCGCTCCCATCAGCGTCTAATACTGAGGATTGGTATCCTTAATACAATGGATGAGGTGGACTATTTCTTCCAGAATTTTCTGCAGCACTTTATGTTTGTTATTAATGAAGTTGCTCCATTGAAACTAACACTAAAGGAAATTAATTACGAAATCACTCTATCGCGAAATAAACGCTATGTTTAACACACAATAAAACAAACTAACTCAAGTCCTCTGTTTATAATCTATTAAAATGATATTATCAATGAATTTATTTAATTCAAGGATTGAAAATGAGATATTACAGAATTTAGGAAAAACCTTGGTCTCAAAATTTAATTATTATTATATAATTTTAATTGTACAACAAAAAATTATATATTATAATCCGGTATATATATATAAAACTGAATCGCCGAAATGTATGAACGCGCGTAATTTCCGAACGACTACATCAAATTAGATAATTATTTTTTTGTTGTTTCGTTATTGTCAGGACAAGTTTTTTATGATACAAATTTTTTAAAAATATTACGGATAAGTCTTTAAGATCTCATAATATGAAAAAAAAATTACGGGAAAATTGTTTTTGTTCCCCAAAGTGAATGCTGGTTGCCTATACTGTTTTACTATTTATGCTCCGAAACGGCTTAACGGATTTCTATGAAAATTTCAGGATTGAAACAGGAATTTTAATTTAGGTGTCATATATGTTTTATTTTATATTTTACATAGTTCGATCTTAATGTAAATATTTATAAATCCCAGCGTAATTTTGGCAGCATGAGAGAGAGAGGGGGGAGGGGCGAGCAATGTCACTCCATCTATTTTTGTAAACGTGTGAAGCCGAACCTGTTCAAAACCGACTGCGAGTTATAAGGTTTGCCGGGAAGCGATCATAAGCTCTCTTTCTGTCTCTTCTTTTGTCAACCACTGGACTGGACGGACGTGTTCATACAGTATTGATAGATTGACATTCATTCGTATTCAATTACCGTTTCTTTTGCAACAGCAAGACTTAGTGTGTTTCATGGTTTTTCTGTTTGTTTAGAGCTTTATTGTCGTGTTATTTATTGTTGGCGATAAGAAAGTGCCATCAGTGAAGCGTCGAAATTTCGCTGGGAAAGATATTATCGACTTTGGCGTCGAAACCGGTGTAAAGGGAGTCGTGTGTTACATTATGAGTTTTAATATGCATTTTATGTAAGAATTCATCCCTTAAGTGGGGAATAAATTTTATTCTGTTAGAGTACTGAAGATATTTTTAGTCCTGTTATTGTACCGGGAGTATTTTTGACTCTGTCCAGATGTTGGGAGTATATTTGAGGTGCATATCGTGAGCTTTTTTATGCCGATTTAGTCATGAGTTGACCAAGAATTAAATAATGTAGAGGGATAATATAAATAAATACCCGGACAACGCCGGATCCCCAGACAGTTTAATTATGAATTCAGAATTTTACTTTATTATTTTGATTACAAAAAATATTAAGGAGCATTCGGAAGGCGCAGTCACCTTTATCCTGTCGAAAATTTTAAAAAAATGATATATTATAGAATATATAAATTTGTAATTGAATACGTGGAATGAACATCGTTCCAGAATGCTTCGGCGCACACAAGAAACTTGTCAAAATCTCAGAATTCACTAAGTTTTACAAACTCCTCTTTCCTTTTCGCAACGACTACATGCGGCGTCCAAATTTTATATATATCTTTTTCAAATTTAGTCTTAAATTAGAAAAGTTGACGCGAAAAATTTCTTTAGGAATCGATAAAAATGTCCATCTGTCAACTTATTAAATTAAATAGACAGTCAAAAAATGTTTTCAACACCGCTAGGAAACTTTCTTCATCGAAATGCGTAATGAATTCAGGTGATAAAATAAAAGCCACGTAGTATGTAATACATAATTTTTTTAGAAATAAAAGATTTGCTGTAATGAAAAGCTGTATAAGTGTCGCCGCAATACCCGGTTTTCCACCTAAAGGGATGCAGGGAAAACCCTAGTAAAACCTGAATCATATATGTCGGGCTAGTAGGTAATATTATCACGACTTTCCGATTGACGGGAGAGGAGTTTGCTGTGGAGTTGCAGCATTCCATTCTCCGTGTCTGCACCAGTTTTATGAAAGTAGTTGGGATAAGCGTACAGTTGTTACCGAATGCAAAAGCACGGGATTTCCAGTCGCTGAAGAGAACTGCCGGAGACGATATTTTGAAGTTACATGTCACCTCTTATATTGATCAAAGTGTAGTGTTATTTGGCAAATATAGTGCCACTCGTCTAGTGAACTTTATATCAGAAATAACCATTTTTATCCTTCGTTTATATATAAGCTTTCTTACTTTTGTAATGTTTCTTCGTTGTAATGCGTTGTAATACCTAACTTATTCTCCCTTACATTGAATTTACCCTATTTAATGTATTTCAAAATATTTATTTTACAACCTTTTATATGGCTCTTTATGCTATTATATTTCTGTATATGTTATTATATTTATTTCCTCAACAGATGGATAATCGAACTAATAAATGTAATATAATAATGAGCAAGGCTGACCACTTGTATAACAAATTTATTGATGTGAAGGCTAAAACCTGAGAAAGTAAATATAATTGTTACTTTTTTAAACAAGGACAATGAAGTGAATGTATTTTTTTTTTCAAATTCAAGGTCCAGGCGAGGAAGGTCCCGAAGGTGTTGATATTCCTGGGTGCACCGTAAATAACTGCGTGTTTAACAAGGGCCAGACGTACAGTTTCTCAGTCAACGATACATCAGGTGAAAAGATACTCTTAGTTAGGGTGTTAAAAATTCAGAAACGTATTTACTATTATCTAAAATTTCTCGCCAAATAATCTTAATCATATGCACCATTAAAACAAATTACATTTATAATAGATAATCAAATAATTCTATATTTTAGGCTAAATAATAACCTTATTCCTAAGCAACATTAATAATCCAGGAAAATTTTAATCGACTATATATATTCATACATATCCAAATTGTTTAAAGTACAATTTGCTCTGTAACGCTTTACCGCGAACATTTTTTTCAACTACAGATTCTAATAGGAACTTAAAGATTAATTTGTTCTTTAAATTAATTCAATAAATATTCAATAGCTAATTAACAGTAATTTTCTAATCTTTAGAGGATCGTTCTGATTCTACAGATGGGATTTTCAATTGAAATATTTTTATAATTATGGTTTGTAAATTTGTTTGTCAAATTAATCCAATAAGATATGATTCTAAAAACTTATTTTGTACAGTTTCTATTTTATTGGTAAATTTATTTTTGAAGAGTTAGGTTAGCGACTTCAATAGAAACCATTCTTGGTCGTTTTTGAATTATTAATTATTAGTGTCCATCAATAGTGGTTGAAATTGGCATTGGTTGGTTATAGAATGACTTAATCAAATTAGAAATACCAGAAAGCGTTTCAATAGACGCTGATATTTGCCTTTTTATAATATAATCGCTTTTCCTAGGTGTATTTTACTCATAATTTGTTACTGGAATGTAACTAACAAGTGTAAAAATTATGGCAGAAACTTCTCTACTGTTTTACATGAACAAGTGTGTTAAGATTATGGGCGAACAGTATAACTACTTTCAACTCCAAGAGAGCTTCACGCTATGTCGAAAACAAATTCGGTTATGCTAGACGCACAAGGAGAATATTATCATTGACTTCATCATTGATTTCGGTGGAACTATTTCGTTTTCTCTTTTATGCTATCCCAAAGGTAAAGAGATGGCAATGACGGTACTGGGTTCAATCTCTTTCAGCCAAATAGTAATGAAATGCCAGTTCTACAAGACACATGATTACCTTCAAACATTAGGTTCTAATAAATCAGCCAGAAGTAAACCCCCAAACAAAAAACACTAATGACGCACTATACGCCATTATAAATATATCTGTTATACGTTTGGAAAACTGGTTGAATTGACAGCAAATACCAAATTAAAACCACTTTCACCCCTAAGAATACTGCCCACAACAACAACATCATCAGACAAATCTAACGTTTTCTATTATATTCCGCGTGAGATTGGAGCAAAGCCTCAATCACCTTAAAAGAACACCAGAATTGTGTTTAGTTATGATAAACTTCTTCTTTGGCTCTACAGCCCATTTAGGGCCACGGCCTACCGGGGCGGCTGCGAACACATTCCGAATATGGAAAGACACGTAATTATTCTACTAAACATAAACATAAATTATGCATCCGTTGGCTTTGACCATTGGTTTTTCTTTGAAAACATCTGTATACTCTGCACAAAACGACTACCTTCAAAACGGAATTTCAAATAAAATTTTGAATCGTTTTCTTAGAAAGTGGTGAAATGACATTATATATATGTAATATAACATGTAAGTTACAGTTCCGTCCCAGAATGCGACAAAGTCAGCTTCAAACGACCAGACATTGCGTGATTTAATGCCTCAGTTCGTAGAGGACTCGAGAGCTTCGCGTAGAAATGCTAATGGTTAAAATGGTCACGTTACCGATTATTGGTAAGATGACGTAAGCTAAAAGATTTAATGAGAGTAGTACCGATATGATGCGGAAAAGAACGGACACATTTTCGCAGGCTAGCGATAATTTGCGACCGCATAGATTGTTTCGGTTAACAAAAAAGCCACACATTTTAGTGGTGTTACGCCGAGGCAAAATCAAAAGCTTAGGGAGTTGAATTGTGTTTTATTGAGCCGACGAATATTAATCTTTTGGTGTTTCAGACGAATTGGCCGAAGTGTGTTTTATTTCTGTTTGAGTGTGTAATGATCACGTCCTGTTTTAGATGATCTTTTCTCATTAGTCTGATGAATCAATGGCGTGTTATTGTTTCTTTAATCTTTTCGTATTTTTCTTGTGGCAAATAGAACCTGGCGCCCTAATAATGGAATATTGAACTGCGCCTCGACGCGACGAGAGCTGCAGCTGAGGCAGAAAAACGCGAATGAAACCGTACGGCCCCCGATTACGTTACAATATATATATATATATATAAATTAAAAGGTTTATCCAATATTTATTTATTTAACACTTATATTGCTTTTGTTACAATTTTATAATTAATATCGGCTATTTTAAAATTTTATTATTAAAAGAAACTTGCTGAAAGTAGTTATGATGCATTGGAGGAATACAAGTTAACAGATCCATTATGTTGCTAAATATTTCGGATGTAATGGCCTGGCATTATATTTTCAAATTTTTTTGTTTTTCTTCGTCCGCATTTTCATCAGATGAAAATATTCGTCTTCTGAGAATTTCATTTTCTAGCGGTTTAGTCGTAACGAAAGTATCTCGTTTCATTTAATGCAAAATAATGTTATTATGTTTTCGGTATTGTTTTGTATGATATAATAATCTTTAGGAATATACAGTAGTTATTTGTTTGGATGTCTCGATAGTCCCAAAATCGGCATCATTGGTACATGACAATGTCCAGAATATAAAAAATTGTGATCGACAATTTCTATGGTATATTGTGGAGGACAGTACAACTTTAAACCACATTAAAACCAATTTTAAATTCCTATTTTATCATATTATGCGTTCCTACACCATTCATACCACTTACTGTGTTCTAATAAGATTTATTTTGGCAGAATCAGAGAGAGAGAGAGAGAGAGAGAGAGAGAGAGAGAGAGAGAGAGCATTCTCATTCCGTCTGTTGTTGTAAACATGAGGAAAGCGAGACCTGTTCAAATCCAACTGCGACTTATAAGGATTGCCGTGAAGTGATCATAACCTCAACCACTAGACTAGACGGACATGTTCGTACAATATTGATAGATTGACATTCATTCGTATTCAATGACCCTTTTCTTCACAAAAGTAAAAGTAAGTGTGTTTCGTGTGTTTTGATGCGTGTTTAGTTGTTTATCGTCGTGTTATTTATTGTTAGTGATAAGAAAATGCCACCAGTGAGGCTTCAAAATTTCGGTTGGCGTACGTGTAACGCAAGTCGAGTTCATAATCTTCGAGACAATGAGACTGAAGAAGAGCGGAGGCAGCGTTTGGAGGCAAGCAGAATGGGAATTTGTCAAGCGAGATCTACCGCGGCTCCGGAAGAATCCATACCGTCGGGTTCAGGCGAGAGGCGACAAAACAGAGGTCAAACGTAACAATTACCTATGAACGTTTGGCAAGAGAGAGGGAGGGGTGGAGTTGGTGGAATTTTTATATGTAATAAAGGCTCATATTTGAGTCGAAGAAGAATTCTTGAGATCA
The DNA here is from genome assembly GCA_034510155.1 of Eucriotettix oculatus. NCBI lineage: Eukaryota > Metazoa > Arthropoda > Insecta > Orthoptera > Tetrigidae > Eucriotettix > Eucriotettix oculatus. The sequence continues at coordinate 109,777,838 of CM067377.1, read as the reverse complement.
ATTACTTTTATATTGTTTTCCCCGACAATATTTGTGTGTAATTTCAACCCCTTGCAGCATCTGAAGGGTGGGGTTGCAAACGAGTCATATGAAAATAACAAGGAAATTATCAGCTTTGGGGTCGAAACTTGCGTAAAGGGGGTTGCTGTGGTACATTACGACCTTTAATATGCGATTTAAGTGAAACTGAATCCCTTAAGTAGGGAAGAAAATTTATTTTGTGAAAGTACTGAAAATAATTTTAGTCCTATTATTGGACCCGGAGTATTTTTGACTGTCGAGATGAGATACTGAGAGTATATTTGAGGTTCATATTGTGACGTTTTCGATGCCGGTTTAGTCATGTGTTGACTAAGAATTAAATAATGTACCGGGATAATGTGAATCAATACCAGGCCAACGCCGGGTCCCCATCTAGTTTTACTATATTTTTCCATCTTAAACTATAGCCCGGGGCCCTGGCCAACTCTTGATTACATTACGCAACCCCCTTTTGAATCCCCTTCCTATGTTATTAAAGGGGAGTTGCCTGTGTTAGAATCACCCTCTTGTAGCCTGTTACCCCACCTCCGAAAAGTCGTAAGCGAATATCATTTTAAGAAAACGCTGATAGCTGTTTTTTCCATTATTCTGAAATCATTACGTCGCATCAGAAGTTATATTTTATAATTAATTGTACGTATAATTATTGTGAAATAGTTTGACGTTATTTTTACAGACGTGGAGACTGATAGTATTACTCTGACACTGAATATCTATTACTCAAACAAACCAACACAGACGTTCGTAATTCAGGAAGACGGCTGCACCAGACTCACAGCTGGCGATTGTCCGCTGAACGTATCAGAGCCGTTCATTTACAGCAGAAACATAACACTGATTCCAGGCAATGAAACGGTAAGTGTCAATGTTTAAACTATTATTTATTATTATTACTTAGCTGCTGCCCGGTGGCAACTATGTACAAAGTAAGCACAATAGAATACAAATACAATACAAATTACTAATGCAATTTACACTTAGGAACAATTTTATACTGTCTTAGAATTTGTCACTTAGAATTTACTCCACTGCACTTCACTATTTAAATGCTTTTTAGTAAATAATTCACTGATTAAAGATATATATATATATATCCCTTCGTCCTTGGCTACAGCCCATTGAGGGCATGGGCCTACGGAGTCGACTGCGGACTGTCATCTTGCAAGACATTCCGAATTTGGAGTGACACGTGGTCAGCGTATCGATCCTCCAACAGTCTTAATCCCGGTCTTCACGACCATGACAACACAAACATCCAAGCCCATGCCAGAATTCGAACCCGGGAATTCTGGGTTGTGAGGCAGCAACGCTAGCCACTACACCACAGGAGGTTGGCATATACATATATATGAAGGAAACTGAAGTGAGTATTTATATATATATATATATATTCATATAAATATACGTATAAATGCTCACTTGAGTTTCCTTAGCCTACCCCTAAAGTGATCGCTACCCGGAAAAGTCGACAGTATTTCTGCAAGCAAGGAATTCCAATCATGTATTGAGCTATTTACAAATGAAATTTTTCCTGCATCTGTACGTTGTCCTTTTTCTTTAATTTTGAACGTGTGATCAAATTAGAGATATAATATGATTTGTTACTTCTTTCTAGGTTGGTTCACAAATATAAGATTTATATATATATTATTGCGCACATCGCATGTTTCCTCCCATTACTAATAGCTTCTCTTTTCTATAAGAAAAAGAGAAATATAGAAGGAATATCTATAAGAGCTGTACCACGGTGGAAATCAGTAATAGAAGAACAGGAGGTTTATAAGGAAGAGTTGGGGGCAAAATTTTAAGGTCGGAGTTTGACTGAGCGCTGACAGAACTGAGCAATGGTAAAGCGTCAGGAATTGATAGGAACAGCATAATTATCCATATAACGAAGAAGACTCGAGCTGATAGATGCGATAACCACAGGATAATTAGTTTAGCAGCCCAAAATATTAACAATCATAGTATAATAGGAGGATGGAACGTCAAATAGAACGCGAGTTAGGAGAAGATTGATTTGGTTTTATGAAGAATGTAGGGACAAGAGAAGAATTATTGACTCTATGTCTAATTATTGAAGATAGAATAAGAAATAACCGGTGCACATTCATGGCATTTGTAGATTTAGAAAAAGCGTTTGGTAATGTTAACTATTAAGGATTTTGAAGAGCACAGGAATAAAATATCGAGAAAGAACCACTACAGAAGTATTAACATTGGAGGGAAAGAAAATAAAGCACCCATGTTGTTTAACTTATATATAGAACAAGCCATGAAGAAAGTTAAAATGGAATACGGAAAATGAATTAAACTGTAACGAGAAGAAATAAAAATTACTCTTTGCAGATGATATTGTAGTTTTAGGGGAGTCATAAAAAGTCTTGTAAATCATAATAAATGACATGAAAGTGATCCTGGAGGAAGAGTAAAACATAAGGATTAATAGAAGGAAAAACAAGGTGATGGAGTGTAGGCTGTTAGGTTAGGATATTTTGAATTAAATTAATAAATTCTGCTTCTAGGGCAGCATAATAACTAGGGATGATAGAATTATAGCAGACATAAAGAGTAGGATAGAACAGGCAGGAAAGGCTTTCGCAAAAAAGAGGAATTTACTTACGGCTAATATAAGTATGGGTTATATGGGTGTGAAACGATGGGAGTTGCAGACAGAAAAAGATTACAAGCCTTAGAAAAGAGATGCTGCTGAAAATCAGATGGGTGAATGGGGTAACTAACCAGGAAGTTATAAGCAGAATAAGGGAAGAGAGAACAATTTGGAGGACTTTCACCAAGAGAAATGATAGTAGCCCACGTTTTAATATACGGGGGTCTTGTAAAATTAGCATTAGAGGGAAGTGTGTGAGGTTAGAACATAAGACAGGCCAAGGATGGAATACGCTAAAGAGATTATGGAGAGTGTGGGATAAGATAGCTATGTATAAACGAAAAGGCTTGCGATGAATAGGTTAGCCTGGAAAGTTGCGTTAAACCAGTCTTAGAACTGAATACCACGGCAAGAAATATCTTGTGTTTGACAAAAATTATGGGCAGTTAGTAACGTAATAATTTTAATTTTCCAAAATATTATTTATATTCCATTGTGCAGTATGCAAATGTTTTTCCAAATTAATATTAGACGTTAAATATATGACAACCAATTATTGAGAATGACTATTTCTCAGTGACAGAAGAAATTCATTTTAACTGAAGTTCATCATTAAAATCTTTTTTTTCATTTCCCCGTTCAGGAAGAAGTGCAAACAGAATTCATTCTTTCCGGAGATGACGACGAAGTAATCACTTGCTTCAGGATCAACAACACTGCTGTGGGAACTTAGGGATTGCGAGCAAGATGATACTTCTATAAAATTTATTATCATAGATAATGATCTGAGTAAAACAATATCATTTAAATATTAAAATATTATTTTTATTATAAAAATTTCTTATAATAATAGTTATTATGTTACACATTATATTACCCATATTAGCCTTGTTTGAAATTTTATTTTCTTTCTTATTTTTAAATTATACTATATTGTGATGGTTGATTGTACGTTACTTTAATAAAAGAACACTAAATTTAGTTGGAATTTTATTGACTCTGCAAAAGAAGTTCCTGTAATGAAGTCTTCATCAGTCGTATAAAATATGACGTGGTAAGCATTCCTCGTTACTTTCCGAATTTATGTTTCACATTTTTCTTTTGGCAATAGGGTGCATGAGGGTGATCATCTCTCTCTTTTCTGGCACTACAACCCTTTGTGAGCCTTGGCCTCCTCTACAATCAGCCTCCAATCTCTTCCATCCTCTTATTCCCATCTTTCTCAAGTCTGAAATTACATCATCCATCCACCTATATCTTGGTCTTCCCTTTACCCTTGTATTATGATGAATTTCTTTCACTATTCCCTTTGTTTTCCGTTCTTATACATGACCCATCCAGTCAATCCTCTGCGCTTTCACAAATCTAACCACATCCTTTCCTTGAATCAGCTCATCTAACTCTGCGTTATACTTTGTTTTCCATCCTTCCTCTGTCTTAACAGGTCCCAATATCTTCCGTAATATACGTTGTTCAAACATTCTGAGGGTATTTACATCTGAATTCTTTAGGGTCCAAGTCTCTGATCCGTAAGTCACCACCGGTCGTACCATAGTGTTATATATTTTCAATTTTGTTTTTCTTGTGATGAGTCGATTAGTAAATAGCTGTTTATTTGCGTATTATGCTCGATTACCAGCCTGTACTCTTTCCCTAATCTCTCTACTAACGGAGTTGTCATTGTACAGCATTACCCCCAGGTATTTGAAACCTGATACTCCTTCAAATTTCACATTCCCAATTACTAACTCCTGAGGACTTCTTATCCTCTCTGTCCTAGACATTCTCATATACTTAGTCTTTTTCTCATTTAGAGCAAGTCCTATTTTGAAGGTTTCTCTCTCCATTTCACTATACATTTCTTTAAGGAAACTTACTATCCTACTTATAATTGCACATATTTGGCTTGTTTTTACAAATATTGTCCCATTTTGGTCAAATTAGTTAATCACCTTATGTAGTGCTAGTTCAAATAACGCCACTAAAAGTCCATCTCCTTGTTTTACTCCTTCATTAAATACAAATTCGTCACTAAGTTTGTTTCCCAGTTTCACCCTTGATTTAGTTTCACTCATAGTCATTTTTATCAGATTTATGAATTTTGGGGGAATATTGTACGCTTGAAGCATATCTTCAAGTGCCATCCTATTAATAATTTGGCCTTCTTCAGTAATTGCCCCCCCTTCTTTCTTCTACATATTTCCACTCTATAAAATTTCTGCACTACGCTTTGCTGGTTTAATTCCTCTATCTCTTTCATCTTCTTCTTATACATTACTTTCTTATTTTGTTTGCATATTCTGTGTGCTTCTCTTCTTAGTTCTTCATATTTGTGCACCTTACTTCTTGTTTCTTTTTGCAGCATTCTTTCTCTCGCTCTGTTCTTCTCTTCTATTATTTGCCTACATTCTTCATTTCTTTTCCTAGTATTTGTTGCGCTGCCTTCTTTATAAAATTTTCTATTATTCTCCACTCCTCCTCAACACATGTCTCTCTTCCATCATCTCCTTTCTCTAGATCGTTCCTCGCCTTTCCATGTATTCTCTTTTAACCCTCTCCTCCTTCAATTAACTCACATTCCATCTCTTTCCCATAACCTTATCATTTTTGCTGTTCACACTAATTATCTTTCTCTCATTACTGCTTTCACCAGGTAGTGGTCACTATCACAATTAGGTCCTCTACATGCTCTTATATCAATCACTGATGAGGAATATCTCGCATTAATCAAAACTATCATGTTCCTAGATGTATCTTTTGTGTTCAAAACATGTACTTTTAATTACCATATTATAGCTCACTGAAAACTGACAGTAGATTTCCATTCTCATTATTATCCTCATGAGGAGTTTTTCTACCACAAACCCCTTGCTGATAGTCCTTTCTTCCCATCTCGGTATTAAAATCTCCCATTATGATCAGCATATCATACTTTTCGACCCTTCTACAACTTTCTTCTAGGTCGTTCAAAAACTGTTTTTTCTCTTCATCTCTCTTTTCCGTTGGTGCATGGACTGTAATAATTGTCATATTTATAAATCTTCCTCTCATCCGTATCCTGCATATTCTTTCATTTATTGCTTCATATTCCATCAAACATTTTGTCATATTTAATTTATTATGAATCCTACTCCATATTGTCCGGTCCTTTTCTCCAGTCCACTATAAAATAACGTATACTCTGCTTTGTCAATTCTCCCTTGCGCCTGCCACCTAATTTTCTGCAGTGCAGCTACATCAAACTTAAATTTTAATATTTCATTTGAAATTTCACTCATTTCCCGGGACGTACATTCCATGTTACAAGAGATGTCTTTGATCCGTGTTGTCCGCCGAGGTCGAGTTCCGTTACAGACATCCATTGACCCAGGCTGTTGATTTGGTTTCATAATATTTTTATTTTTCTACGGAGGACCAGTGGACTACTCTTCGTCTTTGACCTGTCTGGCTTGGGTGACTCTACCAGGAGCTTAAACTCCCGCCAGCATAGCTCTCGGAGTCATTGGGGAACCCAAACCTCCTCGCCACGATAAGGCGATAGTCCTTGGGAGGATCAGAGTGATCATAAAATTGACAATTCCCCTTGGAAGAAAAAGAGCCATGATTTGTAATGAAGTAAAGTACGCTGAAGTATTCACTTGTGTCGGTCAACGGAAGTGCGAACAAAAGGGACCAGAGTCTTATTCTCGGACAATGCAGCGTAAAACTTAATCACGCCTCTCAGCTTGTCACGCCCTAATATGATACAGCTGCTACTTAAGATAACTAGAAACACGTGGGGACACAGAATCTCGCAACTGGCCGCTGGAAATTTTCTCATAGGTTACAATTCTGAAAAATCCATCCAACGGCTTTTATCTCAAATTTGAAGCTGATTCAAGAGGAGAATTCAGAGCAACAGGAGATGATGTGGAAGAAAGTTTTGAGAGGAGAAGACCACAAAGCTTTTAAATTCCTAGTAATTCTAAGGTAAAAGTAGTGACAGAGAGGAGGGAGGCGTGTCTTGACAAACCCGTACCATGCTGATGAGACGCTACAGTCAGAACGTCACGGGCAGCTACAGCCTTTCGGTTTCGTTTTTCAAACAGTTTCACGATGCCAGTCATAATAGCGAAGGACTTAACTTTTACATGGTTCACCCCGCCACAGGTGATTCTATTTTAATAGTCAATTAAATTCCTTATATATTGTATTTTGAGTGCACTGCCATTTGCATTACATTAATCGGTTTGTTTCATAATTCTCATTATTCACATACCTTTTGTTAAATAAATGTTAAATTTTAATTACTTCTTTCATCGTTATTTATTTTCCTTTAAATGAAATGTTACAAATGACTTCCAAACATGGGACATAATTACGAAACATTACAAGTTGGCTAGGGCCTCCAGGCTAGAGTTTAAAGATCCTGCCCGGTAAAAGAATCTTTGCACTACGAGAAGACTGTGAACGATCCAGGAGCGGGAATATGATGTCTCCATAAGTGCGCTTTACACGGTGTCCAGAATTCATCAACTATCTGAGGTTGTGTAGAATTCTGTCACAATCCACACCATCCCTTCCTTAAACAATTAATCACTTTAATAGTTTCTATAATTAATACTATTTTCTTTCATGTGTGTTCTAATAGGATATTTATTTCCTTTTGGTTGATATTTCTGAAATTGTGTTACGAACTAAATGCGTTCCTGGACTCGGTGATCTATTTTTGCCACATAAAAACATGTCAACACAACTAATCAGCTCCAGTTTCAGAAACTACAGAACACCCTTGTGTTGTTACATGTTTGTTTTCTTGAATCACAAGGAATAAATTAGTTACAATTATAAACAACGAAATATTGAGCATTATTTAGGTTTGTTGGGTATTGATTTTCTTCACTTACTAAACGTTGTAGCGCAGTAGACCACCTCCCTAATTTTAATCTGAAAACGTGTCTGCAGCTATAAAAGATTAGGCTTGTTTTGCTGAAGGAGCGTTCACCCTTAAAATTTCCCAAGGAGAGCTTTCCTTTGTCAGCGAAACAAGATACTTCATAGTGTTACATGATTTGTTCTCTATGACAAAGCCTTCACCGGATCAGAGGGTATTTCAATTTATACTTCCAAACAATCAATTATTGCCTTACATTGTTGTATCTAGCCCTATTTGTTTCCTTTCCTGACCACATGACTAGTTGTTTTAAAAGTCTGGCCAATTTGGCAACCATTTTATTATTAAATTGCTGCTACTCTAGCAGCCGATATTCTAAACTCATCAAATAAAATAGAAAAAGGTTCAAGTCTTCTAATTTTTCTAAACGGTAATAGTATATGTAGTTTTGACATCATCGACTTATTTTCTAATAAATGAATAATAAAATCGCAATCGTCTAGGAATCCAAGATAAAGTTTAGTTTTTCTTAAAATTACAGTTTCTTTCTATTTTCTCCTTTACTAACTGATTCTTTTCAAGAATCTATATTTTAGTTCCTTATCACACTCTAATTCAAAATAATTGCTTGTGGGAGAACTGGAAGAGCTACGAGTTTCTCTTAAATCTTGAAAATAATTTTTAAATTCTTTCACTGGATATATAACTGCATCATAGAAAACATTTTTTTACCGACATCACACCATTCCTCCTCTGTTTGTAATTTGTACTTGTAGTACACATTGTTTCTTCTGCAGCATCTGGAAGATCTGCAAAATTGTCTTCAAGGGAAGGACTTCACCCACAAGTTGTCTTAATCTTTTATCGACTCCTGCTCTTGGTTTAGGTTGCTGCCCTCTTCCTATCAAGCTGGGCTACTTCATTCTTCTTGATAAATATTCGTCCTACTAATTTAAATTTCATTCAGTGTTCCGTGCCCCCCTCCAGCTGTAAAAATATAAATTGCTTATCTTTCAAATTCTGATTTAGCAGTAAGAAAGAAGCTTGGCTTGTATAATAGCTCGAAATGCAATAAAATGGCTGTACAGTTTCTAAACAAAAAATCAATCACACACGCTAATATTGCCTTTTATACTTCTTATGCTACAAGAAATGATAAATGTCAATTTGTGTATCTTAGCATAAATTTAACATAAATGATACACTAAAATGATCATCGTAGAAGCACACGGTGAAATTTGGTAAAAATATTATTTACGCTTCTTCTGCATGCCTGCAACCGTGTTTTTCTTCTGAAAGTCGAACAAATAGTTTGGTATTCAGTGAAATGTGTTTGTGCAGAGCGGCACGATAAACCACGCGTAAGGCAGCGGGTTCGATAAAAGCGGCGAGCGGTAGGGAGCAGGTAGTTAGAGCGGACCCGCTCACTTAAATGTTCCAATATAATTCAATAGGTTCGTGGTTCCATTGGCTACGAGAAGGGTGAGCGGGGGAGCAGTAAAACTCCCGCCGCTCAACTTGCCGCTCACCCCGGACATTAATTTTTTGCCCCTGCTGAGCGGCAGGGACTACAAAAAAAACTCTCTAGCCCAACTGAAAACACAAAAAAACAGGACGACGCCAATGTAATTTCGGTTAGTAAAAAATCATTTAATTTGTTTATTAAATGTTAAAAAAGAAAGGAAGAAAATTAGTTTACTTTTTTATATAAAAATATTACATTTATACTGAGCAATCCCTGCTTCGAGAATATTAACAAATTAATACGTTAAGAAGTTGATGTAGTTATTTAAAATCATAATTTATTGATTAATTTTTGGAAGGAAATTACTATGTACGACTTTACAAAACAACATTTTGCAAAAGATGTGCATTACGACTTCAATATTAAAGTATCAAGAAAATTGCTGATGGCAGTAAAAGAAAAATATAGGTCATCAAACATTGGTATCCTCCAATAATTAATTATTTATTATATTTAATAAGTATAGAAAACAAAACTTGTTTCCTATTATCAAATGAGTTTTTCCTCTACTACTGATTTGAGACTCCAAAAAATACACAAACGCCCGATTCCTTATGCTTCTCATTCACTATGCCCTGGTCTACAATGAGCGTGTAATGTGACTGTGATAATACATCACACCAATCAAAATTCGTTCTGTTGTCACATTAATATTTCAAATTTTCGCCCTTAAATTATGTTGTTTAGTGAAAAAATGGGCACTATTACTAGTTCACACATGTTTTTGTGAAATCTTTGAGTCATACAAAATTGGAAAACAACCAGGTCAAGTAGAATAAGAAGTAGAGATGTGAAAATGTCAACAGTGAAGGAAAAGGAGAATAAAAATATTTTAATCCATTATTTTAAGGGCACTTTATTGTATTCAGAATAGTTAAATAGCTTAAACTATAATATATTTTCTAATCATGGTGTAGCAAAGGAACATTAGAAAATAATACAATCATTCTATAAATTGACATAAATGAGCTGCACATTGAAAATTTCATTTTTCAAATTATACAAAAGTATTTGTATGAACAACAATAAATTAATATAAATAAAACTTAAAAGTAAATAATGAGATTCAACTGCAATTTCATAAAATTACATTTTGAAGACTAGATCCAAAATATTTGATCTGTAATGTACATATTTGTATATATTCTTTCAAATTATAAAAATCTATATAAATCAGCAAACAGAACATTTTTTAGTAAATCAAAAGAACTTAAAAATGTTAATTATACAATTCAGTCCGCAGACAGACTAATAATATTTAAATGTCCACTCCAATGCCTTCCTGCTACAGCCAAATAATCCTTGAAGTTTACATAATGTTCCCTCTGTAATATTAACAGCAGCATTCTTATTTAATTCAAATGGATCTTCAACTGTTATAGGACTTTTTAAATTCAATTCTTCATTAGAAAATTTCTTCCAATGTATACAATTTCCTTCTCGTGGACTGATTATATACTGAGAAAAATTAAACTTGTAATAGAAGTCAAAAAACCCAGCTATTAATTGAGGAACACTTCTTTTGTTGGTAGTCACAGGAACAGAAGACTTATCAGTTGAAAATGCAGTTTCCCAACCTAATTAAACATATGCGTCAGTAAATGACATTGTTATGTTAATTAAAACATTTAATAAGGAAAGGAAAGAGTCATAAAAAGGTAGATGGGAGGCACCTTGTGGGGTTTGGAGTTCTTTAAATTTTCGGAGGCACCACCCCCTTCATCAGAAAGTTAGGAAGACATTTCCAGTGATCGGCTAGCTGACTGATAGGCTATACAATTGCTGGAAATGTCTTTCTAAATTTCTGATAAAGGGGGTGGTGCTTCCAAAAATTTAAAGAACTCACAACCTCACAAGTTACCTACCATCTATGAAACTCAGGTAAGTCACCTACTTTCTATCTCCCTTTCCTTATTAATTATAAGTATATAATATATATATATATAGACACACACACATACATACATACAAGGTGTCCCATCTGAAACAGTACAGCTAAATATCTCTGAAGGTTGGCAGGTAACTAAAAAGTTCAAAACAAAAGTTGTAGAGTTTTGAGGGGGGCGTTCGAGCTTTTAAGCTAATACTTGCAAGCTGCAAGAACAAAGTCCTTTTTTTTAAAAAATGGGAGCCTCATTTTTACCCCCATGAAACTTTGTATTGATGTGTTAATTTCAGATTGCCCATCATTCATATCATTACCACTCATTTTACTGGAAAAAAGTCACAAAAACGAAGGATGACGTAGGCGATTAGGGTACTACTCTATTCTACACTCTTCTAAAATGAGTAAAATATTTTCAATTTGACCACAGAACTCTTTTTTCGACTACTTAAAGGATTCGTTTATTCCAACACGTGCCAATTCGACTAGAATTGAGTTAGCATCATGACACGATGTATTCAAACAGTGAAATTGTCAATATTTTACTTTGAGATATTTGGCTGTTTCAGATGGAACACCCCGTATATACAAGTAAGAATATGTTATTGTCAATATAATTAACATAAGTGATAAGGAAAGAAAAGACAGAATGAAAGGTAGACAACCACCAGTTTCTTCAAGAAAGGACACACACTCTGAGCCATAGCCAACATGTCCTTTTCCTGAAGATGGGGCAGTTGATTCTGATAATTTGAAGATCACCCTCTACCTACAATGGTGCCATCTTTAAACTTCGGGTAAGCCTCCCCCTTCCTTTCTTTCCTGTCATTATCAATTATGGCAATATATATCATAATTAAAGAAACTGAACATGGATTTGTTATAATAATAATAATTCATTAAGTACATGCTAAATGTGAATATTTTTTGAATGTTTAGAGTTAGTAAATAATAAGTATTCAAAACAAAATATGAACATTGTTTTTCAGACTACTTGCACAATTACAAGACAAAATATTAATAGTGAACAAAATAAACAACACAAATTCAGAATGGCTAATAGTCTATTTGAGAAAAATACTACAAAAAGCAAATAAAAGCAGTTAGTATGAAGTCTGTTTTCGGTGATTTAACAGTGCGCTGCGATAGGTTCACAGTGAAAAGGGACAGTCTGTTTTCTGTTGGTGGTAGGCTATTGTGATGTATCCAAATGAAGAGCTTTTACATGCATTACATGAGTGGTTTGGTGTATGGCAATGCTTTGAGGGCACTTTGTTTGTATGAGGAAAGATACCCAATATGGAGAGTGTCAGAGTAGGTCTTTAAAAGGAATCACTGCAAACATGAGACTTTTGTACACCCACTGAACATTGGGGAAATTCCAAGGTACAAACCCTTAAGAGGAGAAAGCTATTCTTAACATTGTGGAGTAAAGGCTTGGTGCAAGCACAAGGAACTTGTCACACATGACAATGCAGACTACTACAGGAGCAACAGCTATATAAATAAATTAAAGATCTGACAAAATCATAAATTACAAATAAAAAATTAAACCAATTTCTCAGGAAACAATATACTGTATATATTTATTACAATTTTTCATCCATAGCTGTGGAATTCAAAGGTAAATTTTAAATTTTGGCTGTAACTGTCACTGGATGCAGTGCATGACACTAAATTATCAGCATATGTATATAGATTTATCCATTTAAAATTTACCTGAATAAATCCACAAATATGGATGAAATGTTAGAGATCTTAAATAAATATCTATATTCATATCATCATCTACAGTGTGAATACATCTTGTCTTCTGCAGATTATCCTGCGATGTTAATGTTCAGCCAGTGGTTCCCCCAATAAAGTAGTATGTATCTTAACTTTCATAAATAACACAGCATTCACAAGGAATAGAGTTCAGAAGTTTCACAACCAGTATGTGTGGGGAAGGACAAATCTAATGCAAGTATCAAATTATCTGACAGAGATTATCTAAGAAGGCATTCTTGGTGGCTGTTGAGACCTTGTGTTCTTCCAAAGTAGCTAAATGGATGTAACTACTGATATTTCTTGTAGAATAGATTACATAATGATTTAGAAGACACACTCTAGTATCTCAGTGACAGCTGTTCTTCATACCTAACATTGTTCCTGCATATTTCAGTCTTTCCTATCACAGGTACCTAAATGCACATTTCCCTCACCACTGGATTGATAGGGATGGACGAAAAGCTTTGCCACCATGCTTCCCAGACTTAAACCCTCTGGAATTTTCCTTAGGAGATAACTAAAGTCTTAGATATATTGAAGTGCTGTGAATATGTACTAACTATACATGCACTTATTGTTACAACCTATCAGGCCATTTTTAATTGTGTTTGCAATTTAATTCAAAAGAGAGGTGCTACCTGTATTCAGTCAAAGGAGGTCACTTTGAACATTCCATCTGATGTGTGAACAGTGTGCTTCAGCTAGTCAGTTGGACTTTATATAAACTGATAAAAAATGGAAGTTCAGATAACTCTGTAAACGTTCATTTCCAAACTCATTTTGTAATACACTTTTCTTCTTCTCTCAATATGAGGAATACATTCCTGAAATTTTACTGCCAAGTTTTGTTAAATTCTGTGTATTATGTTGTTGTTGTGGTATTCTGGCCTGATGCAACCCTACATGCTAACCTATCTTGTGAAAGTATTTTCATTTCTGCATAAGTAGCACATCCTGCTGCTTAGCATATTCCATCCTTGAGCTCCCTCTTCTGTTCTTACCCCACACATTTCCCTCTAATGCTAATTTCACAAGACCTTCATGACATGAAATGTGGCCTATTAATCTCTTCCTTCTCTTTGTCAATGTTCTCCATATGGTTTGCTCTTCCCCTATTTTGTTTAGAATTTCCTCATTAGTGATTCTATCCGCCCATCTGATTTTCAGCATTTTCCTAGCACCACATTTCTTTAACTCTTATTGTCCAATTATATATTGCATTATATTAATATTAATAAAAAATACTTTTTAACCAGGACAGTAATGAGGTGCACTGGTTTTAAATGTATTAAATTTAACTATAGCGAAAAACAGACATTAATTGATTTTCTATTAATTATAAAATATAATTGTGAATGAAAAATCATTATAGATTATCAATCAATAACATACCTGCAATTACACAACTACTGGATACATTTTTTTGAAAGAACGATATAGGAGGTAATATTGGGTTTTCAAGAGCTTGTAAATATGTAATTATCATTAATGTTAAGGCATAAGAAGTAAACTGTTTTTTATGTGTAATTTCATTTATATCATTGCAAAGAACCCAGTATTTCAAAAACAAAATAACAGATGATATACGATGATCCAGTGATACAAGAAATCTGTGAAAACAAGTATTGAATCAACATATTTGAACATTAGAAACTTATACATTTTAAATAAGATTCTTGATTAATCAACCAGGTTAAGTCATCATTTGAATACAACATTTCAGCAAAATTAATATCCGCTGTCATCAGGTGCATAGTTCACACTGTCAATATGATTTTCCTGTTTATATAGGTTCCAGGTAGCATACTCTATTTGTAATTGCTGGTAGTGCAATATAATACCTGGGAGATATAACAAGAGGAAAGCTATCTTGACAGTGTGCACTATGCTGACTTGATCCAGTTGATAAATCAAGAATCTTTTATTAAGTAATTACACCATGAAAGTACACTTTATTTGATTATACATTTACATTGTACTTGAACTCTTCTAATTTGACTTAGAAGGTATTAAATACTTTCATTCAAAGTACTGAATAGTAGTAAAAATATATGTGATTGCAGGATTCCAATAACAAAATATGATGCATCAAACTGCATGAATTAATTTAAAATGATTTTGAGATGGAGTGACTTGTATTCTATATGGAATAGTAATAAAATTATACATCTGTGTAAACATATTTTCCAATAGTTAATTGTTTTGCAATTGTATACAAGGAGCTTCCTCCTTGTAGATTGTATTAATTCTGTTTGAAACCATAAAAAATAAGTAACAGACTACTACTAAAACATGATTCATAATGTGAATTATGATTGGTGGCCAACCGTCGACTGATCAGTTATAAGTGAAATTCATAATGTGATCATAACATTTTTATGTTTTCAAAATGAATGAAGAAACTCTACTAATTGAAAGCTTCTTAGATATAATTATGGAACAATAAAGATTTGTAGACTGCGTAAGTGTTGTTCATAATTTTTACTTATTTTTAAATCTGTATAAAATCATTACAATTTCATCAGCTCAGTCAATTTGAATGTTTTGCCTTATATTCTGACAAAGGGGGCAGTTTCCTCCAAAAACTCAAGACAATACTGCACTCATCATGGTGTTTGCCCGCTTTACACTATCTATTTTTCCTGTCAATTAATAAGGACAGGCAAGATAGAAAGATAAATAGGTGGAGGTTTACTTGAAGTGTAGAGATGAGTGTGGGGTTACCTTGAATTTGTGGAGCCAACCACCCCCTTTGTCAGAAGATTACGAAGAGCCTTTCAATCGACGGCTAGCCATCATTCCTTTAAAGTCATTCATACACACTAACAAAATATGTAAATATCAAAGTTACTCATATTCTTAATCATAAATCAACTAACGTCAGTTCTGACCAACAAACCTTATCAGAGCAGTGTTTCTATTTCCCAAACCATTTCGGAAAACTACATCACATCTAGTCTGTGAAGGAGTATGTAGAAAACGGACTATTGGAACTCTGCAGTGAGATACAGGTGTTACAAACTCATAATCATTGCTTTTTCGCAAAATTTTTGTCACTTGTTTGACAATTTCAGCTTGGTAGCCAGAATCCTGATCAAAGTTTCCATGATACATGTCACCTATAACATCGAACTACAGATTAAGTTTCTTAATTAATTTACAAGGCAATTAATTCTTGACACCAAATTAAAAGGTAAGTTTAACTACTTACAGCAAATTTTGTTAGACAATGCTAAAATCAGTTCTAAATAATTTTTTAAATATTCACAAACCTGGGGTCTGTGTCACACTGCTGAGACTGGCTGCAACTTCTCAAGTGAAATAATTCTAACTTTGTTGGACGAATCCCTCCAACTAATGGTGAAAAAATTTACTTTCCTTCAATCAAGACAAAAAGAAATCATGAACTCCTAAAACTACTTTCATTTGATTCATTGCTGGTTTACTGTAGGTATATCTTCTGTACAGTAACAGACCCCATGCTAATGGCCTGGAGGCACTTGAAAGTTTATTACCTTGCGGACATCCAAATCCCTTCCCAACAACTTTTTTCTGATAGCCCTCACCCAGATTGTTCTAAACAGGAATTTTTTTCTTTCTTAGGCAACACCTACAGCCACAGAAAAGGCACAGCTAAGCTCCCATCATATGCCAGCCTGGTTATGTGGCAACTTGAACAGCAACACTTCAAAACCTGTCTGCTGGAACCTTGAAGCATAACTCAGTTCATTGGTATCTTCACACAATGGATCCATTGGCAGATGCTCTTTCCAATTTTCTGCAAAACCTTGACACCAAATTTCCCTGCTAAGTTCACTTGGAACTGGTCTAATCACCATATCAGCCCACATTAAGCATTCCACTTCCTAACTAAAGTTTCACTTGTCATCCTGAACACACCAAATGCTTCTCCCCCCCCCCCCCTTCCACTATATAACATACACATAAGGGAACTCACATTTGGTCCACCTGCACCAACCAGATCCATAATGCTTCCCTAAAAAAATACCCTGCAGATCTTCTCAATAAATAAATATCATTAGAAAAATCCACTATCCAAATCCCAAAACACACCCTTGACCAATATTAGTACAAAAAGTCAAGCCCATTCTTCACATGGCCTACACTCTAACCCAGATATATAATAGAACCTTCCCACAAGATTGGCCTTCAGCCATCCACCCAACCTCTGTCTGCCCTGGCAGGTCCCACAGTCAGGTTAGTTAAGTCACCAGCCTTACAGCAGGAGCAGGTGTCATGTTTGCCGAATCCAATTTTAAAATTTGTGCACAAATAGCAATCTACATCATAGTAGAAAACATTACCTGCCTCTCTTTCCATATCATTTAACAATTTATTGCACACATAATCCTACTATTACATCAGCAAAAACTTATCTCTTCCTGAACCCACTGAAATGGTATATACTACTGTGAGGTTGTAAGTTCATTGTTGTTATCTCATTATTAATGTAAATTTTAGATGTTCAATAAAACAATTTACTTTAAATTTGTTGTGTTAGTATTATTGTCTTATTTCAATTTAGAGGCGGGCAAAAGAACCCAGAATCAATTCAAAGAGTCAATTCTTATAAAAGAACCAAACAACTTTGTAGATTGTGTTACGGCTCACAGATCGATTCATAGAGTCTTGAGCAACTTAATTGAGTAGTAAGCAAATTGCTTGAGTCATTGGGTCTTCAGCAAACTCCCAGTCAGAATCGGCTCATGAGTGAAATTATAAAATCTTCTAAATTAGAGGTTTTAAGACCAAAATATTTTGTTTCCTGTTCTCAAAACCATCATTTTTGGACTTTTTTTAAAATTCAGATTGTTTACCCACCAATGAATTCCTCCATTGGGCAGGGTAATGCTTACATGAGTAAATAAGGGCCTTTTTGGTGACATGTAAAATAGACCAACCATCAAACTCTATGTAAAATAATGTTTTATACCACTTAATGCACTGAAAATTTAGAAGGAGAATATAATTTTCAATAGTTACTCTTGAATTGCTTGGAATTAATATCTAATAAAGGAGAAAGTTTTGATATGTTAAAAGAAAAGTTTTTATAAAGATTCTGGGATTTATACAGAAAGCTGATTTAGGAATTTTGCAAAATGGTATATGTAATGAAAGCAGAATGGCACTAGGAAGAAATATTTTATTAATGTGGTTACTAAAACAAGTATTTGCATAAAACCTTGGCTAAAAGTGAATTAGTGAACAACAACAAATTTTATTTTGAAACTGATGCGATTAATATATAAAATAAAATAGGAAGTGAAATTTTTGAATGATGTGGATAAAGAAAAAAACAAATTGTTTAGGATATGACATGGGCGAACACAAACCAAGAGACATGAGATTACAGGGATGAGGGATATAGTGGTCAGAGTTTCAAACCGACTGTATTGTTGACAGGCATTGAGCAAAACTGCAAGACGGGAAGTGATGTGGTATGATTTATTTTGGTCTGATGTTTGAAGGAGGAACAGTGTGAAGTCTCACTAACACGAACACACAAACAACATGAAAGAGTGTGTGTAGCATTCTGATTATGTAATGAAATGTAAAGTGAATAAGGAATTGCTTCGGATAAAACCATGACCAAGAAAAATGTTCATTATTATACTAAATTTTTGTAATATGAAATTACCTGCTGCCAAAAAAAATTCTGCTAAAGAAAAACGGAGTGAATTTACAAGAACTGGGTGGTGCACATTTGCAAATTCGGAGGTATGTCACAATATATATAGGTGTAATAACTTAATTTAAATGCATGTGAAACAAAATAATTAAAACTTACCATAGTCCAAAAAAATATCCAAGTCACTAGTAGGAAGTGACAATCCCGATACTCGAGATCCAAAAGCTAGAGTCGTAATGTTATGACAGTTTCTAACCATTAATAATTCCAATTCTTTGCATACATGAGGCTTTTCCGTAGATAAAGTAAGTTCTGCAGCTGTTTTTATTAATGAAGATATTTTTTCAAGAAGTCTCTCTCTCTTGCTCATGATGGTTAAAATCCCTTCATCGAGTTCAAACTCTTGGTAATTTGTTTCTAAGAAAAATGAATCCATATATGTATCTTAAACAATAAAACATACACATATTAAAGATACAAACTCTTTCAGCAATAAAAATTATTGAACCAAGTCAAGAAAAGAGGACAAAATCAAAAATATGAAAACTCCTAAAAATTTATATAACAGCTAAGCAGGAAAACAATCAAAAGTTGAGCTACACTATAGTACGAATGGTTATGTAGAGAGCCTGGAAGGACCATCAAATACAAATAATCAACCTTACTTCAGTTTCAGTTCTGGAATTGGCTTTTCTGTTAGCCAGGAGTACATGAACACAATCCCAGAGGTATCCAAATCATTGCAACTGAATACCTGACTGTCTCTCTGGTCAGAACTCTATGAAATTTACCTGTATCACAAAAAGAACCTCAAGATTGACAGTCATTTAAGAAATGAACAGCTAAAGGAGACAAATGAAAGTAAGGATCAGGAATTGAAGGTCAAAGATGGAGGAAAACAATTGTGGAAAGGAAAAGAGAAGCAGAGGGTCAACAATTATCTGGGACAAGAGATGCCATTATTGAACATGAGGGACAATCCTGCCAAGAACAAGTACCATCGTCAAGATGCTGAGACCCAAAGTATGCAAATGTGGATATGAGGATGATCATTTAGTGTACTAAATAGGTCAAGGTCATAGTGTAGTTGACCAAAATGGTGACAAAAAACAAAATGGCACAAGAACTGACTGCTAAAAGTCTGAAAAGCTGTGGTTACAACGGGCTTAGCTGTGTTATATGAGAAGCATGCTGTTGAGCTGTATGACAACCCATGGTTGACAGGTAGAACTTAATTGAGTGCTGCCAATTGATTACAAATTCCTGGTTGCCAAAATGTGGTGGCTTCAAGAGAACAATATATAACAAACGGAACCAAAAGCGAAAATTGGTAACCTACGGGAAATGAACACTGAATTAAAGGTCCAAAACGAGGTGTTACTATAAAACAAAGCATCTGATGCTTCCTCTAAGGAACGCACAATGACAGCAAAATAGCGTGAAGCTTTCGCCTTCGAATTTGGCCCCTCCAGTGTCTGAAATTACACATGAAACTTGAATAAGGTGCTACTGAAGCATATCTATTCAAGATGGTTGAGAAGACGACGTTGAAGATGAGACACGCCTGGGTGACCATTCCACGTCAAAGACGGATGAAAATATAAAATTCTGTATTCTCATTTCAGAAGGTCAAACTATTAATCAAAATTACTGCCCTGAACTAAGTGAAAGAATAAGATAAAATTGGCCTGAATTGTGAAAGAATATGCGATGGTTTCTCTATCAAAACAACGTGCCGGCAAATTGTGCATTGTCTGTCAAGACGTTTCTAGCCAAATACTGTTCGCTATAACATGGCATACTCCATGCGCAGTAGAGAAAGAAGACTAACTGCAAACACCGTGAGAAGTTTTATGTATTTATTTTCGTTCTGACGTCGAAAGTGTGCCATGACAAATGGCAAAAGTATAAACTTCGATTAATAAACTGAGACTAAATAAAAGAAAGTATTAAAAATTATTTCTGTACATCGATTATATCTTTTAAGAAAATAAATCAAGCACGAATGTATAAATGATTGTGTTAGTAAAAATTGTCTTCCTAAAACGCATTTTCATCCCTTTAATCAACATCAAATTGTGGGGGTAGTTATTCGCAAACTTCATGCGTGGCATCTTGATATCATTCCTATGTATTTGTCAGAGAAACATTGTTGTTCCTCCGAACGAGCGCAGTGGCAGTTCCTGGCTACACAGTCGCCTCCGTCGGTTTTTTTCCGTCACCGGACAATGTGAAATGGGCCACAAGCTTCTTCAGTAGACTAAACTCCCGTCTTTTCCCCGGCCCGGGCGATCCGGGTGAAAAACTGATAATGTGAAATCAGCCTAAGCCGTCTTATCGTCAGTGTGCATCAAATAAACTCTCATTCAGTGTAAAACAATTAATTTGGTTTTACTGTATTTAATGTTAATGTTAAAATAGAAAAAATGATATTTTAATGTATACATTTGGTATTACAAATACTTATTTGTGCCGTTGATCTATGGCACTTTAATCCAAAGTTTATTCCCGTTGTGGTAGGACATTAAATGTCCATCCAAAAATGGCTTCATAACTCTTAACGCTTTTGTTTGCACCACGCATCCAGTGCGACCGAGGCCTTCCTGTTTCGAGAGGTCCATAGCGTTGTATCGGACACACTTGGATTCATAATAATATGGGCAAGGCGGTTTCTTGTCTTCTCACCGAAGCACAAAAAAATGTGCGTAAAGACAATTGACGATGACGACTCCTGAATCGCTTTGAGGAACAAGGGCGCACTTTTTTACCGTATTATTATCTCCGTTGAAACTTTAGTCAAGTCACAATACACCAGAAAAAAAGGGGGGGCGGCTCGAGTATGGGGTAGAGGAAATATGGAGAGGGGAAATCTATCAAAGCCGAAACAACACCCAACCACGTCAAGCAAGTCCGGCCCCAGCTCTAGGTGACTGCCTACGGCGTCGAAATTTAGGACCGGCCAAACCGCTACAGTACAGAAAAAATTGTAAAACGTCTTGATAGATGGTAATGAAGCCTTTAGAACTTCTAACCAAATAGAATTAGTTTCTTCACTTTTAACAAAAAAAATAAGATCTGATTGACGTTCAATTCTTCCTTAAATTCGAGCATTGTTGTAAGAATTTGGTCCACAACTGTCGCTGTTTCCTAATTTAAAAATAATAAATTATTACTTATGACTAGATTACAATTATATTATTTAAGGCTACTCAAAATCATTTTAATGGATTAGCTTCGAAAGATATTGTTTTAATTTAACTTTAGAGTTAGTATACTACTGAGCTACAGCTCTTTTGTTTATTGTATATTTAAATTATTTCGTTAATTGGCTCAATAAAAATGTTGTTTTTTATTTTCAAGTAAATGTGAATTTGTCTATTGTCTTATGTTTAACATGGATTTTTAATAATTCTCTATTCATTTTTTTAAATGGTTTTTGAAGCTTGGGTGTCATATTTCTCGGGTTTGCCAATGGTGCCCAAAAATATCAAGCCCAGTTTTGGATCTACTGAAGGAGACATTTGGAGAAGAAATATTGCAAGAGAACACTACAGTCAAAATGCCACTTGTGTCAACTGCCTATTGGAACAGCCATTATCTTTTCTTTTTTTCATGAAGGAATCAGAATGATTTCTATCCGATGGAGCAAATATATTTCTGTTTATGTAAACTAAGTAAGAAAATTACAGTTTATATTTGAAAGCCCCTAGTAATAACCAGAAATTATAAATATTAATACAAACTAAGAAATTATTCCAACTGCAATGTATGTGAACTGCAACTTCAATTGAGAATATAAATGTTAATTAAGAAAGTTTACCTTTATGAAGCCAAAAAGAGAGTCTCTCAGCTTCTAGATTAGCATAATTAAATATCAATTTGGTGGCATCCGTTACCTTATCAGCACTTTCCCTGAAAAAACAATCCATAACAACACTCATTTCCCAAATTGAGTTTTAAAATATATTAAAGATCATAAATTTTCATCCAATCACTTTATTAAACATATTATCTGCCATAAAGTAAAATTAATCTAATATTTATCACTCCTTGTGTGGCTATAATGGATGTGAACATGTGGCACAAACTTTTATCTACATTCAATCTAGTAACACAGCCAAAAACATGGAAAATTTATACAGAAATATCTTGAGCAAATGTTATAAATTATTTAACATTTAACGAAGAATTAATTGAAGTACTTAATTTTTATTAAAGAATTTACTAAGTCTAATAAACAGGATCCTTTTAGTAGATGTGGCAAATGTTCTTAAGTGAACATACATTTTTTGACAGAATTCTTTCATGCACACTATACCACTTCCACATTCCTTCATATTATTATTTTATTTAAATGGTTAATATTTTATAAGTTCCTTACCTGTCAAAAAACTTTACAACCAATGATTTACCATTAATTCCAATATATTGTACAATTCCATATTTTTTCAACCAATTATGTATGTGCAACATACTTGATTTTGAAAAATCTGCAATGTTAAGAATTATCCTATAAATAAGTAAGAACAATTCAAGCTAATAAATAAACTGCTTAACATGCCAGAAACAATTTAATTTAATTAAAAAAGTCACAATGCTCTGTTCCTTTGCTTAGAACCACCTCAGGTACATTCTGTGTGAAAATCATATGCATTCAGAAATTTCTCTACAAAATTAAAATATTTATTTATTTTACAGAAAAAGTAGTATTTATACTCATAGGATTCATCTCTACTAAATTTGTATACTTTTGCACCTGAAGGAGTTACAAGAAAAGGAATCAAACATTGTGTTTTATTTATTATTTTATTAACATTTGTCTGCCATGTTGGCCAAGTTATTTATTGATTCAATTGACGTCAGACAAATACAACTATAATTGAAGTAAATTATAAAAAGTTAAATACAATAAAAACTGGGATGTAACAGTTGCTACTAGTATTTTTGTATTTACAATGTCAAAACCATAGTATAATGAATAGAAAGAGATAGAAACTGAGACATAATTGAATGGGAAAAGAGGGAATCTACAGAAAAGAATATTACTGATTTTTCCAAGGGAAGAATATTAGCTTCTGTATCTAGAGAATTTTGAGTCCAGGATTCATCAATTGAAGACGTCTGTGCGTCACCCATTGATAATTCTAAATGTTAACATGTCTGAGTAAACCTCTAGTTTAAAAACATGTTCTCTAAAAATTAGAACTTTGCAATCATCAATCTCTCCCTTTCCTGCCCATTGTCTTTATAGATGTAAAGCAATTAAAGTAAATGTGACATTGTCAAATTGTGTGGTTTTGTTGGTATTACATTCACTACACCTGTCCAGAATAACGTTTGACATGTTATTTATTCCAAACCTCGAGATGCCAACTATCGATTTAAGGCAGGTCCACTACTCAGTTATACATACCTACTTACTATTAAAATGAGTTATACATATACACACTCGGACAGCCTTCCTGAAGAATGGAGCCGAGGCTTTGGAAATTTCACATTTTTGTAATTCCCTGCACACATACAAATTCCAATGAGCTTGTGCTTTGTCTGGAATGTAGGACATGCTGAAATGAAAGTTCCCATAAATGGAGTTCAGCTTCAGAAGAATTGGGATGTAGGGATTTCAGGGGGGTCAGTATGAAGCACTGGTTGAAGTTGTGGCTATGGTGTGATAAAACCTGATGTGGGTGTATACCTTGATGCGTGTATGTGGTTTATGCAGTGAAGGGTGGTTGTATGTATGTGTGAGTGTTAATATTTAAATATTGACACCTTTGAGGATGGATGTGTTTGAATGAGTGTGTGCCAATATGGGGGTGTTAGTATGCATCTCCCCAACCCCGATCAAGTCCTTGTCTCTTCCCAGACACTTATTGAGAGGGAAAGTTGGTGACCTGGTGGGTCCAATTGTTTATGAGCCAAGCTAGCAATGCAGCAAATTTTGGCTGCTTAGTCGTCAGCTAGCCTATCACTGGAAATGTCTTCCTAGCTTTCTGATGAGGGGGGCGGTGCTTCCAAAAATTTGAAGGGCTCCAAACCTCACAAGGTGTCTATCACCTATAAACTTCAGGTAAGTCACCTACTTTCTATCTCTCTTTCCTTTCCTTATTTTAATTAACATGACAATGTCATTTCCTGACGCATATATATATATATATGAGATAGGAAATGACATTGTCATGTTTATTAAAACAATTAATGGGGAAAGGACAGAGAGATAGAAAGAAGATGACTTACCTGAGGTTCATAGATGGTAGACACTTTGTGAGGTTTAGAGAACTTGAATTTTCGGAGGCACCGCCCCCTTCATCAGAAAGTTAGGAAGACATTTCCCATGATCGGGATGAAGGGGGCGGTGCCTCCGAAAATTCAAGTTCTCTAAACCTCACAAGGTGTCTACCATCTATGAACCTCAGGTAAGTCATCTTCTTTCTATCTCTCTGTCCTTTCCCCATTAATTGTTTTAATAAACTTGACAATGTCATTTCCTATCTCATATATATATTTGCATTTGGATATGACAGAGAAATGGAGAGTAGTTGACCTACCTTAAACCGATAGTAGTCAGTCCGTTTCTTCAGAACAGTTATGTCAGTACTGCATGATTGTCATGTACTCAGTGTCTAAGGCAACTAAACTTTCTTTACACAGATTTACCTCTTTCAGAGAGGTCCACCTTCTGCTAAAAAATTAATTAATTAAAAGTAACATAACTTAAACATAAAAAATACACCTAAACGAAAATCACAATTCATCATAATATATTAATCACTACATTGCAAGTTTTAGTTATAGAAAGAAGTTATTAAGATTAAAAATTTTGAATACTTATTTCACCTCAGACTTTGAAGTTACTATGAAGATTATCAATTCTTTTCATAATATTTTTATTAGCTTAGAGCTCCATCTTTCACTTAATTTAGCTTACAGAATTGTTGTAATATTTTGCATTGATATATCAGAGACCAGCAAAAATATTACAAATGTTCACAAAGTCCTCCAACTATTTCCTTGCTGTTTTTAGCTATAAATTGTAGTCAATTTATGTTATAGAAACAGCATCACTGAGAAGTATACACAAAAAATGGTGCACACAATCTTTTTGTTCTGAGAGAAGTTGTTCACCTTCGGCTGAACAAAGGCAATTTCAATTTGATATCACTGGACGATTGTTGAGTGAAAATAGCTGGCAAAGTCATCATTGTTTGTAAGTAAAAGTAATTCAATTTGATATTATTTTAACCATACTTTATTTTTCAATTTGGATTCACTCTGTTCAAACATTAAATATTTTACTTTGTGCTTATTATTTAATATAGTTTACATAAAAAGGTACACTGTAAATTAAGTTTACAATATGTTACAGCATTAGCTAAGTAAATGTTTTGTATACTTCAAATTAAATAATTGTGAGGACATTTATTTATTATTATTATTATTCAAGCAGAAAATTATCTTTCACAAGTTAATCCTATTTTTAAACAATATTCAAAAATATTTAAAATTAAAACATTTAACAAGTTTTTTATACGACCTTAATATTTTAAAAATTTACCTACACTGTTTGAAATACATTTTATTTTAACATTGGGCAAGACCTCTATTTCAGACACAATTTTCGATACCATAATTTAAAATAAACATATATAGCCTAACGTAAATATTAGTATGAATTATAGTTACCTGATTGTAAAAAAAGATGCAATTCTGCAAATATCATTCTATCAAGACAATTCTTTAAAAAAAATTTTGATGATATTTTATTATTCATGTAGTCAATTTAAAATTTTCTTTTTTACATCTTTTTCACTTACTCTTATGTGTTCTCCATATACTTCTCTATGTAAAATGTAACCTTCATCTCATGATTATTATTCACCGAGAGGT
The DNA here is from genome assembly GCA_034510155.1 of Eucriotettix oculatus. NCBI lineage: Eukaryota > Metazoa > Arthropoda > Insecta > Orthoptera > Tetrigidae > Eucriotettix > Eucriotettix oculatus. The sequence continues at coordinate 109,751,595 of CM067377.1, read as the reverse complement.
GGTAAGCAAATGTTTTCCAATACATGTCGACCATCTATTCCAGCTTACCCAAGTGCAGTATGGCATTAGGTGGAATACACCAGTGATCAGAGTCTGGTGTGGGCTCAATGCAGGCATAATTGACCGGGAATACTGTGTGCAACTACATACAATCAGATTACCCTAGATCACACATGACAAGAGGAGAAATATTCAATGTCAGTAGCCAATACAATGCAAAATGTCAAATTTTGATGCTAGCACACATAAAGCACATTTCACCAATTTCTGTGCCATTGAAATAATAGTTTTGAGACTATCAAGTGATATAAATAAACAAAGAAATAGATTCTTGCTCTGCACAAGATTATGTAAATAATGTGTTATATAATGAAGAAACAAAATGTGAATGACGGTATATGAACGATTCATCTATACACAAACTAGATGATGGACATCCGCTAAAAACTAAAGGATTTTTTTTTGCCAAAAATAAAAAACCTAGAAATCACTTTTAAATTAATACCCTAAGGTGGCAGACAGTGAAAACAAACAGTTATGTTACCATTGTGAAAATAGTACAAGTAATGAAAGAATTATACAAATCCAGTAAAACCTCGTTTTAAGGTTCCTGCTTTTAAGAAATTCCCGCTTGTAACGAAAAAATTTTTAATTCCCCGCGTAACTGCCATAAATTTAATTTTTCCCCGCTTTTAAGGTACCCGGAATAACGAAATTCCCGCTTAATGATTTTTTTAATGAATTTCCATTCATTAACACCTTTATAAGGAATAATCGAGCAATCGATTTTCACTTTTCTTCTAATTTGGCTTAAAATTTGTGTGGAAGGTATCGTCGCCTCTTATGGATGGTTTGACTGCTTTAAAAACAGTCACAATTAGGATTACAAGACCAAAATCATGTTTAATGCGGACGAGACGTCAAATAGTATAGTTTTCCAGGCGACAATCGTTGCGCACGCAAACAGCAAAGATAGGCGAACGGCGACGTTTTTAAGGAACCCCGGTATAATTAAATTTCGGATTTTAAAGTTATAATTCAGAAAATAATCTGTAATAAAAAGCCACAAAAAATTATCGCCTTGACTTCATACCTAAACTTGAAAGTTTATAAATATATCATCTAAATTGGTTGAATTGCTAGTCACTCAAATGACCCACAGATAGCAGAACAAGTCTCCGTAGAAAAAGGCGATCAATTTGAAATTTGTCAATATTTATGTCTTATAACTGAAAATAGAGCGCATAGGACTGGGCGTAACTCCAGCCTTTAACTGCTGGAAATCATGCGCAAGTCTATATAAAAACAGTTTACTGCTGTAATGTGGGACGAGAAATGGAAAAAAAATATTCAAATAATGTTATGCGAAAATAAATTTTTAAGTATCCAGTTTTTCGTCGATTTTCACTAAAAACTCCGTATCACTGTTCCTTAAGATGTATCAAGAAACTATTTCAATGAATTGATTTGTTTATAGACTCATAATGAACCATTTACTACATAAAGAGGGCGGGGGGGGGGGGCAGGAATATTTTCAATTTTGAAAATTATAATATATCAGTCTGGCTTAACCTGAGAAAACTTTTCATTAAGGAATATCTCCTTAAGAAATACCCTAAGTTGGAAGGAAAATAAATGAGATTCATTAACGAACGATTATACTGTAAATTATGTGAATACCCCTACTTAAGGAACACAATTTCGAGTCCCCAAAGAGGTTCTACTGTATTGTAGTATGATGTTCAATAATACACACCCGTGTAAAGGAATATTTAAAATCGAGGCTAAAATTGTTAAGAAGTACAAAATTATGAATATGCTTGGTAAGGACTGTGATATGTTTCTATTAATAAAACTTCATTTTAGATCTGAAATTTGACAAGGCATTATACAAATAAGCAAGTTCTTAAAACTAGCTATACAAGTGAAACTACAGATAAAAACACCCGAAAGTTTTTTTGAAATAATTGCAATCATACCCTTAAAAAGGAAATTTAAAAATTTGTAATTGAAACATAACTGGTAGATAACATGCAGTTGTGTGTGGTAGTACTATATCTGGCTTACTCATAGTAAATGTAGTGTCTCACAAGACTAGGTTCTTGGGCCACATGTATATAATCTACACTCAGACATGTGTGCCTTTCAGATAACACATAACTGCATAGATATGCAGTCAACATCAGCATGCTTCCTAGTGATAGGCAAGATGGTTCTTGAAAGGGAATAGTTCTATTATAGCTCATTCATTGTACTGAACTAGTTCAACTTAACTGATTAGTTCACCAAATTTCATTGATCAATACATACTGACTATGAGACCAAGTTGTCATTCACGTTCCAGCCATATCTCTACTGATCATATTAATCTGTATTCCATAAAAGATCTAAACAAGGATTAGAATGTCAACTCACCATGACTATAGAATAAGCAGCAGCAATTAATCCTAATGAATTCCAGGATATTTGCACAGAATCAGTCACATTCATTTATTCCAGAAGTTTGTTACACGTACTCTGTTCTAACTTATGTGAGTCACTTTTTTTATATAAATCTTTATTTTGTAGCAATTCTGAGGTGTACATGTGTCAGAGTGATAAAAGGGGGTGGCAATTTTCATGTACATCTGACGGATAAGCTTATAAATTTCTTCAGCAGGTCTGTTTCACTTGACCACATACTTGACTATGGGGCTTGAAGGCCAAGACAACAATAACCTTCTTTGGCACAGTAACTCTCACACAACTAAGTAAATTTTTATACATAGTAAGCAAATATTACAAAGAACAATAATTTGTATACAAGACAAAGAAAATTTTGACGATATTTCTAAAGTATACCTACAAGCTGTTGAAATGTAAAAATAATAGACAAGATCCATAAATGTTCACATAAATCACAATCCCTACAAGTTTTTTACTATCTTATTTGTTATATGACTGTCAAATTGTAAATGCTACTTTCATACATAGTCTTACCATACTTTTTGCCTCAAAACAGAAAATGCTTACGATTGTAAAGCCTAAATAAAGTTGTAATTAATGTAAAACAACCACTAATAGTAATAAAAATCTTAAACTGAATGTACATTTCAGAAAGTTATTAATCTAATGTAACCTCTTTTAAAAGTATATTTTCATTCAGTCACATAAAAAAATTTCAGCAATTTTGTTCACTTTGAAGTTTGTAGTACAGTAAAGGTTTTTCTGTGTCCTTATATTTTTAGAAGTGTTACAGATTGGCAACCACAAATCAAGCAGTTTATATTGACTGGATTATTTGAAAGATGTTTCATTTAATGTTATTTCATTTCATCCATCAAAACTGTTTTCCTATAACTATATACAAAAAATAACAGTCTCAGTCATAAATGTTTGACTACTTTTGTATAATTGTATTATAATTAGTAGAGGAAAAGCTGCACCTAACTTGTGTTTGCACACATAATGAAGGAGTATAGTAACAGACTGTTTACAACAGCTTGACAAAGTAAATTACAGTAGTCGTACTTAAAACTTTATTATCTAACCAGAAATTACAAAGATCTGGTAGTTAATGAAGTAACAAACTAAATTATGGTATATTAATAGGTTAGAGTGTTTTATATAAAAGATAAATATCAGTCATGACAATAAAGACAATATATTTTATATTTCTGTAACAATTTCAGATAATATTTGAATGTTTTCTATAAAAATGGATCAATTTTATTTCATTTTAATAAATTTATTTATATGACATAACATCAGTCTTACCATGTTTTCCTTTTAGGATTACATAGTTACTTTCCATATTTTGTTCCTGCATTTTTGTTTGAATCTAAAAAAATAAAAATAAAGCACATTCACATATTAAATTGAAGTAAAGCCTTGATATTTGGATGTGAACAATTCATGTGCAATAGTATTTAATCACGTATGTGTATTTGAAGATACTTTAAAATGCCATTTATAAATATTACTAAAACATCTATCAGCAGCTTCTTTTTTATCAAACTTTTATACACAAGCTTATTAAAGTAAACTTATACAATAATATGAATAAAGTTACACAACCAAATTCATTTATAATACTATTGCCATTACATATGTATTAATACATAAATTTAAGTAGCAAATTCAGCTTAAATTTTATTGTTTAACTTATTTAATGGCGATAATATTATAACAGAATTTATTACTGTAACTTCATTATAGTCTTAAGTTTTCGTTAATGAGCTAGTATTTAAAAGTAAAAATTCAACAGAAACAGATCATAGACATTTATAATGGCAAATGTAAAATAAGGTTCAAGTATTTGACTAACACATCTAAATATTGCAGAGATGAAACTGGGTTAAAAATTAACTGAATGATAGCTTTATTGTGAGTTACACAAAGATTTAGTAACAAAACAAAGTGAATAATAATTTTCACATACTTACATGAACAGAGCCATCAATAACATCTCTTAGAAGAACTTTGCCCTGCAGTTCTACCATGTTTCCAATACCTAAGACAGAAATACTTGCTAATTAAATCTTCCATTATTGATGTTAAATAAGTATAATTTAGAAATAAATGTATTTCAAAATCAATTTTTTCTTTACAGCATAGTTTTCTGACTTTAAAATTTACAATAAATAAAATGACAGCCAAAAGTCAGCATATAAACATAGCACTATTTATTCACAAAAGTGACGTTTCGTCTCAATTTTGAGATTTCCTCAGGCATACTGCAAACATAATATTATAATAAATTAAGTATGGGTTCTTTGTTACAATTTTTTAATTCATGTATAAAAGAACATGGTTCAAATCTTACAAATTTAGCAATACATCATATTTTACTCCTTGACTCCCTCGGCCGAAAAGAAAATATCATGTATTGCTAAATTTGTAAGTTATGAACAATGTTTCTTTATATATAAATAAAAAAATTGTAAAATACTCAGTTTATTGTAATATTATGTTCGTAGTACACCTGAGGAAGTCTCAAAATGGAGATGAAAAATTACTTTTGTGAATAAATAGTGATATATTTGTATGCCGAATTTAATTTATTGAAAATTTGTTCTTTAGCTAACCCTCCCAACATGTCTTGCAGTCTAAGCAAAGCCCTATAGATCGTTAGTTACCTTCACCTTCACCTCCTCCCCTTACAAACTGACCACCCATAACTGAACGAGTACATGTGTACCCATTTCAGTATGTATGTGTTAAAATGTGTCTGTATATGATAATGTGTGGATCAATAAGTGGATGTATTTATACAAGTTAACATGGAGTTGTATGTGTGCATCTCCCCAGACCCCCCCCCCCTCAATTCTTTGCCTCTTCCCTAACTATTGAGAGAGAAAGTTAGTGGCTTGGTGGAGTCTATTGTTTACCAGCAAAAGCTAGACACACAGCAACTTAGATTGCTCAGCAAATGGCTGGCTGCCACTTGGAATGTTTTTCCTAATATTCTGATGAAGAAGGCAGTGCCTCTGAAAATTTAAGAACTCCACACTCAACAAGGTGCCTGTCATCTGTACACTTCAGTTAAGCCACCAATTTCTTCTCTCCCTTTCATGTCCTTATTAATTATTTTAACAAACCTGACAATGTTATTTTCTGACTTTTGTACATATATATGTATATGTGTGTGTGGTGTGCATGCATGTATGGATGGATGAATAATGTAGTCACAATCACATATGAAGTGAACAATTGAAAGTTACTGCTTGTATGAATAAATTTTCTGTGCAATGGATAACCAAGTAAGAAAAATGTTTTTAATGAGAACTTCTTTATAGTGGCAATATTTCATCAACATTTACAGAGAAAATGAAGAATTAAAATTGTCAATTTAACATAAGTTATTCCAACATTTTACTATGCTTAAAAACTTTGGGACAAACCCCTTTCATTTATATATAAAAGTACTATGATATTACGATTAAAATGTACCAAGGAATTTATATATGAAATCTTTTGCTTAATAATCATCATGAGTAACAACCAATGTAGATAGCCGATGTTATGTGAAATAATGTGAACTCATCTTTAGCTCTGTTTGAGTACAGTCATTGCTAAATAATACTCTAATCCTCGTCAATAAAAAAAATTATTGCATGAATATTATATTAGGTGGCAATTAGGTACATCAATAGCAAAGGAAAATACTTTGTTTATTGAATTATATGCTTATGCATTAAATAAATGCATAAAAGATTGGTAAAAAATTATTATTTCACCACTGCACTTTGGATGGAAGAAATTATTCCTTAAATTTTCATTGCATAAGATTATACATCTCAGTTTATATTGGTAGTAATTTTTAGTTAGTATGAGATGATTTACACTACAATGTCCGTATTACTACACTGGCTGTAGTAATTAAATTTCCAAATAGCACAACTTAAAACTTGAAATACTGGCAAAATAAACAATATCAACTTCATATATTAACTGAACTTTCTGAAAACAGGTCATGTGAACATATACAAACATTCAGTATTTCTTCCTCGTTGGTTTTCATAGCTAACGGAGCATGATGGGAGCGCGCGTTTCCCGCACTGCAATTTATCCAAGAAGTGAGGTTTTCAGCGTGACTCCACGCAAAACTTCAATCAGGATTTATATCATTGTCAATATTACAGAATAAGACTCAGAGAGAATGACATTTATCCCCTGAAAACCTGCATAATAAGAGGGATGAAATAAACGTCTCAGATGATTAAGTTGGCAAGCCTTATTAAAGGAAAAAACAGTCGTGAATATGAATATTTGTCTGCTCTATTTTAAATCATAATTCTAACAAGGTAGCAACAACATTCGAGGTGTATACTGTTGCGTGGCACACTAAAAGATGACGAGAGAAATTAAACTGTAGTAAAGGAAACCAAACTCTGGCAGTGAAGACCTTCGAGCAAATGTGCTTCGCGGAAATTATCAGACTGTTGAAAAAAATACCCCGGGTTCTTAATGTATAAGGAACATTCTGGTGATCTGCTTGAATTAGTCACAAGGAAACTTGCAATTCAGGAACCGCTAGTGGAGGTAAAGCGACCGTGTATGAAGAACAGAATGCAAGTGTATCGGTTCCGACAAATCAAAATAAATTAATTACTGGTTATCTACGTTTCGACTCCAATTTCTCTTCACTTTAATAATCTCTGATGTTACTGAGGTAAATTTTGATCCCACAAAGGGTCTGTTTCTTGAACATTAATTATTAATATATCGCGCGAAGCACACATTCGAGCTATCAAATACATAAATAGTTTGGATCTTAAACGTATATGCTTAAAAAAATCGCTGTGGCAACAAAATAATCCTCGTACACTTTAGGAATAATAGCTAGTCGTGTGTCAAGACGATTCGCAGTGGACAACTCTGCCCATATTGTAGTGGGGTAGACATCAATCACTTATATATACTACGGTTTTTGTTGAGGCAAGTTGTAGTGTAAAACCAATTCTGAAAATATTGGCGTTAGAAAATATAATACTGTCAGCTCAGGATATGTTGTACGCCAAGAAACTCATCCGTAAAATGTAATAGATAAGTATAGCATGTGTTAAAAAGATGTCGTCGCAGTCTCCGTATCCCGTTTGTATGAATAAAATTAATGTTTTTAACAATGATAATAGCGTTTCGACAGGCCACTTGGAGGGGTAGTACCTCCTCAAACGACAATACCACCCTTCTCCTTTCCATATTGCGCATGTAAACACACCATGAAGACTCTCACGAACAGTACAGTTCAGAACGCAACTAGAATTTGACGGTCGACCTAAAGTTTGCATTTGTAGTAATTATACTATCACGTTCTCATTAGATATGAACAAACCTGTTCTGTTTAATGATCAGATCGGAACCACACGCTCAGTAGATGCTTAAAGATCCGCCAGTCATATATATATTCGGTCCACTCAGCGCATCTGATTCACCGAAATGAATATCACCTTGCTTCCATTAATTCGTCACGATTCTCCAGTGAATTTGACTTTATAGTTTATTATAAAAATTATATGCATTTTTAATATTTACTAATAAATAATGAAATAATTATAAAAATAAAATAAATGACTAGATACTTGATTTTTATTACTGATATATTGGTCTCGAATGAATTTGGATTTTCTTTTAAAGAGGAACAAAATTACTGGAAATATTCATACATACCCTTATATAGTAATTATTAATTTCTGTCCCTCCCACGTCCGCCGTTTCAAATCCCTTCCTATGTTATTAAAAGGGAATTGCGACCACGAGGATTACCATCATGTAGCTTGTCACAATAAAAAGTAGGGCAATGAGTAAGCGTTTTAAAAGGCATATACAACAATGTCGTTGACTGCGTCATCAGTCTTAAAGTTTCACAATTTAAAAATTTTTAGTCGTATATGAGCTGAATTTTATAATTATTTTGTACTGATCTTGTACATACGTCCTTTATATTAATAGTATGATGAATTTCCGTAATTAAGGACATGATCCAAATTCTACTCCGATAATATAAGAAAATTAAATGAATTTGTTATAATGTTTATAAAAGGATAGAATAGAGTGAATCGATTTTGAGATGTTAAAGTTAAACATTTAGCAAGAATACGTGGACCAATACGTGGCACACGGGATTTATACGATTATATTCTGGACAATCAGATAAGAGAATATATTAACGTTCGCACTTAATTAAATTTCGCCAAAACAATCGCGACACGATAACGTATTCAGAAAGAAAGATATTCTGATTCACTCACTAACTGATAAAAGGGAGCTGTGGATCACGGTCCGCGCGATCTGATTCATGCGTGATTCAAACAGTTGGTTGTTCTCGGATCACAAGAGCGCACAGTGGTCAAAAACTACAAAACGTGTGACAAAAGTCAACAAATTAATCGAAAGTATTGAAACGTAGTACACTTATATATCTGAGGTTGCCGATTTAAAATTTTATTTTATATATTTTATGTGAAACAAAATGGCGGACATAAAATTAATAAAATATAAGTAGCTAATAAAAATTAGGTATAATAGGGGTTTGTAGGTCCCATTACTCTGAATTTGATATTTATTTTGAAAAACAAACTGGTGGATCCAACGTGGAAGACGTAATTTTGAAAGAAAGTTTATGTATATATAATATGGAATTCAATATGGCATATTTCCCAGTATTCTTTCTTTTGCATTTAATCATAAATCCTTCCAAGTTTGTGCTGGAAGCTCCCAACACCCTCTTCCCCAAACGTAATTTCTTGTCTGTAGAAACTTGTGTTGCAATTTCTCCAGGTGGTTAAATCTGTATAAAGAATATACAAACAAGCCTACATCCCTTTTTATTCCATAGATATAACCAATCTACTTATTCAGTTTCTTCGCAGACAATTTAATTGTGTCGTCAAGGACAGACTGCAAACTTAAACGTAAAAGTCGAAAATACAATTATCCATATTTATTTGTAGTTAATCTACAAATAATAGGAACACCTTAAATGCTTTCAGCGTGTGATAAAGAATCAACTACCCACTGAAAATAATATCTAAACCCTAAGGTTTGCTGATAATATTGTGGTATTAGGAAAGTCATAAGAAGACTTGGAAAACATAATAAATGGCATGAACGTGATCCTGGAGAAAGAGTATAACATGAGGATTAATAGTGGGGGACCCAAGGTGATGGAAAGTAGTATAACAAAGGGTGTTAGTTTGAGAGGAGAGATTTTGAACGAAGTTAAGGAATTCTGTTATTTGGGCAGCTTAATAACTAGGGATGGTATTAAGAGTAGGATAGCAGAAGAAATGAATTTACTTACGGCTAATGTAAGTATGAATATTAGGAAATCATTGTGAAAAATGTTCGTATGGAGTTGCAGACAGGAAAAGATAGAAGCTTTCGAAGTGAGGTGTTATAGGAGAATGCTGAAAAACAGATGGATGGATTGGGTAACTAACCAAGAAGTTTAAGGTAGAATAGGGGAAGAGAGAGCAATTTGAAGGACTTTGACCAAGAGAAGGGATAGATTAATAGGCCACGTATTGAGAGGTGAGGGTATTGTAAAGTTAGCATTAGAGGGAAGTGTGAGGTAAGAACAGAAGAGGGAGGTAAAGGATGTAATAAGCTATGCTGATTAGAGGTGATGGGGATGTGGTAGCTATGTAGAAACGAAACGGCTTGCGTAGGGTAGGTTAGCATGGAGAGTTGCATCGGACTGAATACCACAACAACATGCTTTCTATATCGATTTGGAGCTTGATGCATTAAAATTCGACCCACCACATCAAGAATATATCGGCCAAACGTTTCTAAATATGTTACACTCGTGTAATTGGGCTGCAGGGCGATACAACAACCGGAAAAATGATTTCATTCTGTTATGTCTTACGGATTAGTAAACGGTGGTCGTTTCAGTTACGCCTCATAAATATTTAAACAACAAAACAGAGCCGTGAGGGTAATAGCCGAAAACTTTGCTGTGTGCTCACATTCTTTATAGAGACCAGAAAGGAAGAGCATTCCTTTACATGGGAACGAAAACATTATTCACGTTACACTTAATTTTTATCACAGAGATTAGTCCCAAATGTATTATATTGATAGGATAAGTCTTCGGTCTACCTTTCTCTTCATCGCAATGATTATAACTCGTTCAAGTATCAAGTATTTTTATTTTTATACCCGAAGGCATAATATTGCGTATTTCCCAATAACCCGTTATTTTCTAAGTATATATATTTCCTTCGTCGTTTGTGTCCGGAGTGTTTAGACTCTTCAGACTTCCTCCAATGTTTTTCCTGGGATTTTTACGAATATATGTACCAAATTTTGTTGCTACCTGACCACGCGTTTAAATTTGTATAAATAATTACAAACATATATTGTAACGCTTCCCTCCCCCTCGGATCTTTTCACGTCACAATGCCGGCCCGGGCGCCACATCATATGCAGAATTAATGTATATTTATCTATAATAAAAGAAACGGCAATCGTGAACCGCGAGATCCCGGGGGAGATGGCCAGCGTCCAGACAAGACACATGACTTGTTGAGTCGAGCAGGAGACTCTAATTATTTATGGGAGGGATGGTTTATTCAATAATCAAACAAGGGGTTAAAATTTTTAACAATTTAATTTATCAGTTAAAGCTTACTCCTATGATTCCACAACCATTAAACGTTGCTCACATTCATACTCACGCTCACATTCATTCTCACTTAAGATCTAATACCTAACCTAACTACAAATAAATACAAAGATTTTAGAATTTATTAAATATTAAAATGTTCAACGTCACGTCCGAAATGTAATTACCGGTCATTGCAGCCATGTTACACAGCAGTAAAAACAAAGGGAAGGGGAGGGTTTAAGCTGTTTGAAGTTCTCGGTTGCGGCTGCCAAAGATGTCCACGTTCCGCCTGGATCCATTCATTCACACCTCTTTGGATTGGTTTCTCTGCTCTCCAAAAACTGTACTCTAAAAATTCTCCAAAAACCACTGTCCTCCACGCCGATCACAGCAAATAACCACCATCTCCAAAACTCCTCCCGCCGCTAAAGATCCATCTACTTCGCTGCCTCAATCTGTACTAAAATATTTTGCGCATCACAAATTCCCCCACTTCCCGAGGGGTTTCAAATAAGAGTTGCGCAAGCCTTTTCACTGACCGCGAACCGCTCCCAGGTCAACGACCGTCCAGCATCAGAAACATTTGACCTGCCGATACACAATAAGTCCTTACCGAGGATTGCTACAACGACCGACTGCAGCACGCATAAAAGGGCGAAATCACTTATTACAATATTATTTTTTGTTATGTAGATAAAGATCCACGGGTAGATGTAATTGCATATTTTCGCAAGACACAAAAGAGCACACACAAATATGTTATTATGAAAACGAAAATAATAGATTCAAAATTTTATTAGAAAATTCAAATATAATAAAAATATATTTGCTAATAAGAAGTATAACAATATTTATCGAAAATCTTTGGTAAAAGTTTTATAATGTGTCATAAAATTAGTTAAAGCTGTCTATTTAAATTATATAAGATTTTGATTAGCTAACTGTGAACTATTTTTCAACTTCGCAAACTTGAAGAGGACGAGGAATGACGGAAGTATGATGTACATAAAAACGAAAATGGACGACAAACAACTTTTTAAAATTTGGATATTTTGATTCAGGCACAGTTCAGGGATTTTTTTTTTTTTGGAATGGAGTCGCACTTGACTCAATGATTTGCAATTAATTGCTTCGAATAGCGGATCAAGAATACACGCAGTGCCACTAATATTGGTTGTTCTACGTGGCCAAAACGAATATAAATTTCATTTAAAAATGAAGCGGGCATCGCCTTCTTAACCTCGTTACCCCCGCGTTTAATAATCGTGTTTCTGCAATGTTAATCAAAGCAATGTCCTTGTTTATTCGACGTTCTTTAGTGATATAATCGTAGGTTTGCAGATTGCTATAACAAAATTTAAAGTTTCCAGTTAAACTGCCGTGAGAGCTGGGTGAGTTTCACATGAAAATGCAATTTACCGTGGATGATAAAGCTATGTATCAGCGCTTCGGAAACTGTGGGTCGCGACTCCCCGGAGGTCCCATAAATTGGTAATTAAAAATAATTTAGTAGTATATCCGCTACTCAAAACTATAAATAAAAAACAATAAATAAATTTTTACGTCGAACATACCTTTATAGTGTTATGTGTCATTTCTATGATCTGCAGTATTCTGCTTTGAAAGTCCGATCTTGTGTTTAAAAGCCAAAACATAATTTGCAGAACTTGAATTATGGATTGTAATCAAATCAGAATATCCATTATTATTATTATTACTTAGCTGCTGTGGGGGATTTCCCGGAGGCAGCTATATACAAACTAGCACAATATAATTTGAATACAAGAAATTAGTAATACAATTTACACTACGAACGATTTTGTACTGTCTTACGAAATTTTGACCTGAATGAAAAAAAAAAGGAAGTCAGGAGTCATACGGAATTCACTTCACTATTTTAATGCTTTGTTTAGGAAAGTAATATATATATATATATATATATATATATATATATATATATATCTGTGTGTGTGCGCGCGTGTGTTTCATTCAAATGATAGTCCGCAGTCGACCCGGTAGGCCCAAGCCCTCAATTGGCTGTAGAACCAAAGAAGATATATATACGTATAAATGCTCACTGATCAGCGCTACCGAGAAAAGTCGTCGGTATTTCTGCAGGAAAGGAATTCCAAAAGCGTATTGATCTATTCACAAATGAAAATTTTCGTGTCTGTGCGTTACCCGTTCCCTATAATTTTGAACGAGAGATAATTCTTAAAGATATAAGTCGGCGCCGTAAGATGAATTGTTATTTCTTTCCAGGCCGGTTCTCCCATATAAGCTATATATATTGCGCACAACCTCGCGTGTTTCCTCCTATTACTAAGAGCTTCCAAATTCTCATGAAGATTGTTCGCGTATCGATCCGCAAACATTTTTAGGCCGTTTTTGTATTTCTTCCAACGCTAGATTGTGTCAATTTCTATATAGATCCCAGCATGTTACCCCATATTCTAAAATTGATCTGACCAGCGTTTTGTAAGCAGAAATTTAGGTTTTTCTCATGCTTTTCCTCAAGACCCTGTTTACAAAGAGAAACGCCCTCCTCCCTTTATCTACGACATCGCTTACTTGATTACTCTAAATTAAATTTTTACTAATCGTGATCCCAAGATATTTACAGTTTTTTGCCTCCGTCACTACTTCTCCTTTTCATACCGAACTGGAGGGACATTTCTCTTTTTTGTAAAAACGATTGCCTTTCTCTTCGTTGCATTTTATTTCTAACTGACCGTTGGTAAATTTTGTCTAAGTCAGCCTGCAGAATCTGTTTATCCTCCACGTTTACAATTTACCTATGGACCATACAATCGTCGGTAAACAGTTTAATCTGTTATTTTATACAGATTGTTAAGTCATTTATGAATGCAAGCAAGGAACATAAGAGGGACGATCACACTTCCTTGCGGAACCCCTGACGTGATTTTGAGAGAGTCAGAGAATAGGTCATTATACATCATGCGGCATGACATCGAAGGCTTTAGAAAAATCAATAATTATAGCATCTATTCTCCCTCTCTTATGAACCCAGTCCGACAGATCTTGGAAGACCGTTGCCAGTTGTCAGTTGGCTCTGACAATAGAATCCAGGTCTGATGCCATGTTTCCCGCTGTAAATCCACACCCCTTACGCAAATATTCAGCTATCAAGCGCTCAAATTGCTTGCATAACACAGATGTGAGGCTAACCGGCCTGTAATTACTGGTTTCCGAGCGCGCACCTGATTTAAATATGGGAACTACAATCGCCTTCACCTTATTACATATCTATGAGATTTGTATAAATCGGCTTGTTCTATTCAAATTTAATAAACTTCAATATATATTTGCAACCATTACTAATTGAAATTGAGCGTAGATTTAAATTATTTATGTAAAAATGGTCAGGTTCTTCCGTCGCATTAATATTGTGTGGCGTTAATACTTTTGTATGTTATAAAAAAGAAAACTAAATTTCGTTTCTTCTAATAGATGTATATTTAATCATCATGTCATCGCATTGTTGATTCTAAAATATATTAATTTTATATTGACTGTGTATATTAATTTCATTACATTGGGGGTGGTTCAATATTACCTTGTCCGTAAAGGTGTCGCTATTAGAAAACGTTTAAGAAGTCAGGTTACATATTACCTTTCAACATTTGTGAGGCGTTGGAGACGTTTCTGTACTTTTTTAATTAGAATTATTTCGCGTGATTTTTTTATGTGAAGCAGATATTGCAGAAGTGATTACAGTGAAATTCTTAAAACTAGATCACAGTGTGCTTTCGGAGGTGCCAACCTCATGGTAGTGGTAAATCATCGGATTTGACAAATTATTAAATAAATACTTTACCATATTTATTATAGTTGAGATCACTTCATTAAGTTTCACACATAATAAACGAGTCAAGAATAACACGAACTTACGATTTTCTAAGGTTGTGATTTTTACTTTTTGTTTGGAGCTCATCACCGTACACAGCATACAAATTAAACTATTTAATTTGATTAAGTCGACACGGTTCGACTGAGTGACCATAAAACAAAACAACACGATCTTAATAATGGAGAAAAGGGACAACAATCAATAATGAATCAAAACTTGAGACTATGAAACGATCGCCTAAAAATGTTCGATAATGTGTGGGTGCTAAAAGTATTTGTATCAAACGCCGAATGGCAATGTCAGTAGTACCAATACTTATTAGACGTCCATTTTTACAATGTATATATGTCGTGAGAATGTTTCAATCGATTGTTTAGCGTTGTTTCACTTCAAAAAGCCAAGTTCCTTCGTCTATCCATAACCAAGGATGAAACATGGGTCCTACACTTCACGCCTGAGACGAAGGAACAGTGAAAACAATGAGACCGATCCATTTGCTGGCAAGATCATGCGTCAGTTTTTGGAAATAATTTTCAGTGATTATCTTGAATAGGGTAAACAATAAACGGCTAGTATTTTGCGAACTTATTGCTGCGGTTGATGATGAAGTCAAGAAACAACTTAGCTTATGGCGAAAAAGAAAGTTTTATTTCATCAGGACAATGCACCAGCTCACACATCCATCATACTGATAACCAAAATCAAAAGCGTTAAAGTTACACAGACACACACACGCCCTATTCGCAGAGTTCCCTCGTATTATTTTCTCCTTCCAAACTTGAAAGATAACTTCATGGTAAAAGATCTGGTAATAATGAAGATGACGGTTGATTAAAGAAGATGTGATGGAATATAGATAATTTATTTCGTTACAATGGGCTGAGCCCGGTGGCAACATATATTTTATATTCCAATAAAGGAATATAAGTTAAAAAATTATACGAATATAAACATTTAATATACAAATACTTTAACAGTAATTATAACAGACTTCCATGTTGAGTTTGAATGTTCGTAACGGAGATAATAAATCCATCCCGTCTCGATAAATTGAAGCCAAAAAACAGAGAGACCTTGAGTTGTGGATCCGATGCAGCGGTAGCATTATAGCGTGGTTGTCAACGGTTGGAACACCTGTTAGCCGGAAGCGATCATTGACTTCCTGCACCTGCCCGCGGACATGGCGAAGGGAAGCAAGCCCAGATTCACGACCAACACTGCCATTGGATAACTGCTTAGCTTGACGCACTTAACTCGAAACAATGTTTCGTTTTCAACGGCCCTTATAATGATGATGCGGTGGAATCAGAAATAGGGTCCAGAGACGATCGATTTGGTTGTGTTGATAGCTCTGATATCTGGCTAATCTTATAACAATAAACAATTAAAATTGTAAGTAAAGCATAGAATGTTTCAACCCGAGATTTGAGACCACTTCACTTGTTATAATAATATCCACTATCGAAAAACAGAAGTATAAATTGTAACTTTCGGGTAGGAGGGCTATTTACGTAAGCATTAATATTTATTTAAAAATAAAAGATCATTATTTTCCATAAACTCTATTATCAACCATCATCGTAGGCCCCGGCCATACTATGCAATTTTACGCCTCCGAAATAACGTAAGTTCTTGGCTAATCATTGAACATTAATGGAGGTCGGCCACACTATACCAAAAAGTATTAAATTTAAGATACTCTTTGCACTATACGACCGGCGATTATTCGCAGTTTTCTTTGGGCTGCGTTTAAACGCAACCCATGTCTGCTTATGGGGCTGGCCATACTATTCACCAAATTTCTCAGTGGTTTTGTGCGACAATGTTGGATACAGATATAACATATTTGTGAAAATAAAAATATTTTCCTCTCTTGATTCATATTTTTAATTATTCAATAGCAAATAATCCAATTGACTATTTTTTCCCTTTCTAGAGGTACCTTCCATGTGCAAAAATGTTCATCTCTCTACAGAAAAGCTTGATGGACAAATGGATCATTTTCTTATGTAGCTTTTGAAATAATTTCTTACGATGTACAGTTATTTTTTACAATCTAAGAACACGAAGTAGGCTATTACGAAATACATGTCATTCTTACTTTCCACTTTTATTTAATACTAGCTAACCCCCGCGACTTGTTCTTTTTATTTTGCCCTAAAAACGAAACAAAAGAAGAGAATTTTGATAAAGTTGAATTCATTGAATATATAAAAAGTACAGTATCATCTATTTATGATCGCTTCAGGGCAAACCTTTTAACTCGCAGTTGGTTTAGAACGCTATCATACGTTTCTGAGCCAATAACAATTAGCAATTCGGGTAGTAATTCAATGGATTTATAAATATTTATACAAATATATTCTGAACTCTTAAAAATATTGTGAAGAAACATACACGAAAATTTAAGTTAAAATTTCTGTTTCAATCCATGGAATTTTCAGTGAAATCCGTTGAGCCGTTTCGAAACGTAAACAGATCAAGAGTATATAGCTAAACTGCATTCATTTTGGGGATTTTAACGCATGTTAAGAAAAGTAACCTTCAAGGATATTATACTAACTCTACTCTATGGGATCACGATGTAAGAAAAGTTAATCCGGAAATTTTCAGTGAATGAAATCCGTTGAGCCGTTTCGAAACGTAAACAGATCAAGAGTATATAGCTAAACTGCATTCATTTTGGGGATTTTAACGCATGTTAAGAAAAGTAACCTTCACGTAGAATTAATATATATATATATATATATATCATTATCGAAATGAAATGTTCACTAATATTTAAGTTCAATTTCTTTTTATACACCCTCAAATTTGCAATGAAATCCGTTGTGCCATTTCGGAGCCTATTCGAGACAAACATACGGGCAGACAGACAGTCGACAGACACACACACACATTCAAATCTCCAAAATGTGAATGTGGGTTGCCTATACCCTTGATGTGTTTATTTTCGGAAACGGCTTAACGGATTTCAATAAAAAATTCAGGAATTTTCACTTAAATTTTTGTGTATGTTTCATTTCGATATCTTATAGACTTCAGAAGATATCAATGTTTTTTTTGTTTAACAGGATACCTGAGGGTGATCCGGAAACAGGCAATTCCCCTTTAATAGCATAGACGGGAATTGAAATGTAAATATTTGTAAATACATCGAATTGCCGCGCGAAAACAAACTGCGAGTTAAAAGCGTAATTTTGGTAACATGAGAGAGGGGGGAGGGAGGGCGATCATTCTTATTCCATCTATTGTTGCAGTAGTATTCGCACCGTAATTAACCTATTGTTGGCAGAGAGCTAACTTCATGATAAATAATAAACCTTTTTGGATTGTCGATACGATGTATACGTAAATTGCTTTTATTTGTCGCGTCAGGTAAATTTTAATATTTAATAATCCCGCCTCTTTATCGGCTCGGAAACGGATGATAGTGGAACCTGTTCAAAACCAATTGCGAGCTATAAGGATTGCTCTGAAGCGGCCATAAATAGAGGATACCGTTCATTTTATATATTCAATGAATTCAACTTAATCATAATTCTGTACCTTTGTTCGTTTTTAGGACAAAATAAAAAGAACTGTTTCCGCGTGAACGAAGTCGTGGGCATAGATAGTTTCTAATATCTTTCTATTATAATTTTTATCACCACTTGGTCTGTAATTTTATGATCTAAACTACAAAAAAATACGCGGGCCACATTTAAGAAACATATTACAATAATAACAGTAATAGATGGCAGACCTAAATTATATCTTTATTAACAAAATGAATAAATAGAAAACGCTATAAAGAAAAATCAAATAAATATAGAAATACAAAAAGCAGCAAACGATAATTACTATGGGGAAAGTTTTAGATGTTTGGAATTGCTTCTTTGCGACCAACTGGCCTATATTTGCAGATATAGACGACAGGACCTAGACGTACGCAGCTTTCAAAGAGCACGGCATTTAGCCTCGTTCGGTTGTTGCTTTCAATTATTTTCAATTCAGAAAATAATTGCTAGTAAACATAAGTACTTCTAAAAAGTGTCATGATTTGAATTTTAAGAGACTAATTGTGAACTTCTTTAGAAAGTCATGTAATTTTCTAAAAAAGTTGTTCGTACACATTCTGAAATGTTCTTGTTCTTTCGGTTCACAACTGTCCATTGTTTCGTGCAGCGTCATATCTCTTTCTCGCTTGTTATTTAGATGATATATTTATTCTACCATCTAAATGTCTGATATTTATAAAATCAAAAATCATTTTTCTGACATTAAGTAACATATTTGGATGCAAATTCTTAGGCCAAACATCATATTAAATTTGTATGCTGTCTTATTTGGGCCGTATTTTTCTTATTAATTTAAAATTTATTTTGAAATCTAAACATTTCATTTTATAACATATAGTACAATTCGCATTTAAAAAGTACAGCTTAGGCAGGTCGCAAAAATCAATGTGCTGTGCCGCGGGTTACTCATCCCTGTTTTAAATCTTTTAAGAAATATTATAAATGTCTGGTTTCTTACTCTTCGACGCTTTCATTGCCGTAAGTTACTGAGCCCATTTTTCCTCAGTTCGCGAATATATACTTTCTTCAGAAAGTACAGTTACGCTATTACGTCCAGAAGATTTAATTTTGTCTTGTCACATATATGAGTTACTTCTTTTCGGAGTTCTCATAACTTCTATAACATGAACTTTCAATCTGGGGCGTACCGTTTAAGTGCATTTGCAGGCACAGGCTTGCTTGCTTGACTGTTGATCATTTTCATAGCTACAGCAACTCGTAAGATGTGATGAGGGATGTTGGATACTTGGGAAGGGTTGTTCACTGTAATTCAACGCCCGCATCCTGCTATCCTCTTACGACAGACAATCTCACCTTTGTCGCTTTTCATCCGCTCTTCACATCCTCTACGCGCAACAAAACGTACCTTCCCAAAGCACACCTTAGTTTACAACTTGAATTTTTGAGGCTTCTATTTATTGTGTCGTACGTTTCTTATTAATCGCTGCTTCTTCTGTGGTTTGGTTTGTACAGTAACCGATACGAAATTCTTGTTACCTCTGTATAGTTTTTCTCGTTCGAATATTTGTTAATTTTCTTTTGTCTAAATGCTGTATAAAAATGCAATCTATGTTTTTCCATCATAGACATAAATTTGTTTAAGTTATTTGGATTGCGTGTATTTTATTGGATATCGGTATTCAGGTAGCTCCATTCGGCTCCCAAAATAGTAAGAGCATGATATTAGTACATATAAAAAAATTATTTCTTGAAGTTTATGAATTAATAAGAATTTGAAAAGCGTTTAGTTCTACGCCCGTACGGTAACCGTAGACGAAAGTTCCAGTTGGTTTATACCACATTTTCGAGTGATTATCAGAATTTGGTTAATTGCACACATGTATGAATGTAAACATGTCGTAGTTAAATTCGTTTGTAAATATACAGAATATATCTGGCGCAGCACATAAATTTCTATACCCCAATTACAATAATAAACGCAAAGGAAGGTAACTTTGTCAATCCATGCGGGTAACGTGCGTGACGTCTGCACTTATAAACTTGTTACTTGCCTTCTTTACGTGCTTCCAGTAAGATCGGGCTCCTCTTTTCTCTGTGTTTGAGTGCGAGACTAACCTTTCCGTTACTCTATAAAATGAACATTCATAAACTCTAAACGACTATCCTCAAGGCAATCGTACTTTCAGTTGAAAGATACCTTAACGGCATTGACCAATATACTTTTGAAACACGAGGTATTATTTAAATATATATTGTAACCAAAAATGGCGATGTGATATTATTTAAGATCATAATCTCTTAATTTACAAAGTTATTTTTCTCGACATTTATGCAAATGCATTTTTTTTGTAGAAATAAGAAGGGTAGATTGTAAGCCTCGACAGCTGGACGGACATTAGTAAAAAATCGTATTTCATGTGGGAAAGTTGTCGCAACAAAAATGTTTTAGTGCTTTAAGGATTTTTAACACTAACTTCTCTAATCGAAAATGTATCAGCTATCGACTATTCTCCCATCAGAGGGTTACTGTTTGTGCACCACAGTAAAGCAACCGTAGCTCAACAAACGAGAAGAGCAAGCCATTGGTTACAGTCCAAAACCTCTGAAAGAGGTTTTGACGATAAACCTTTGGACAGGGAGTTTTGTGCGAATGTCGCAACCTTGTTTTCTGCTACAGAAAACGGATCGAAAAACATTCAGAAAAACTATTTCTAAATTAGATAACATATCAAGTCTACGTCCATTAATCACGTCAAATATTTTATATCAGTATTTTCGAAAACTTTCACTCAATTATTTTAAAAGAAAGTTTGTATTTGAAGGTCTGCATTTCAACTACCTTCAGATAAAAGATTTTAATAAATTAATTCTCTTCTCTGCCTTTATTACTTAGAATTTTCTGTAACAATTTACACTTAGAATATGAACGTGCATAAATATCATAATATGCAGTTTCTGATTTTTTTTAAGAAATTGGCTACCTGAATCCTATCGGGACTTCACCAAAATATGATTAAGAGAAAGTTGCATCTTATAATTAGGTCTTTTGGAATTTGATCCACGGTTTTTCGATGATTGGAGTAGTTTGCTTCATGACTCGTCCCCCAGCGGAGATATTGGAACTCTAACTTTGAAAAAAAAAATTCAGACATGCAATTTTTAAACGGCTGTAACTTCTAAAGAGTATCCAAGTCTTTCCGTATGTATCTCAACACGATGGGAACAGTTAACAGTTTGAACTGCATGTACAGAAAATTGTAGACACGCGCATCACACTTTTTTCGTTGCGATAGATGGATGCAAGAAAGACAACGCTTGGAATACGACCTTGAAGGGAACGCATTAACACCGGAGACCATTGTCCATATATATTGTGAAACGTTCAGTTCTGGAACGCAGTTACAGCTTTCACAGAAAGGATCCTCAGGATGAAGAAGAGTGAGAGCCAGAATGAAAAGCCGTGAGGTAAATTAGAAACTACTCCGGCCTGAAGTAATGCTGAGGCGGTATCAAGTCGATCGGAAAGGGGTTATAGATTTTACTGAGTAAGAGTCTAACACTATCAAAAGAGTTGCGAACCTTTTCGGATGTCCATGATGGATTACCAATTATCCCTCTTAAAGAAAAGATATCTTAGTAATCATTGATAGTGTGTGAAGTATAACTACAATATTATATGTAAAAGAACAAGAAAAGATTGAGACCCACAAACTGTTGTTTCTTGGTGGAATCACCATACGAAAATGGAATTTTCTTCATTTGTAACAGATGATTTTGTGTTACACAGAGGAAGTGAAAAAATAATAGTAGGCAAGTAAATAGAGATGTAATTAGTAAATCGAAATTACAGAATACAATACAGTTTATTTGAAAATGAAAATGTTGTAACGTAATAATATTATAGATACCTCAGAACGCATAAAATGGCATTTACGCTGAAAAAAATAGAAGCCATTTTATAATCGGACACAATCCAAGCGAAAAAAATCCTTTGATTTGACAATACATTGGGAATACATAAAATCTGAATTTTCTTCTGAAACTGTTAAGAAACCAATTACTTTCTTTCTGTACATTTGGCATTGAAGTGCATTTTTTTTAAAAAATGCGCTATTTTTCACTCGATGGACTTACAGTCCAAGACTACCCAGAATGAATTATATTTAATTTGAATATTTTAAACGTAAAATTTCATTAAATGTACGCTCGATGCTATGCGACGTACTTGGAGGGCATGAGAAGCGATAGAAGACCACAATTGGAGTGTTATTCTTTTGAGTAGAACTGTATCGAAAAAAGAGAAAAGCCTTCTACTAAAACAGAAACACACGTCTAGTTTCTGAGAATTTCTCCAATCATTTAACTACGGTGAGATAAAACATTTTCGCCGACGTAAGTTTGGACGAAAAAATCTCATTATCAATAGCTCATTGATGTGCTGAAGTAAACAATAAATTAATTTCACATTGCGTTCACTACAATATGGATTGAGAGAAATTAATTAGTGGGAGATTCCGCGAATCTCTGTTTCCAGTTATTGTTTAACTTCCTACTCTGTACGGTCAGCAGATCAACTTGCAATGGGCCGCGAGTTTAACACGATTGTTCTACACGGAGCAACATAAAGTATTAAACAAAAAATGCTTTATACTAGAACAGTGTCATAGGATATAGTTAAAAAATCATAATCCAGTAAAAATATTTATTGTGACATGGCGGTTTAGCCAGTAACAAGTATGTAAAAATTACGTACATAAAAATTAATTAGTTATTAAAATCGAGGGATAAATGAAAGTCACGACCGATGAATGCTGTACTTTCTTCTTCTTCTTCGTAGGCTCTGCAGTCCATCCAGGTCCTTGGCCTACCGGGTCGTGTGCGGACTGTCATCTTACATGACACTTTCCGATTTTGGAGTGATATGTGGTCAGCGTATCGATTCTACAGTAGTTTTAATCCCAGTGTCGATGACCATGATGGCACAAACATCCAAGCACACGCCAGGATTCGTACCCGGGTCCTCTGTTTCTTGAGGCTACGACGCTAGACCACAGGAGGTCGTGAATTTTCTTTGCACGCGGCTGGAGGTATGAAAACCTCCAAATTGTATAAAAAATTAAATTAACATAATTGATGTTATAAGAACAATTAACGTATGTGAATAACAAAATGAATTGAAGAATTAACTACCCATATTTTTACACAAAATTTTAGAAAATTTTTAACGTTAATTTCCAAACAAAATCACTCTTAATTTTGATAATGCTATTGTTTTAGATAAGGAAATGAATTTTAATAAAAAGTCAATTTCAGAAATGTATATTAAAACAATAAATTTACAGTCAATATAAAAGAGGACACTTTTGCAACTGAACAAATTATATGATGGTTTATTAAATTGTCATTGTTAATTTTATCGTTTGTTTATTCTCTGTGTGTTTATATCTTCAGTTGATTTCGTTGTTGCCAAGGACCACAACAGATGGTCGAAACGTTTACTTTGTTAAAATTTTTTCAAAATTTTATGTAAAAGTCTGTTTTACGGGTCGCTAATTCTTCGTTTGATCACGTATGTTCTTAAATTGATGTGGAAAATAGTTTTTAGTTGTTTGTGATAACATTGAGTTGGTGCGATATTTTTCATGGTTGCTTAGTAAAAAATTAGATTTCTAAAAATTTAAAAGAATCCGTCTGATGCAGTTTGTATTTCTTCTTATGTTTGTTGCTGAGGTCTTTGGCAAGGAGAGTATCCACATAATGTTAGAGATAAAAATGTAAAAGAGGGGTTCTCCATATAGTATGGAAGACGTACGAATTGGAATAGTATCTATTAATAATAAGACATCGATACCACGATTGTGTTTGTCAAAGAGGTTAACAGAGTATAATTTTAAGTGTGCTTTACTAATTGTAATAAATATTAACAATTACATGCATTAATAATTCTGTTGCAATGGTTATCATTAATTGCTTCTGTTGATTGTTGGTCTTTTTTTATGTTTTCGTTTAGTGCACACAGACATCAGCGAAAGTTACGTTATATCTGAAACATTCTAAATATATACAAAATAAATAGAGTGATGTAGTAGACGTTATTACTAAATTACAACCCAAAAAATCGGCTTAAGGATCTCCCTATCAAACCTCTTCTTCACATTTATAATCTTTCGCTACATCATGGAAGTAAATGAAAGTGACTCCTATATTCAAAAGTGGCAGTAGATCATAAATATCGAATTACAGACCAATCGCGCTTCTCTCTGCTCCAGCAAAAAAAATTGAAGGTATATTACAAAAATTTATCTTCGCACACGTGAGGCCACAAAATTTCAATTAACCAACATCGGTTTATGAAGGGAATATCTACGGTAACCACTGTAATAAATTATATAGAACTACTTGATACAAGCCTAAACACCGGAGGCCAATTTGACGCAGTTAATAGTAAAATAGTAATAGAAAAATTAATCACTAAATAAAAAGTGTAGGTATGATGGCCATACGAGATTTTGGAGAAATGCATGCCAGCCACATGACGTCAAAATGGGCATTGTAGTAAAATATACAACTCAAAGTTGTAAATAATTTGAGGATTCCACGTTCAATCGTATATATCGATTTAAGTTTACACCTACGGGAGTCCTGAGAGAGATAAGATTGGTTGTTTACAAATTTTAAATATTATATCCCTCTTGCTTACAGAAGTTTTGTTTTTTAAAGAACAGATCGACACCATTATTTATATTGAAAGCAACAATATATAAAAAGAAAAAGGGGAATTTGAGTCCCCAAACGTATTCATCACGATTTTTCCTTCATTGTATACACGTTAAAAGACTGACGTCACTAGTTGTGCACGAATCACGAGTTATGGGCGTATACGTGGAGATTCTAACTCCACCAGTTCGGTCATTTCATTTCTTTATAACTAACACATCCCACATCTTCCCTAATATTCTTAGCGTATTCCATCCTTTGATTCCCTCTTCTGTTCTTACCCCACACACTTCCCTCTAATGCTAATTTTACAATACATTCATGTCTCAAACGTGGCCTGTTA
This sequence comes from Eucriotettix oculatus, assembly GCA_034510155.1. Classification (NCBI taxonomy): domain Eukaryota; kingdom Metazoa; phylum Arthropoda; class Insecta; order Orthoptera; family Tetrigidae; genus Eucriotettix; species Eucriotettix oculatus. The sequence continues at coordinate 109,726,048 of CM067377.1, read as the reverse complement.
ATCTATCCCTTCTCTTGGCCAAAGTCCTCCAAATTATTCTCTCTTCACTTATTCTTCTTAGAACTTCCTGTTTAGTTACTCTATCCACTCATCTGATTTTCAGCATTCTTCTATTGCACCACATTTCAAAGCCTTCTATTATTTTCCTTTCTGCAACTCAAACCGTCGACCTTTCGTACCGATTTAACGCCACACTCCATACGAACATTTTTAATAATGAATTCCTAATATTCATACTTATATTAGCCGTAAGTAATTTCTTCTTTCTTGTGAAAGCCTTCCTTGCCTGTGCTATCCTACTCTTTATGTCTACTACAGTTCTATCATCCCTATTTATTATGCTGCTAAGTAAATTATCGTAGGAAAAAAATATATAACCCTGCATTATTTTATCAGCCTAAACTGTCTGACAAAAATATGGAAGTATATAACTAATAAATTACAAAAACATTATCAGTGTTTGTGAATTCACATAAAATAGTCGACACAAAACATTTGTCATTTGACTATCAAATTCTCTTTGTTATGTATTTATAAGCCTTAAATTTACGTCTGTTATTCTATATATTTTTTTAATAAAGTTGTCCAATTTAACAGCCACTGATGATCTAATTTTGTATTGTACTTTCCGATTGGAGGAAGAACGCCGTGCTTTACGTTTACCTTTCCATCAGTGTCTGTTAAACTTTCGTATGAAATGATACACTTTCACATCTCATATGAGAAATTACTCAGTATTTTTTGATTTTCTCTTTCATTTGAATTTAAGTATTGTGAGTAAAGCATAGTAGAACTATTGTTTTAACTAATTTCTCTAGGCAGAGAACGATAGGAAACTTTTAGCTTTGATGTTATAGTTGTTTTTCCCGATCGAAATCTTTACTTTTCGTTTTTACGGTACTTTTCATCGCAACTTATTCAAAAAAGAAAGTAGGCAATCGTTAATTAAGTCTGGTTTTCGGAAAAAGAATGAGATATGGTCTCTCACTCTATAGTTTGTCTCGAGATCGTCGAACGGAAATGTGGATCAGTATTTACGTGTTTCTTTCCGTCGGTGAGCGCTACTCGGTAATTAGGGGGTAGATAAAAACGCCTATGCAGCAGTGCGTGTTCCAGGCAGGAGAGGGCAGAGCGGTCGCGCCGAGTCCTGCGGCCTGCAGTCCGTCTCTGTTCGCGCAGAGGCAGAGACCGCGAAAATTGAACCGTGCGTGACCAACAGTGCGTGCAGTGTTCAGTGCTCGGGAGTGCCGCGTGTGAAACTGCATTCAATACGCGATTGCTTATTATGAAACTAAGATGATTTTTGCCTGTTCGGGTACGACTTGTACGCCGCAAATTTGTAGTTGTGTTTTTGTTTAACTGAGAGGATCCGGTGTCGTGTTGCGGACAGGAGCTTCCTCTCCACGCATCCGTGTCTGCGTTAAATGAGGGCTATAATCGCTTTATGGTCAGTGTCTGCCTCCAGCACATCTCTACTACGACGACGGTCAGGTGTGTACAATCTACACCTTCTTAAGCTACTTCAAATCAATTTGTTACCCTCTATATACACCCGAAGAAACACCGAACTATTCGATTTTTATAAAAAGAGATTTTTACACCTTCTCGGCATAATCATTTGTTTTAGCCAGTTTCCCACAAATTCTTTGACCTATTTTGCTAAACTGTTTTTTGGTCTAGGGTTCAAAATGGCAAGCCCAAGTTTCATCAAACGTTAAAAAACCACTTTCATAGAGTTCTTTCAAGTTTGGACATATCTTTGAGTCATGCTTTCCTTGTGTTGTAGCGTTAACTCTTTCATGGCCCACATTGCACCTATTCTGCTGTATTTGAGCTAGTTACTGATAACGGTTTTAACTTCGACAGTAATGTCAGTCTTCACGAATAATGTTGTCAATGCGGATTTCAAGTGAAGGAGTTGACACTTCAACTGGCCGGCCAGAGCGTTGCGCGTAAGTCACCGTTTCTGAACTGTTCTATCTAGTTACAAAAATTTATGCGCTTCATTCAACTTTCATCATCCTGTAAAATCATTGGAGAGAAGAAAACTGATTACCGAACGTTGCTGAACTGATGTGCGAATTTCAAACGAACATCACCATCGTTACTTGTAATTTTGAGGTTATAAACAAAACGATTTATATCCGTCACATGTTCTCAGCTCATCCTTGTGATTTCAAATGAAGCCATGAAGGGACCAAACATAGCCTACAAAGCAATTTTTTATACTTCAATTGGTCTCTTTAACCATTACTTTAATACGTATTTATTAATCATCGTATAAATATAAATACTGCCATTGGATTAGTATTAATAAGCTTAAAGAAAGATTGTGCCACTCCTTAAAATCTCTATGATTGCCCGTTCCACAGGTAAACAAGGTTCCATCGGTGCAAGAAACCTATAACATATCATCGTTGTGATCTATCAGGTGTGTAGAATCCATTAGAGTCATATTCTGAGTTTTTGTTGACCTGTTGTTAAGATTATTGTGTAGGAAACCATAAAACCCAGCGAAGCGTCAACGGTTTCGGAAAATGGACATCAGAGTTATATTTTATATTACATTTCTCCCCACAAAAAAATACAGTGATCTTGGTCGGTGTAACCGTATTAAGGTCGCGGAACTTATTGAAATAACCAATTCCTTAGTATCTCAGGAAATTTATCAATTCTAATTCATGATGTGGTAATTTGTACAAAAATGATTTCGTGAAGTAAAACCGGAGAACACTGCATTTGGAGTTTCGAGGTGTTCCGATTCTGTATGTGAAAGGTGGGTACGTCAGTTTAATCCCACAGTTTGCAAGTTAAAACCCCGATAGCTCGTCCAAGAAGTACTAGAATATGAGCTTCAGGTCTCTCAAAGCTGCTTTCATTATGACAAAATTTAATTCTTAAAGCAATCTAAAACCACATTTCTCTTTAAAAACAACCATAATTATAAAATAAAGAAACGATATTTGTAAATTTCCTTTCGTATACAGGTGAATAAGGGGCAGGAATGCTTTGTCTGCAATGGACTTTCCATAAGAATACGAAAGTTTTTATAAACAAGGTCAGACAAACCGAAACGTGAAAGATATTCATAATGTGTTATTATTTTTGTGATATCTGTAAAATTTTATTTGTTATTATACAAGAATTAATAGACTGGTCGAATAACGATAGTAGTAGTAAATAGAACCCTTCACAGTCTTCAATTATTGACAACTTTATTACTAATTGTCCGACACATATTCAGAAACTTTGGGCCCATATATTGAAGTTGTGACTGACAATTTATTAGAATTGAAGACTTTTATTTACTAGTTTTGTTTTTTATCATCTAAACTGGGCAAGTATCCTTCTTTAGGAATAATAAATACAATATCATACCAAAAAAAGTCATGAAAAAGTACGCTATAATTGTGTTTGATATTCCAGAGGCACCATGTCGCCAAAGTCAACGAATTCTGCCACAGAAATTATTTTAATTTCCTTAGTTATCCTCTTAATTACTTGCAATAAGAATATAGGCTTCCTGATTAGATTATGCCCTTCAATACAGCCACAAAGTTTTAAAACTTTGGATGTGGCGCGTAAAAGTTTTATTCACCTTTGAATGGAATGACTCGCAGTTAATTGGATAATAATACACGGTTTCCTTGCCCCTATCTTTTTGCAGTGGGACTTCAAAGAAGTATTATACCTGTAAAATGAAACTATTGTAATCGGGACTCAAAGGTGAACAGATAATAATAAACTGCTGGTGAGACAGTCATAAAGTAGCAGAACTTAATTTGCCGTGAGGAAATCCCTTTAGCGTGGCACTACCAGCCAGTGGATCCGAGTTCAGTCCACTGCGATAAACCGTTTATTTCCTCGTACTAGGAGCTTCCCAGAATTGTCGACAATTTGAATTTCCCTCACGTACCACCAGTAATAAAGACTTTCTGCGTTTAGTATGACGGCGGTCATCCTGAGAACAAGCGTAGTAATAAGTGCGCGTTATTCCGATTTTCCGATTTCTTAATGTTTTGCTCTTGCGACGAGTTCTCAAACAGCTAAAAATTTGCATTAAATATCACTTGTAATTCCAAAATTTAGTTAAAACCTATCGAAGCCTACAGTAAGTATTTAGTGAAAAAACTTGAAACCAAGAAATAAGATTTGAATATGTGGCAGGCTATTAACATTCGAGTCGCTCATCTTTATCCATGAAATAGGGAACTAACGAAAGAGCACAGATTTTTCTTTTAAGAGCGAAGAGAGGCCTTTAAACATGTTTGAAGTTCAAGAAATTTCATTGTTACGTAAACTTCCCTAATTAAATATTTAATAATTTACTGGCATTCAAAAATATATGGCAGCCGAAGTCCTTTCCTCCGGCACATTTTCTCTCTTGCGAGTGTCAACTCCACCGGAAAATTATAAAATCAGATGAAAGGACAAAGTTTTGATTCCACTGAAGAGATCCAATAGAAATGAAAGAATCGCAATCCGTAAGGCGTCCATATTTCGAACAGTTGGAAATTTGTCCTACAATAGCAAGTGCTTTGAATGTGATGGCGAAAATTTGTGGCGTACGTTTTTACGATTCAGTTCTCAGAAATGTTGGTTAGAAAGACGTAATAAACCATTCAAAGCAATCGTATGACCCATGGATCAACGACACATTCGTCATAAAGCGAAAGTGTGTTCGTAATATACTTTCATGGCAAGGCAACGGAAATAACACGTTTTTGTAATTCAAACTAACTTGCAAGCAATGAAGACATTGATTTTTGTTGCCCATAAGCACGTACGATTACCCTCATTAGGCAGTTAATGGTTTCCCAATTTGCTGGAACACTGAACCGAAACCGCTCCAAACGCCAATACCAATAAAATTAGTCAAACTTAAAGCATACACACAGACTTTGAAGTGTATTATTGTGTTTTCTGTCTTTTAAAACTGCGGTCTTCAGTTAATAATCAATCAATTTGAAATAAAATAGTTCGAAATTCATCATCTTGCACAATTAATCGTTACCGTCTGAGGGCCGATACGTTACTTTTTTGTCTTACACATAACACATAATAAATCTATAAATTACCAATAAATAAAATTGAAGTGTGTGTGTCTGTCCGTATGTTTGTCTCGAATAGGCTCCGAAAAGAGTCAACCGATTTCAATGAAAATTTCATGGATTAAAACAGGAATTTTAACTTAAATTTTCGTGTATGTTTCATTTCGATATCTTGCAGAGTTAATAAGAAATTAATGTAAATATTTATCAATCTATTGAGTTGCTACGCGAAAGGCGGCGTGAAAATCAACTGCGAGTTAAAAGTCCTAATAGGCGTTCCTTTAAGATTTTGGCAGCATGAGAGAGGGGGAGGTCGATCATTCTCATTCCATCTATTGTTGTAAACGTGTGAAAGCGCGACCTGTCCAAAACCAACTGCGAGGTTTGCCGTGAAACGATCATAAATAAATGATACCGTACTTTCGTTTTCAGGGCAAAATAAAAATAGCTATTTCCGCGCGAAAAGTCGGGGGCATAGCTAGTAGTAAAATAAATTATATTTATTAAAATTCGCTACATATTAACTGCTAATAGTGAGTGGCTTCCCCATCACTGAATTTGCCCATATGTCATAAAACAGTTTAAATATCATCAACGGAATTAATATATTATACAGGAAAATATACTTAAAATTGTCGGATGTGTTTCGTATGCTATAAAAAATTTTGATCTGACATCACGTTTACCGAAATTATTTCTGATTTATATGCCTAAAAATAAATGCTATTTATTGCTTGGCGGAAGAACACGTAGTTCCTACAATAAAAAATGAAATTATGCTAAGCTGCTATAATTTTTTCAATTTTTATCGAATGTGAAAGGTTGGACTTTAAAAATATATTAGCCTTTTTTAGCCTTACTAATTACATATATTGTAAGTAACACTTATTTTCAGCTCGTTATTGTGGTTAATATATTAAAGATATAAGAGACGTGGGAGCAAAAATTTCATTCGGCATGAGAAAAATATGACGTCAATATAGCTGGGTAAGACAACAAAAATAGTATATTTCTTGCACCCTAGAATACATTTTATATTCTATAGGACAACTGAAAATCAAATATTAATATTCGAAAACTATAAAAAGTCACATTAAATAAAATTCAATAAATACATGTGTTTAGTTTTAAAAAATGGTTCAATTGACTAAATAAAATGGGCAAATTAATTGAGGAGATACGGTTGTAAATTCAATTTTGCGCTATTTCGCTTATATTTTAAGGCATATATTTTATTCATTAGTGTAGAGATAATAGTGGCTACACTAGTAAGTGTTCTCCACCTCCAGTTTGGTGATATTCACCGGATATACAGTCTAGTTGCTTCTCAAGTCGAGACAGGATTTTATCCGGTTATTTGCAGCACTTTTATAGCCACATGAACTGAAACAAGTTCTCATCGGCAAAGTAATGTAAGTAAATGGAAATTAACTGTCCGCCAACGTAGGGAACGCAATGTTTAACGGCGACTTTTGCGCCGATCCCGATATTAGTTCAAAATAACCAACTACAATGTTGCCAATCGCTGGCCGTTTTAGTGTGCTCTTCAAGTTTAGCAAGTTTGAGTCGTCATAATTCATAACAAGTCTGCTTCAAATCAGATAATTCTTCAGTAAATACTACATTTTTCTGAGTAATTCGATGGTAACATGCTAACAAATTTGTTAATTTCAGGTCTATGAAACGTGTAATAAGACTTATCTAATCCACTCAAATTTTAAAATCTATTAAATATCTGTACATTTCATCGCGAAAGTGCATGAAAGAATTAAAATGTCCTTTTGAAGACTTACTTAAGACATAGGTAGGCCTACTGCTTAAACCGTGACAATTTTAAGTAGCGTGAAGCTGGAGAGAATTTGGAAAAACAAAATTGTATAATACAGTAGAAAATGACGCTTGAAGAGTGAAATTGTGAGAATATCGAGTGAAGTTTCATGGGAACTAAGACATAAGAATTTTGATGTTCCTCTGAGCAGCAGTCGTATCAAGCAAACTAGATTACACGGGCGAAAAGAGTTCTGAAGTTAAAGTCTCCAGATTTAGATAAACAAGCAGGCAGGTCCTATGAAAGACTTATCAGGGCCATTACGTCTGGTATGCGAATTAACAGCAAAATAAGAGAATATTGTAGAATAATAATCCGGCAGTGTGTTGACCTTCGGTATCATTTTAATAGAGTACACGTCGAATAAGTAGGAATAAATTTAAATATAATATGAGAATAAAATTAAAAATGCATTTCTAGTCGTTATATACGAATCTGAAACGTGGCTGTTAAATAGTACTATTCATTGCAAAACGTAAAAAGTACGAAGAACGTACATAATCTATTTAGAAAAGCCCAGAAGAAAATTGGTCCACAGTTACGTACGTAGTGGATAGAAAAAATGAATCCCAAATGATATGAGAACTAGATTCATTTCGAGTAAACAGGTGGCCCAAATAGTAATACAGTTGACTGGGTACCACGGCAACTTCCGCTACAAAGACCGTCAATTTATATATTTAAAAAATTAAGAGAACGGCAGTGTCCAATTACCTGAAGGCTGCCTATTCGGTGCCGTGTTTCTAGCGGATGTGTTTTCTCAGGGAATTTCCCCTCTTAACTTCATGTTTCAGATAGTTGAAAAACTTTGTAAACAAAACACCGCGCGTGGCGTCACAAGTAATAATTTTCTAATATATTTGTAATTTTAGGCTGAAATGCAGGCAAATCCTCTGCTAACTAACGTAAACGGCGAAATAGTTGGAAATTATGTTAAGTGGCAAAAACAGCCAGCCAGAAAAAATAGAAGCATTTAAGTAAACTTAATTACAACAACTGATATGGGTCTTCAACAGCCATATAATGACTAATCTATTAATTTAACCATGTGAGAAACCAAATTATTATAGGTTTTATTAACTAAGGCTGAAGTTTATTAAATTTTAAAAATAAGCCATTTAACAAAAGAGTTTGATATTAATATTTAAAACTACAAGCTTATATATCCTGGATTATAAGACTGTAAATATTGGGTAAAGAAACAGCTTTGGCTTTTACATTAAGTGAATGTACGATGTGTAACCGTTTATAAACTAATGTTCAATACGAATATTATGAGGCAAATGCTTGAGTCCAGAGACAAGGCAGTCCTTCAAGAACAAGAACTAGAGGATCAAGTAATGAAAATGGTTCGTCAGTTCCAGCAAAGTACTTCCTAGCAATGTGTTATTTGTTGTCCTGATAGAATGAATATATAGCTCTGAAAACATTCCTTTAGCCTCGTAGAATAATAAATATTTTTCTAACTCGTTCGGGTAATCGTTTTTCAACTTTTAGTTTTTAATTAAATATCCGATAAAGAGAGAGAAACGCTCTAAGAATGATTCGGAAGGAGTATTTAAATTTAAGGCCGTCGAGGAGCAGGAGGCGTGAGTGGCGCATCGCATCCAGGAATGCGAACCACGTACTTCCGGTGTGAGCCTTCCGCAGGTGCGGGCCGCGATGGAATCCCGTCACCACAAAGGGAGCCACGTCCCACACATCCACCATCTCCCATCTACCATCTACCCCAGCTGTGATACCCTACCGATCAGTTTATGCGAATGATTCGTTGCTACTTTACCATAAATACTTGTCAGAAATTACAATTTTAGAACGAAAAGATTGTAGAAATTCGTAACAGTCTTCTACATTTCTATTAACCTCGTATAAATATTTGTTCAGAATAGAAAAAATTAGTTATTTAGGGATCCAACGCTTAAGAGCAAAACGTTCCTAGGTCATAGGGGTGCTCGAAAATATGATCGCGAGGCGGTAATATGAACACATTTGTCAAAGTTATTAGAAAATAACTACTTACTGTCTGTCACAAATACGGTCATACTACATTAATTAAAAAACGACATTCAAAGATAATTACGACAGATTGCATATAATTGAAATTACATCATAGTTTTCTGACTTAAATGTTTACAATAAATAAAAACGACCAAAAAATTCAGCATTAAATATATAACTATTTATTAACAAAAGCGAGGTTTCATCTCCATTTTAAGACTTCTTCAGACTTAAAATTTATCAAAACATCCTATTTACTCATTGACTCCCTCAGTCGAAAAGATTATTGAATTTACATGTGAAAAATTTGGTGCCGCGCTGAATCTTCTCCCGCGACGGTTAAAGATAAAGAAGAAAAGACAGAAAGATGGAAGGAATATCTATATGAACTGTATCCTGTTGGAAAACTAGATCTGTCAGCAATTGAAGAAGAGGTGGATGATGAAGACTTCGGGGACAAAATTTATAAGGTCGGAGTTTGATAGGGCGCTGTCAGATTTGAGCAATTGTAAAGCACCAGGAATTGATAACATTCCAGCGGTTTGATAAGATCATCGGGCGAAGCAGCAACATCATGGCTGTTCAGGATAGTTTGCAAAATCGACGAAACAGGAGGAATGCCAGGTGATTTTAGTAAAAAAAAATTATACCCATACCGATGATGACTCGGGCTCATAGATGCTAACAGCACAGGACAATTAGTATCTCATGCGTGCAGAATGTTATCATAATAAGTATATAGGAGAATGGAACGACAAATAGAATGTGAGTTAGATCAGTTTGGTTTTAGAAAGAATTTAGGGACGAGAGAAGCAATGTGATTTATTGTTTGTGTAAAAGCAGGACGCCATATCGAATTGTCCGAATATAACTGGAAAATAATACCCTAATCAAGATACTTATTGACGTGTAATAATGTAATAAAGCTATGAATGCAACTGTAACCTATATTCGTCCGTGTATTCGTTCGGTAATTAAATTATGGTGTGTGACGACATAAACAGAATCGGCATGACCGCGACCTCTTCTGTATAATTAACTCTCATAAGTAAGGCAAAAAAGAGAACACCTGACCGGAGAATCGATAAGGACTACTTACACATCTGTGTGAAGGCAAATAAAAGGCAGCAACAGAGAAATATGAGAAACGAAATGTATAGACCAACGGTGGCTGTTATTTTGACTACGACACGTATTCATTGTATCTGGTAAAAACGGTGCGCCACAAGGAACCATAAGTTATGAACTATCGTTTCGTAAATAAATTCTTTAAAATGAATGTAAATGTTAAGATGAGAAATTTAGGTGCCAGAAAAGCGTGTCAATTAAAATAAATTTGCACTGTTGTTATAGTAAACTTTTGTTCTTACTCTCGTATTCTGATTTCGAAGTTTATTACGATTTACGCGCGACGATGGCCGAAGACGTTTTTGAGCCGGCGCCACGGGATGCGGTGCCTGTAATATTTGCGTCCAATATCAACGATTAGTAGTGGCAAGTGCCTTGCTACACATTGGAGTGAATGTTTGATCCAATACATTCGATTCAGACGATGGTTCAATATTATCTTAGGCTGGAATTTTATATACAAGATAAAATGGAGGTTTAAAAAAAAGACGGCCATTATCCCAAATTTGTGGACGGAACGTTGTAGTGGAATAAAACTTTTTAATTTGTCTAAATCTTTATTTTATCAGTGACGAACGTTTCTTGTATATGTTCTCATATCCGGTATGAAAGTTTATTCACAGTTTTCCTAACCTCAAGGTTGTGAATTAACTCTTTTTGCAGGGATGGGAGAATGATTGCGTCATCCCTCGCGTCGAGCCAGAAGCCTCTTCTAAGAAAACGCATAATTCGGCTTACGTTTTATCAAGACGGCACAACAGGTCCAGCAGTTAACACGAATGTCATTTATAGTAGAAACAGAGGCCAGAGGCAAAGCTGATAATAGATCTGATTATTAATTAGCCTGTGGCTAGACTCTCCGCGACTGCATCTATTTGTATGCAACGTTCAGTGCGATCAGGACTGCATTATTCAACGGACCTCCGCAGCAACTTCGGAAAACCCAACGGATCTGAATCCGATAGCTTATCATTAACTAGGTTGTGTTCGGGAAGGTATACTTCTATAACTGAAGCATCTAAATTCCTCGTTTAATTTTAAACCTCTCCCAATTTTTCATGCCAACATTTAAATATCAACACGTTGATGGTAATTATATATTATTTAACCTATACAAATTAACTAGTCGCTACCCTTTTCCTTTATCTTCTCACTTTTCTATATACATTCTGGTTGATTACACAGAAATTACTGTTCATTTTTCCACCCATTTCTACTTACTTTCTGGGTTTAAAACTGATTACTTTATAATAATCCTATCCCAAATTCAAAATTACTTCAATTTAAATATGTCAGGCTCGTTGTTATGATAAACAAAACGCTGATGACGTCATAATACATCCCGTATCCCAAATAAAATTTCTACTCTTTTCCTCACTTTTCATAATCGTGGTTTTGCTTGCAAACAAATAATTTAGTAAATCTACAAACGAATAAAGTTTACATACTTTTAAACAATACATTGAACAAAATTACAATTTTCCACGCCACAATACACGAGTTTACGAATCAACAGATTTTGCCAATTTATGAAACAACAATAAGACAATCTTATTACACTCAATCGTTTCCAATCAAAATAATTATCTGTGCATATCTCTCCTCAACCTATATTTTCCATACAGCATGCAAAAAAAATCTCATCATCTCCGGGTAATAGTACATATCCATGGATGAATCATTTATCCTTATTCACAACGGTGATCTTTCTTCACGTACTATGAAAAGATTTTTTTCTTTGCAGTCATACTAGAACTCCTTTCTTGTCTGCAAGTGCCTAGATTCTACCTTTGTAGAGTTTTTTGTCGGAAGGCATGGGGTAATTCTAATTTATTGAGCCTGTTTCTAAAACAAAAGCTCTATATTCTTTCCTAACATTTTCTGATGATGTTTTCATCTTTATAGGATTTTATACCAGCCATTTGACTCTCTCTTTATACTCTGCAGGTTTATTTGTACATCAAAGCCCTTCGAACGAGCTAAATCTATGGGACCAAAAAACGAAAACCATGTTCTTTCTCCCCATTAATTTATTATTTCAATGAATAATTAACACGAAGGCTTAAAACAACAAAAATCGCAGATAAATAAAAAAATTCGTGTTGCCTCTTCCATTAGTGGGTTTGTGGAATAATGAGGCGTGACATGGGCAACTAAAATTAACATAGAATGGTACCTTGATCCTCCTATTATCTGGATGCAGCGTTCGCTTAATTGTGAGGGAATGAATTTCAAGCCTTTTACAAGACAAAACGCCAGTGTTTTCATGGCTCATTTCTTCTGCCAGGTTATAATTACCAGAGGCTCACATTTCAGACGCCCCGGGCTTCCACAGCGGAAAGGAGTGTCCAATAGATGATTTTCGGCCTATGATTTTGAGCGGGTCTTTCGATTTTCTACCAGGCTTTACTTAAAAGAGAGTTTTATTACATTGTTGGATAGATTATTTATATAATCTCTAATAAATTAGTCCTTTATCGTAATAAATTCGTGGAACATAATTTAAGTTTCGATTAGAAAATTTATATGAGAAGTTTTATACATGTTTAAGTATCTATATTCACCTAAAAGCAGACAATGGAACACCTTACCAATACTAACCAATATTAAATTTAACTTTGTCATTCTACACAGCTAGATAATTATTGTTTACAATTTTATTTTGCACAAATTAGTAGTGACGAATACCCGGCTTAGGAATCATGAAAGAAGATTCTGCTACACATGGAAGAAGCCAGGGAACACGGGGAGGTAGCAATTAGACTATATAACGGTGAGTCAGAGATATAGAAATCAGGTGCTGGACTGCAAAACGTACCCAGTAGCAGATATAAACTCCGACCATAATCTGTTGATTATGAAATGCAGGCTGAAAATGAAGAAACTCAAGAAATGAATTGAAACAAAAATATGGGAATTATAAAAACAAACAACGGGAAGTGCTTCAGACTTTCATAAAAGATATCCATACTAGATAAATAGAAAAAGGAGAAAGAAACAATATAGAAGAGAATGGGTAATCTTGAAGGAAGAAATGACTAGAGCAGCCGACGGAAAAGTAGGAAGAATAGCTCAGACCAATATGAAAGCATGGAAAACACAAGAAATTATAAAAATGAATGATGAAAGGCGTAAATGTAAAAACGCTTGAAAATGGTAAAGAAAAGTGAAGAATGAGGTAGATGGGAAGAGGCTTGGCTCTAAGAAAAATGCAAAGCGGTTGAGGACTTCATTGTGAAACGAAAAATAGACGCAGATCATAGAAAAATCAAAGAAACATTTGGAGAGAGGAAAAATAGTAGCAAGAATATCAGGAGGATGGATTGGAAGCCTATTCTAGATAAAGAAGAAAATGCAGAATATCTAGAAAAGCTGTATCATGGTGGAAATCTCGATCAGTCAATAATAGAAGAAAAGGAGGAGGATTGTTTTGAAGAGGTAGGGGACAAAATTTTAAGGTCGAAGTTTTGTAGGTCGCTGACAGACCTGAACAATTGTAACGCGCCAGGAATTAATAACATTCCAGCGGAGTTGATAAAGTCATCGGTCGAAGAAGCAATACCATGGCTGTTCAGGATAGTTTGCGAAATCTATGAAACAGGAAGAATATCAGAAGATTTTAGTAAAAACAATGCCTATACCGAAGAAGAATGGGGCTGATAGATACGAACAGCACAGGACAGTTGGCACTCAAAATAGAAAAAACAGGTCTATGTTGATGGCATTTGTAGATTTAGTAAAAGCGTTTGATAATGTGTACTGGAACACACTATTAAGAGAACAGGAAGGAAATATTGTGAAAGAAGGCTTATCTATAAAATCTATAGAAGACAGTCATCAGTAATAAGAATTGAAGATCAAGAAGAGAAAGTAGAAATCAAGAAAGGAGTAAGAAAAGGATGCGATCTGTCACCCATACTCTTAAACTTACATATTGAATAGTTAAAGCGGAACAAGGATGGAATGTGCTTGCGCAATATAGGTTAGCATGGAGGATTCCATCAGAACAGTCTTAGGACCGAATACGAGAACAACACATTTTTTTGTCCAGTACTAATTTTGAAGTCTATATGAAATTACAAATTATAATTAATATTTGTTCAATAAAAATGTCGAGGTAAAAAAAGGTCCATGAGAAAAATACTTTGAATTGACCAGGTTGCTGGACATTTTTCATATGTGGATGGTAAAGTTCTCTTTTTTTCTTTCTGACATTTGCCTGCAATGTATGCTTTAACCCTTTGTGGTCGTATTAAATTTGAAAATGGGTGTCGAACTAGTCGGAATCGGTTCCCATTGAAAGAGCAGTGATGCATAACCAGAAGATTATTAAGGTTCAACAAGATTAATTAATTCTTTTTTGGACATTAGATGTGTCTTTAAACAATAATTTGTTTCGATAACATGTTTTTATGTTAAAAATTATATTTTATATTTCTTCATTGTGGGGTGTCTTTGAAAGCAGTCTCCAATATGCAGTCCATGTTTCGGACTACATCTATTGCAACAATATTTAGTTTGGCGTCTTCCGCTCCTAATCTTTCTGTTCGAACTTACAGAGCAATATTTACTTTTCACACCTTCAGAGGGGCGTAATATATGTAGTTTCCCATTAATTTGAATGGAGTTAAGAGTCGTACAGTTCCTTGCTGTGGTGGCTGAGAGTGGACTCAACTGTAAAGGATTAACAGGGCACGACTTGCGTCCCTAGTTTTTCTTTACTGCGTTACTATTGTTCACGTGAAACGTGTCAACGTTAAAGTCGTACTTTCTAGGTACCTTTTCCTCGGGAACCGTTATATGAATCACAGCTTATTTTTAGCCAGGCATGATAACAACAAATGATTTATTATAATTAGAATTTTAATTATTATTTATCAAGGCTACAACTGATAATTAAAATCATTTATTCAGCTTCCTCATACATATAATGTTCAAAATAAGTCGTGAAGTTTTAAAACAAACGAGAAAAAGATATCTATTTCAACACTGCCCTTAATATTATACTTGGCCATTTAAAAAAAAAATAGTATATCAAATGACAATTCAGAAGTTTTATTCAAGTACGACGTTTCTTCCTCAAATTTGGGTTAATATATTAGTTAATGTTCAGCCTAACGGTAGGTGCAAGTGCAACGTATAAATATACACATCTTATAAATCTAATACTTACCAATTTGAACTCCGTAAGTACGACTGAAGCAGTCAAGTCTGGTGCAACACACTGTCTACAACATGCGAATGAATGAACACACTAGCGTCTAGACAATGTTTACTCTATGCGGGAAATGAAACAAGCCGGAATGACGCTGGTTGGAGATATACTTTTCTCAGTATTCTAGTAAAATTGCAACGTGTGCCCTATCTTTCATGCATAACATCTGTATCTACAGCGACAACCGTAATTAATTATTTCACATAAAATAACGAAAATATTTGCATTTAGTAATTATAATTATGTGGCATTTCAATTTCACAAGACATAAACTACGAAAACATTACTACAGTAACAGAACCTGCGTTTAAAATTTTACTCAATATTTTTTATATAACATCAATTTTATAGAGACTGTAATCGAAGAACTTGGGATTGTTCACAATTTGTTTATAACACTCAAACTCTTTATAAAAGCTTAAATTAAAAACGAAACGATGTGCAATTATATTTATTTAGCAGCAGTAATATTTTATCAGACAACAGAAAATAAATAAAACGACCAAGAAGTCAAACAATTTATATAAATAACAATGGTTAGTTCATTATTGTGGGGCTTCGTCCGGTGTAACAATTGAGATATTCATCAATAATGAATTTCGTAAAATATTATGTGATTTTAATAAATTATAAAAAATTTATTTCGTATGCATTGTTCTTGAGAACACATAAACCTAATTTGTTACACCTGAAGAAGTTACAAATGAATGAACTTTATCGTCTATTATTTTATATGTAAATCAAATTGATTCTGACTTGGTACCAAATTATTTATTTACATTTTTATCAATTACGTTATTAAAGGGTTGTATTTTAACGTCTGATTTTGTAATAATAAGTAAAATTTCCGACCAATTTCATTCTTTATTTTAACAATTTCAAAAGAGGGCAAAAACAACGTTTGGATACTTATTTGTATCTGAAGGTAATTAATTGTTTCACTACTTATGGCCAATTTATTGTTTTATTAACATTAAATTCATGCAATATCAGCGAACTATGTCGAGAATCTATGTAGCATTTACCAATTGTTTATTAAAACTCAGCGTTTAAACGAAATTCATCATCATATTATTATAATAATAAACAATTGACCCGATTAATAAACCGAGAATAATTTATGAAATCAATACAGTCAACGTTATTTGTTGGGGATACGAAGGTAACTTAATTTTAATCACATGACTGCACACAGCTGCACACTCAAAGTTCACCCGACGACTGACAGTTTATAACTTTTCCACTGGATGGTGCTGTCCACTCTACAATTCCCCCCTCTGGGCAGACTATCCGAGCTTCAACATCTCTATAGCTGCTTGTAGTTTTCTTTCAGTTATTGGTTTAGTTAGGAGGTCCGCCTCCAATTCTTCTGACGATATATGCTTTAGTTGTATTTCGCCGTTGGTATACGAGTCTCTGCAAAAATAGTATAAACGGTTAATATGTTTCGTCCGACTCCTCACTCCGCAATTTTGGATCCATTGTATGGCTGCTTGGCTGTCACTCTCGATAGTTGTCGTCTCACTAATGAATTCTTCTAATTCCAGCTCTTCCAATAAATTTCTCGTCCATTCCTTTGCTGCTCGATTGTTCTTCCGCAGTTTTAGGAATTTCAAATGTGATATTTGCAACATGTTTTTCCTCAATTCGTTGTGATCTTCTTACTCCATTTCCTCTCAATGGTTGTTCATTTCTTTCTCGCTCGACGATGTCTTTCTTGAATCTGTATGTCCGTTTCACCCAGTTTTCTCCCTCTTTTATTCGTTATCATTTCAGCTATCGGGGGCTCGTTCTCCTCTGGTTCCTCCTCTAGTTGCTCATGGCTACTTTCATCTTCTTCATTGTTTACATTTGTTGTGTTTTCCAATATTCGGGTTTCCCCTTCTTTCGCTTGTAATTCTTCTATCATCTCGACCAAATAATCTTCAGTCTCTTCTGCTTGACCTTGTAGTAAGTCTCCTCCCTTCTTGTTTTCTTCAAAAATGACAGATCTCGACTCAAATAACTTCTGCTTCTCTGGATTGTACATTCTGTATGCAAGTCTTGACTTGGAATATCCCACAAAAATTCCTCTCTCCGCTCTTGGGTCGAATTTCCCTCTGCATGTAGTCGTCGTTGTGTAATATCCCACGCAACCAAAAACTCTCAGATGTCCGAGATTTGGTTTTCTTCCAGTCCACTTCTCAATTGGCGTCTGGTCTCCGTTGTGTTTATTTGGCGAACAGTTCAGCAGGTATGCGGCTGTTGATACCGCTTCACCCCAAAACTTCTGTGTTAACTTCGAATCTTGTAATAGTGCTCTTGTCTTCTCTAATATTGTCCGATTCATCCGTTCGGCTATGCCATTACTCGCTGGGTTTCCGGGTACCGTCAATTCGTGTTTTATGCCTTTGTGTCGCATTAGCTCTTTCATCTGTCCATTTGTAAATTCAGTTCCATTGTCGCTGCGTACTCGATTGACTCTGTTCCCTGTTCCATTTTCTTTGCGTTCCACGAAGTCCTTAAAATTGTTGTAAGTTTCATACTTCGTTTTTAAGAAATATACGAAAACTCTTCGACTGTATCCGTCGACTATTGTGAAAATGTATTTCGCACCTCCCATTGATGCTACCGGCAAAGGTCCATGTGTATCAAGTCTAACACGTACTTTGCACTCTCGTTCGTCACTGTCTTATGTGGCGCTTGTGTTGCCTTGCTGATAATGCAATCCGTGCATTTATCTAATTTTACATCCTTGTACTCGATTTCGTTGGCCATTTTGTCTTTCGTCATCTTGTTTAAGTACTTCTCTCCCATGTGACCCATCCGTCTAATTTTAATCACATGGCTACACACAACCGCACACTCAAAAATTCACCCGACGACTGACAGTTTATAACTTTTCCTACTGGATGGTGCTGTCCGCTCTACATTATTTGATAAAATAAGTTAATAAACATAATGTGGTGATATCATTACCAACATGTTAATTCCATTGTGCTTACTTAAATTTACTTTCTTAAAATTAATTTTCAAAGAACCCTGGTACGTCCCATTCCATTTCAGTCTCATAAATACATAATTTATTACAACCACTACATCTATATGAATAAAATAATAGTTGTATCTATACGTGACTGAGAATTGATTCATTTCAATTTAGAACTTATGTTTCATGCTTAAGCGAATTTGAAACCGATGTAGGCAACAAAACTCTGTGAAACTTGTTACGTTAGGCATGAAAGGGTTTTCTCTGAAACGGCGAAGAACTTTAAACATAACATAGCTACCATTTGAAAACAAAACATAAACTTGTCAAATTTCTTTCTACGGGACATTTGCTATCTTGATTATAACCGTACAATATTATGAAAGACTGCGCCAGAAAGTTAAAACAATATATCCGAATCGTATTCTATCAAAAGAATACGACGGAGACAATAATTTGTACCAAAAGTTGAGCCAAGCGGTAAAGAACTGTGCACAATGTTTTCATTTCTGATGAAGTACCGGTAATTATTAGTGTACTATAAATAATAAGAAAACAAAAGTAGGGTCATTCCACGTCAAACCAACCCAAAAAAATACGATTCGACACCCATGGTCTCAGATTTTAATGAAACTTGGCAAGTTTGTTCCTTTCATGGATATAAGGAATGATATGAAATATTTCTGCTCTATCACAAATGGTTTCTGTTTTACAGCCTGCTAAAGTTTTTGAAATCGCGTGTTTTTTTTCGATCGGCGGATGAAGAGAAATTTGTTCTCCCATAGAAAATACATTATATCTTCCTTATTTACCAACCGATGTTGATGAAATTTTTTATGGGAATACTTCAAAAGGAAAGGAAGCTAGAAAAAAATATTGTATCTATAAACTATCTGTAAGTGGTCTGAAAAAAATTCTGAAGTGGTGAAATAAAACAAAAACCATTTGTGATAGAGCAGAAATATTTCATATCATTCCCTATATCCATGAAAGGAACAAACATGCCAAGTTTCATTAAAATCTGAGACCATGGGTGTCATGGCTGGGTTGAACTGACATGGAATGACCCAGTAGTGACACCAAACAAAAGGAAATACTGACCCAACAAATATAAAAATTTCGTGGGAAAAGAGTGAATTTTGCTATTTGTGAAGCAATTGTGACGATCCTTTTTTTGGGGGGTTAACAGGCTAAATGAGGGTGATCCTGAAACAGGCAACTCCCCTTTAATAACATAGGAAGGGAATTGAAAAGGGAGATGCGGAAGGTGACAGCATAAAACGCTAAATAGCATTTTTCTAGAGAGAGAAATCGGATAAGAAAGATAATTGTGATTTGTGGATTTTAAACGAAAACGTTTCTAAAGCCTGAGAAGAGTAGACTAGAAATTTATGGTATCGTGTTCTACGGAACACAGCTGAAGCTTAAATTGATCGAATATGTGCCATTCATGAAAACGATCAATACAGTAACTTTTATGTGGTAAAGCAATGGACTTCATCCAGTGTTTGGAAAAGGAGTAGAGAAAATATTTTAATCATATTTTTGGTCTGATTAGCTTGCAATAATGTGTTTAACCTGACATAGCCTATCAAGTTTCATTGCATATAATAATAGAGCGTAAAATAACATTTTATTTAAGTGATGATACATTATATTCGGCTTTTAGTTACACGGGCGCCATTGTCGCTGTTCAGAATCATTTGCATTGAGACTCAAAACAGATTGCATAATTATTAAATAACTAGCTGGGAACCTGGCGTTTCCCGGGTATTTATTTATATTATTCCGGTTGCCTGTTATTTAATTCTTGGTCAACACATAACTACTGGCATCGAAAACGTCACAATATGAACCTCAAACATACTCCCTGTATCTCGAGAGAGTCCAAAATACCCCTGGTACAATTGCAGGAATAAACATTTTTTCAGTATTCTAACAGAATAACAATTTTCCCCCATAATGTTTAAATTTTTACTTAAATCGCATATTAAATGTCATAATGTATCACAGCGACTCACTTTACATTAGTTGCGACACCAATGTCGATAATCTCCTTTCTATTTTCGTATTACCAATTTATGTATTTTCTCAGCCTGCTGCAACAATAGACAGTATGCGGGATGAATGATATAGGAACGCGTAATAGGACTTATAACTCGCAGTTGGTTTACACACCGGCTTCCGCTCGGCATTTCCAATAAATCTTCCTGTATAATTAATACTTTTATTTATATTCATATATTAATATCTTCTGCAATATATCGAGATTAAATATGCTCGAATATCTAAATTAAATCTCTTGTTTTTTAAACCCTCAAATTTTCATTGAAATACGTTGAGCCGTTTCGGAGCCTATTCGTGACGAACATACGGACAGGCAGACATTTCAATTTTATTTAATGGTATAGATTAAAAAAATGAAATGTTTGTTAGGCTTTAGCGTTATTTCACTCTAAATAGAAATTAATTTATCTTGTTTGACAGGCTACGTGATGTCATAATCTATCCATTTCCAATGTCTATAGAGTAGGAACTGGTTTGGTCTCAAAGGAGGAAGAAAGGAGCCTAAATCTTCAAAAGGTCGACCACTAATGAGTTACGAGTATCCGTAATGTTTTTATTTGGTTTGGAAACAGCATCGCTTAATTTTCATGTAAATAGACCTTTAAATTTTTTTGAATCTATGGAGATTTTTTCCTTGAACGTAAGTAAAATATGTACCAAGTTTGCTTGAAATTGCTACATGCATTAATTAAAAACTTTATTTAAGGAATAATCATGTATATTAAGATATTTAATATATAATGTGTTCTTTCTTTATCTTGTCCATTCTGGTGTTTTTTGGAAGAGAGATCGCCATTATTTTAAACAGTTTGAGTTTCTAGTGTGTTGGGGATGGACCAACAGCACTCATAGACGTACACAAACACCCAAGGCCTTGCCTGGAATCGAACCTGGGACCTCTGTGGTACGAGGCAGTGACACTAGCCACTAGACCACAGAGGCCGGCGTATTCTATTCATATTAGGACCACAATCCAGCAAACGCTTTTCGGGAAATCAGCCCTTTCAGGAAAACGACTCTTGGAAATGGTGTTTCGGGAAAACGACTCATCGGGATATTGACCTGTCTGATAAACGTCAATCGGGAAAAGTCGTCCGGAAAACGAGCATGGGGGAAGTGATTTTCCCGTTTTCAACATAGACACTTTTCAAGTTGTCATTTCTTCCCCTCTAATTTTTCCTTCTTACAAGTGAGCAAATCGGGTTTGATCTCTCTGATTCTATCAATTTTATCTTGATCAGTTCTGCGTACACCTCGGAGGCTGTCAAGTGTCAACCACCAGCATCGTATCGTTCCTCAAACTTCATTCCTGCCACCCACTGACAACAACTTCAACGCTCGCGTCACGAAAGGTTATGATTTCCAAGATTTACCACAGTGGTGTAGCGGTCAGCATCATCGCCTCACATCACAAAGGTCCCAGGTTCGAATCTCGGCACGGGCATGGATGTTTGACTTCGTGAAGGTCTCTAAAACTCGGGTGAAGACTGAAGGAGGATCAATACACTGACCACGTATCACTCCAAATTCGTGTGAATACGTCAAGGACGATGATAGTCCGCAGTCGGTCCCGGTATGAAAATGCTCTAAATTTGGATGTAGCGCCAAACTCGTCTCGCGTCATCCGGAAGAGCGTGAGAATAGTACTCAATGCCCGACCTACCTCATGCAGGTTTTCTAGGGTTTTGCCTGCATCTCTTTAGGTGAAACACCGGGTAGGATCCTTAAACCATAGTCGAGGGACCCTAGTTAACCCTTGTCTACCTTGCTCTACTTTCCGCATCCCTCATTTTCAATTCCCTTCCTATGCTATTAAAGGGGGGTTGCCTGTTTCAGGATCACCCTCATGTAGCCTGTTAACCCAAAAGAAATGAAGAAGAAGATGTTAAAATTCCATTAACGAATTCGGCCCAGTCTCGTTGATGGTCAGACGTAATTAAATAAGATTCTTCCTTTAGGAAATCTCATCCAGATGTGCGAGACATGTGTTCCTTTCTTGGTGTTCAAGTGGAACTAATTACATTACGCCACGTTCTTTTCCTTATTTTACATATATTGTCATATCACCGTAACCAAAGCTGTAAATAAATGGGTACATACATATAAACATATGAGCATTAACCTGATGTGACGGTCATCAGTTCCACATTAAACCTGCTTTGTAATCACAATTCATAAATGCCAAGGGCAGGCATTCAACTATGCTGGCGTCGATCTGACCGTAGGACAGGCTGTCCCGTCTCCTGTTTGTCTACGACTGAGCAGAGCAATCAGGCGGGCAGGCAGGCACTCTGACCACTGCGACTATTAAACTCGCGACAAATGTGACGCTCAAGGCGTGGCAAATTCCTCGTCTGTGGGAAGCTCAAGCGAGCGCGGACGTTGCCCCAATCGCTAATAAATTAGTCTGCTACGTATTCTAACCACTTTTCCTGACATCGATGAGCAGTTCCTTTTATAAGCTATTCAAACGTTTAAGCCAATTGCGACACATTAATTACTGTCAGGAAACTTAACTATAAGTAACTACGCAAATCTTGAATTAGGCTATAATTGAAAACAGCTAAAATATGTTTTCACAATTAATGCGAAATTAATGTCGTCAATATAGAAATATACCACAGACAAATATATGAAGATTATATCTATTCCTACTCATTGTATTTACACCCCTTCTCACAATCAAATCGCCTCAACTATGGATGTAGGTGATTTATTGTGTCACAAATTAACTAAATTTATGACAGAGTAAGTACAAATAACTGCCAAACTTACCTTTCAAAAAAGGTTTTCTTTTATAATTTATTTGTTGGTACTATACGGACATTTTATGTTGATCCGTGCAGTTTTTCTCCGATGCTTAAATAAAATATTGTGTGTTGTTGTTGTGGATTTCAGTCTTAAGACTGGTCTGATGCAATCCTCCATGTTAACCTATCTTGGTCAAGCCTTTTCATGCCCGCATAACTACCACATAATCCTAATCCGCTTAGCGTATTCTATTATTGGCCTGCCTCTTCTATTCTTACCCCACACACTTCCCTTTAATGCTAATTTTTCAAGACCCCCATGTCGCAAAACGTGGACTATTAAACTATCCCTATTCTTGGTCAACGTCCTCCCGATTGTTCGCTCTTCTCCTATTCTGTTTACAACTTCCTCGTTAGTGATTCTGTCCACCCATCTGATTTTCAGCATTCTCCTATAGCACCACATTCCAAAGGCTTCTATTCTTTTCCTTCCTTCAACTCCTATCGTCCACGCATTTATTATGGTTTCCAAGTTTTTTTCTGACACCCCTAATACTATAATATCATCGACAAAGCGTAGGAATTTTATTTCTTCTCCTCGCAGTATAAATTCTTTTCCATGTTCTATATATAAGTTAAATAGCATGGGCGACAGACTGCATCATTTTCTTACTTCAGTGAAATATTTTAATGTGTAATTGATGCATAATAATACAAGCGTTTGATAAAATGAAATAATTTATAAGTATTGATATACTTTTACAATATCGTACTGTGGACTTTAATTAAATTATATTCATTAGTTGCATTAGTCCTCTGCTGAGGGAATAGTGTAAGTCAAGTTGATATTAATTACAAAAATGTGTTAAATAATATATCAATTAGGCAGCAGATATTTTTAATAATTGTAAAATAGTAATACAAATAATTACAAGACTGCATATTTGAAAATACATGTAGTGGAGTCATTGAGTAAATGTTAAATCAGTAATGACGTTATTTTCAGATTAATAAATTGGTTTGCATGTATTATATCTCATAACAATTCCATAATTTAAATGAAATTTTCCTAAGGGAAGTCGGTAGTGATTTTAAGTATGTACCTTTATTCCAGAAACCGTTATAGCACTGAAATTTTTACAGCTTATATTTAACCTTATGGGATGTGTGTGGAAGCAGAATGAATTATTTAAATTGTTAGTTATGTATAATACTTTTCTAAAGTTTCTATAAAAAAGATGTTGATAAATAAAGTAATAATTAAAATTCTAAAAGTAATAAATTATTTATTCTACTTCCACACACATACAGTTGGAATCGATTCTCAGATTGACTACTGGTAATCATTGATATGTAACAGGTCTGTTAATCTATTTTGTTGACTGCTCTGGCGAAAGTTGGCATTTAGGACCGAGAAAAATGCATATGCGGACCTTTTACATAATTGATAATATTACAATTATGTACTATAATTACATCAAAATCGGGAGGAAAAACATTAAGCTCATCGATGCAAGTGCTAAGTTCTGGTCGAGAATATACTCCTGAGAGACGTCTACTTAGTAATAATAAGAACTGGATTGTACTACTTCGTTATTTCAGAACTAAAACACTGCAAGTGCATCGGAGTCAGTTTATGAGCGTGGAAATGTATTCTTGACGTTCACGTCCCAAGCCGGTGTTCTCTTGAAAGAAAGAATCTGGATTTGGAATGCAAAGTACAGAAGGTTTTAATGGATCTAACGGTTGCACACAGGTTTCTCTTAATACACGACATTCACCTAGACGGTCGGTTTTGTTAACAAGAATCCACTTTCTTATCGAACTATAACTTCTGTCCAACATTGCAAACGGAACAATTAATTATTATTGTTTGCTTTACATTCTGTGCATTCTACTTAATTACTCGCAATTATTTTATCTCTTTATTTAAAGTCGCATCAACTACTAAGGTTACAGTAGGGGGAACTCGTGATCTCTAGTTTTCACTGTGTGAATACACACACAACATCCATGCCCATGCCAGGATTCGAACCCGGGACATCTGGGATGTGAAGCAGCAACGCGAAACACTACTCATACTTATTAATCACAAAATTCTTTTTTGATGCTGCACTCCTTTATTGTTTTATGAAATCATAGATACTAGCCTCTGTAAAAATAATAAAGAGAAATGCGATATTTAACTGACAACCTTTAAATTGAGAACAATACAATTTGGAAGTGCACGTCGTTTAGACGCAAGCTTAGAGTTTTAGTCTGACGGATTAAACATGAAGACTGAGCATGAAATATGAAACAAAAGATATAAAAAATAAACGGTCAGAGAACTTAAAATAAAAAACGTACAATTACAAATCATGCTATACATTAACAGGATCTAGTTGGTTTTGAACATATAAAATTTCAAAAATTAATCTTTTACGACAATGTGGTTCCCTGTCTAATATAAAAGCGCTGTAAAAATTAGAACAATGAATAAATTTGACGCACTGGTTGGTGTTAGCATTGTGTTTACAAGACCACAATTTAAAATAGGAATTATTTTCTTTAACTCTTATATTTAAAGTCCTTAGTAAAACTGGGAAATGAAGATTTCGACATAAGAACTACTTAAAATGTAACTTTACAAATAAATAAATGCGTCATTTCATTTCATAAAAATATCACCAAAAGGTAAAACAATAAATTTATAGTGTGTTGTAATACGTGAATTCGCCCTTCAGACTTTACGTTAAGTTTTCTGTATTAATAATTAAACTCGGAGCACGGTCGGTCTTTTGTGTCACTTTTGCGAGACCCAGATCAGGTCAATGTTTGTGTGATTTTGGAGTGTCGTTGACCTGAAACCCTCCTATCATTCGCAAGCCTTTTCATTTCTGTTTAGCTACCACATCCCTCATCCTCCCTAATCTTCTTAGCTTATTCCATATTTAGCCTCCCTCTTCTCTTCTTATCCCACACACTTCCCCCTTATGCTAATTTTACGAGACCCTCATGTTTCAAAACGTGGACTATTAAACTATCCCTACTCTTGGTCAACGTCCTCCCGATTGTTCGCTCTTCTCCTATTCTGTTTACAACTTCCTCGTTAGTGATTCTATCCACCCATCTGATTTTCAGCATTCTCCTATAGCACCACATTTCAAAGGCTTCTATTCTTTTCCTTTCTGCATCTCCTACCGTCCACGCTTCGCACCCATATAACGCCACACTCCATACGAACATTTTAGCAATGATTTCCTAATATTTACTCTTATATTGCCCGTAAGTAAATTCCTCTTTTTTACGAAAGCCTGCCTTGTCTATGCTATTCCACTCTTTATGTCTACTATAATTCTACCATCCCTTCTTATAACGCTTATAACTTTCTTCAAAATATCCCTTCCCAATCTAACGCCCTTTCTTATTCCACTATTTCCCATACTACACTCCATGACCTTGGTTTTCCCTGTATTAATCCTCATTCCTCTTTCCGCAAGACCACGTTCGGGCTATTTATTATGGTTTCCAAGTCTTCTTCTGAAACCCCTAAAACTGTAACATCATCGGCAGTATGATTACTTTTCCATATTCCGTTTTAACATTCTTCGTCACCTATTCTATATATAAGTTAAACAGCATGGGCGAGAGACTGCATCCTTGTCTTACTCCATTCTTGATTTGTGCTTTCTTTTCTTGTCTTTCAATTTTAATTACTGCTGACTACCTTCTTTAGAGTTTATAAATAAGCATTCTTTTTCGATATTTTATTCCTGTCCTCTTTAATAGCGTGTTCCAGTTCCCATGATCATTTCTGAATCTACATAGGCCTGTTTTTTCTTATCCCGTCGTCTAAAATTAAGTTATACTAAACTAATTGTCCTAATTACTTCCTAGCACGATTGATTGGTGATAAACTAAAATAAGCATTGAAGTGTATGTAAGGAGTAATTTCATCATTTGAAAGAGGTTTGAGAAACCTGCCACCATCCATAACTTCTTCGTCGACTCTTCAGCCCATTGAGGGCCTTGGCCTGCCGTGAGGACTGTGGACTGTCATCTAGTATGACACATTCCGATCTTGGAGTGATACGTGGACAACGTATCGATTATCCAGCAGTCTTAATCCCGGTCGCCGTCACCATGACGTCATAAACATCCAAGCCCAGGCGTGGATTCGAACTCGGGACCTTTTGAGTTATGGAGCAACGAAGCTAGCCACTATACCACAGCACCGTCCATAACTGCCCAATATTAATTCCAAAAATATCTGTTTACCACGAGATGTCTTGCTGTGTTCATGTATGAGAGAGGGAAACTCTGTTTTAGATGTTAGATATTGCCGGCCCCCGTAAGCAATTATGAATGGGCAGAGTGTCAGTTGTGTTGTTCACGTTGGCAACGCAGAGTTGGAAGCAAGGACACGAAACAAAGACGTGCCCAAGCAGGCGAAACGAAAATTACCCAGCAGCTGGCGTGCTACGCGTGGAAAATTGCGTGTGATCCTCAAATTCGCGCTCTTCTATTGACTTACAAAACCTGAATCCATTTCCCAACGTTCATTTATTCCCACGCGTTGACATGTCCACTTACTTAAAGATCGACAAAATTCCCCATGATGAATCACGCACTTTTCGGCACTTTCTTATTTCAGGCGAGAATAATTTATGACGGGTGCTGCTTTTCTGAAGCTGAGAATCTGTTATGACAAGGGTGATGTGGAGAAAAGTGTTTTCATGGTCTGATATGGACTTGTAAAAACACGCGTTTACACAAATATTCGTAATCATCACGTATACTGGTGAACTAGAAACTTAAATTTCTTATCCTTACCCTAGTTGTAGATGATAAGGTATCCTGCCTTTGCCACAAAGTAAAACTGGTATATAGTGGGATCGAGTCTGGGCTAAATTCTTTGAACGCGAATTAGTTATTTAAGTGATGATACATATTGATTAATTCATTGCCAGATAGTCTACAAATTATAATATCAAAAGGAAAGTTATTTAAGTATTTATTTTTATCACATCATTCCGATATTGAAAAACTTTTCCTTAGTATCCATTTACGGATATTTACTATAAAACCTGTCTTCGAAGCACTTGGCCGCCTATCAGACATGCCAATACTTTTTTTTTCGGTTTGTATCTCTTAAATACATTTTTCCTCAAACGTGGTTCCGTATCAAAAACACAGCAACGAGGGGAAGGTTGAGATGGAGTTACAGAAGCTGCTGATGGAAATTGTTCTCCTTACAGCAATCTTCTCATAGTTACGTGAGGAAAACCAAACTTCCAGAATTGCTTACAGAAGCTATAACGTTTTGCTTCCAGAGCTAAGTATAACAAATACAGACCGTTTCATAGGTCCCGGTGCTTTGGTGCCTGGCGGCCATCGAAATCTTTCCTTCAAGAGTCTGTTTGTCAGCGACGTTACACAATCGTATCGTTCAGTTTCGCTTTAGACTTAATTCGTACCACATGACAAAATTTCGATATCCGCTGATCAGTAAATTGCAAGAGTACTCCTA
Source organism: Eucriotettix oculatus (assembly GCA_034510155.1). NCBI lineage: Eukaryota > Metazoa > Arthropoda > Insecta > Orthoptera > Tetrigidae > Eucriotettix > Eucriotettix oculatus. The sequence continues at coordinate 109,697,531 of CM067377.1, read as the reverse complement.
AATAGCGTTGCAAATTATTAGTTTGCACAAACAGATCTTAAAAAATGTTCGCTGAACGAAACTTGGATCTTACCTATTATAAAAAGATAAAAAGTATCGTCCTTCGTGCAAATGCGGTTCAAATAATTTCCAAAATCGGTTTGTGTTAACGAAACACCTATTATAATTAATATAAAAAAATTAAATTAGCCCTCAATGTTTTACTCATGTCAACGTCGACTTGGAAAGGATAAGGGAATCACAGAAGCATAATTCATCAAATTATAATGTATGTGTATGTGTAGATTACAAAATTTTATGTCCTTGTAATAATAATAAATTATATAGGAAAGAGAGACAGAAAGCAGTCATTGACTTACCTTAAATTGGTTGTAGGCGTCGACTGGCAAGGAAGTACGAAAATATGAATTTCCGAGAGTCGAAACCCTTTTCTTCACACCAAGAGTGTCTGATCGACATGGGTACCAGCCGCTCAGACAGACACACACACACACACACACACACACACACACACACACACACATATATATATATATATATATATATATATATATATATATATATAAAGTTATAAATTAATGAACGGGATCCGTGCTTGAAAGTGGTTTATCGTCTATAAAATTGATATAGATAAAACTATCTACATTACAAAAATGAAATGAAATATTAGTGAAATATAACAGAATTTACGTTTTTAAAACTTTTGAGGTAAAGAAAATGGCAGTCAAGTTATTAACTTATGAAAGTCTAATTTATAAATTTGCTGAATCTAAAGTGAGAAAAGTTTCGATATAATTGCATTTAATATTCATATTTAATATTTATTTTACGTTTAATCTTTTTAATGGCAATTACGAAACAAAGACAAACTAAGGAAGCATTAGATGGAGACCCGGGTTCTTTCCCGAGTTGTATAAGGATTTTTACTTCTATATCCCCGTAAGTTGGATAATGTTATTGAGATAATTGTATTCATATATATTTATAATTTAAATAAACTCTTGATTGATGTAATTCATAAAATAAAATACTTACATAAGCAGTTCTCGGGTTTTCAACCGGGACTCACCTGATGAAGTTGGCAGTGCATTGAAACGTTGTGTTTAAATTCTCAGCTGATCCAGTTGCAAACCCGAGAACTGCTTATGTATCATCTACATCGGGAAAACCCTCGTTGCCTGAAAAGGTACTTATTAAAAAAATTATTCATTCAGACAAAAATCGTAAGATAAAGGCAACTAACATTGACAAATAACACCCCTGAATATACTTACAAATTCGTTGATTTTTCTTTTTCACCTTTTCAAATAACGAAACTTAATAATTCTTTGCCACGACATTTCAATTTTCTTAACAACCTGAACATAAGGGAATATTTTCAATGTTTTTACGTCGCACATACATATAGTTGTTCAAGGTGGGTGACACGTTGCACTGTGTGTGGCATTCCAGTCCGATGTCTAGTGATGGACAATCGCTGACCACTACACCATCACGGAGGCTGGCATTTCACGTCACAAGCGCGTAGAATACACACTGTATTGCTGAAAATTAAATTTCGCCTCGGGCCTCTCAAGTGCTAAGTTCGTCGCTATATACATTTATATTGCATTTTGCCCCGTGCAACAATACTGGTGTTTACCCTATGCCTGCCGTAATGCAGTCAAATTTACTCTAGTAGACAACATTACTTGATTACTGGGATTAAGACTGACCGTGTATCACTCCTAATTCGGAATGTGTCGTGTAAGATGACAGTCCGCAGTCGACCAGGTAGGTCAAGGCTTTGATTGGGCTGTAGAGCCATGGAAGAAGAAGACACCATTATAATTGTCAGTGAGGTTCAATACGGATGAACAAGGTAGGCTAGTACACCTGTGTGGGACATCACTGCCGCATTGGCTACTTGATAGCATTAAGTTATTTACCTGGCGTTAAATCTATATATATTTTTTTTTGGGGGGGGGGGGGTTCAGGCTACATGAGGGTTATCTAGAAACAGCTTCCCTTTAATATTATAGGAAGGCAATTGAAAAGGGGAGATGCAGAATGGAGAGGAAGGGAGACAGGTGTGAGAGAAAAGCTCCCACAGGTATCCTCTACTGATTACGGGTAATCTATACTTCTTTTGCGTGTAACAGGCTACAATGGGGGATCCTGAAACAGGTAACTCCCCTTTAATGGTATAGGGAGCGAATTGAAATGGCGGGACGTATAAAATGAGATGTCTCCACCAGTTTTGTGAGGCTACGGGCCGACTGATCCAATGGAAGCAGCGGTTCTTAGCTCATGCCCAAGGTCTGCGGCTCCATTGCATATATATCCCAAAAGAGATGAAATTGCCTATGTATGTGAGAACCTTAAAATCAGAGAAAGTACGAGGTATTCCCATCCTCCATCTGAGAAGGCATGCCGGAGAGAGAAAGAACCCACAGGTATATCAATTTATAAATGTTAATGGGTTATTGATATTTCTTTTGGTTTAATAGTTTTGTCTGGGCGACGTATCAGGACTTCTAGTCCCACTATTAGTTGCCTCAGTGAGAGGTAGTTACTTCAATATTATACGTATGAATACAATAGATTGTAAATGCGCAGAAAACACCCGTCGTTATACCCCTCTGTATCTTAATCAATTAAATTATATTCATTTAAATAGTTTCTATTCGATTATATTTTGGTCTAAACAAAGTCTTGCATTTTTTATCTATATTTATATTTAATTAATTATTTTCATTAATACTAGAGCCCAATTGCGAGCCTTGGCCTACCGCTTTGACTACGGGCTGTCATGTAAAAGTGTACAAGTTGCTAGCTTCTATCAATTACCATTGTATGATGAAATTCAATTTCCTTAAGAGTGGCCCCATTACTCAATCTTTGACGCAGACAGAATATGACCACTGATTTCTAGTAAACCGAGAAATGAAAGCAAATAGGAACAGAATAAGTTAGAGGCATTCCAACAATTTCGTGGACACAAGAGAAAGTTGGGTACGACGAAAACGTTTAGGCTGACAATGTTACAGGTAGAAGGTTGTAAATCTGCCATTCTTACCGGTTTAGTTAAGACCCTTAGTACAGCTAGTTTTGCTCTACAAGTTACAGTCGTCCTTAAGCTACAAATATTGTATTTATAAACGCCTCACTTTTATAGATTAATCATAAGGCGTTATTCAATTAAGTCTGTAACGTTATGAACGATATTAAAGGCCATAATTAACCTAACGACAAAGGTATATGTCGCAATGATTGCTTAGAGCGGAACAGTTACAGTGATATTTCTGAACAGCAGGAAAATAATGGCAAGTAAGACCGGGTTTGAGCAATTAATTTTAAATAGCGTGCAATAAGATAGCGAATAGAAGAAGTGTCATTAAGCTTACATATATAACGAGTCTGTGATATTGACGCCTTCAACGTTGACGAATGATTCGCCGTTTACATTTGCGTCCATTATGAAAATTTTACATCAAGTTACATAATATTAATTTCGTCATTCACAACTCAGATTTATCGATTATTTGAATCGCAATCATGTTATTATTTAAATTTTAGAAACAATTTTTAATGCGAGTGATTTCATGAAACTGTGTGCAATAATTACCGAATTACGATTCCGTGAAACTAGGAAAATATTTGAAAATAAATTTACACTGTGCCATACAAATGCTTTCACTAATTTTTGAACAAGACAGTTAAATCTTCTACCATTCAGATTTTTACTAAATTTTATAACAACAATGTTTTTTTAGCTCTGAACTACTACTTTTTACCCTAATATTGAACATTATGTTTTTTAATACGTTTAGCCCAGTTTTTGTCACCAAAACCATTACAGTAAAAGAAGTGAAAATCTTCATTTCAAATTGTCATTATTGAGATTGGTGGGTATTCGGAAGGGGAGCAAGTACCCAAAAACCCTACCTTCCTGGGTTTTACCTACATCTCTTTCAGGTGAATACTGGGTAGGATCCTTAAACTGCAACCCGGGGCCTACTTAACTCGTGGCTGTCTTTGACTCCTTCTGCATTCATTCCTAAGCTATTAAAGGGAAGTTGGCACTAAGTGAATGACTGGTACGAGAGTTAGAACAACGCATCTGTGGGGACGCCAATTTGTCTCTCTGGTTTTGCATTTAAGCCAACACACCTTGGGTAATTTTGAGAGTTTTTTTCTCCGGGGTCACAGACGTTGAGCATACGACAAGGATTGTCCGCTGTTCCTTTGTGAACAATATGATTCTAACATTAACTGATAACTCAAAATTACATTACAATTGTGCATTCAAGCTTGTGTACCACTTACCTACTTCACTGTTGGATAATTCGGACGTTCGACGTTGCGATTTATCAACCGCTGTTCTATGGGGTAAATTTTGATAATAATAATAATAATAATAATCAAGATTATATAACGGATAATTACAAATTTATATATTTTAATAAGATATATATAGTTTCCTCAGTATTTATATTGAGCTAATTTCTTTAAAGGGTGTTCGTGGCCTGGGAGGATAAATGAATGGAATATTAGCAAAATGACAAATAAACCCGCTTATCCCAAAAGTTTACAATACCTCGGATTAAGCTTGGTGGAAGTGTGGTCTCTCTCTCTCGGTTGAGTCTGCCATCCTGCATTACGATATTGTGAACTTTTTCGATGGTTTCCTGAGGGCTGACCTCGCAGCCGGAGTGAGTTTCACCTTCTGTGCTTCTCCGACATCGTTCAAACTCATTAATCCAGAAGTAAATGTCTTCAACGCTGGTTTCGAAGTCCGTATGAACTTCATCCGTTTCGTTCTTGATTTTTTTGGGGGGGGGGGGTGGTTAACAGGCTACATCTGTCCAACCCTTCAAATGAAATTGTTTAATGACAGCGCGAAATTCATTTATTGCTATTGTCTCAGCCTGACTAAATAAAAGGCCTATAAGTCAGAATACTTAATAAATTTATTTATATCGGTTGAATACACAACGTTTCTTCCCTTAGTTTCGGACCTCATCTGGTGTTTTAAAGAAACAAGAAATTTAATTAGAATAAATTTTAGAGTGCAAGTCGTACGAGCGTGGAGACCGAAGGGACGCCAATAAATAAATTATTATTCTTACTTATAGACATTTTTAGCATTTATTACTTCAAAACAGTCAGATAATACGATTTATTTTAGTAATATCATTGAAAGTATCATGTTTACCAACAATAGTGCGAAAGGGACAAAATTTCCCGCTCTTTTACGTGTAAAACTTAAACACACAAAGAAATTTCTACCAAACTTTGTACAAATGTTACGATTCAGAGACAAACGCTGGTTGGGTGGTTCACTTCTAGTAAGGGAGATATTTTTCCTCTCTTATGACACTAGAAGTTATTTTGACTCTTTTAAGAGTGGCGGGAGTATTGTAAAATATCTTAAGGTACCGGAGGAATTTTTAACTATAAGGGGTATGGGGAATATTTGAGTCTCTCATAAGGTAACGGGAATATATTTCACCCTTTTGACGTATCGTGAGTATTTTAGTTCATATGAAGGAGTGGGGAATGATAATATCATTGCATAATACGTGGTATGTTCAAAAAGTATTGCGAATTTTGAATTTCCGCGGGCTACGTATATTCGATTTTCGATATTTTTATGGCGTTATGTTGGTACACGTATCCGTCACTTTTTAAAACACAACAAATTCGCGATACTTTTTTAACATACCTCGTATGTTATAAACATAGTATATTTGTGATTTAAATATTACTGAAATACGGCTATTATTATTATTGGTGGTTTTAAAAAGTGAGTAGATTCATAAATTCGCACTTCCATTATGCCTCAACAATGACGTGTGAGAGACAAATAAGAAGGGATATTTATTCGCGTATACATAATAATAGCCAAATGCAAATATAAAAAAATGTAAGTAGCTGACAAAATGATTAATTATTTTGAAAGATACTTTTATATGAATGTCACTCCAAGAATTTTTAATATTTTTGATTGTGGATTAATGGATTTACAATACAGGTTTTGCAATAACGTTCAAAATCAAAAATTTAATGAGTAGGGCCGAATTTCGACCAACACCTGGAATACTAGTGTAAATTAATACCCGGGCAAAGCCGTTCACCCAGCTTGTATTTAAATTAGGAAGAGTTGATCTCAGGGCATTCTTGCATGAAGAATAATTAGCAAATCCCGCAGCGGCTTACGTACGTGAGATTTTGTTATGGAAAAATTTATATTATTGACTTACCTGCCGTTTTATTCACAGTCTTTCGGGCATTGGGAGAGACGTATCTATTATCAGATATTAAAAAATCATAGCGCCCTGTTGATTTATTCAGTACTCTCGTGATTAATGAAACTAAATTTGGGTAGACTGTCCACGGTATAGCTAATTGATTGATTTTTGTTTCATGTGTTACGTGCCGAAAGATTGGCATCTTTATTTATTCTTGGAATGGAAGCTCATATTTAATATTCATTTAACAAGGTAAACGGAAATTAATTGGTATTGAAAAACATTCTGGTTTGGCATTCCGATGCTATGCATAACCCAACAGTCAAGTAGTCAACAAGGAACCAGAATATCGAAGGTTTAACCGGTGTATATTCTGAATAAACAATTCTTGGGTTTCCACCCGGGTTAAATGGAGTTTAAGCCATGACGTTTCGATGGCGTGAGAATGATGGCAAAGTACGCCATCTAAACGTCGTGGCTTCAACCAAGAATTGTTTATTCAAGGAACCACAAGATTACAGCCTAAAACACTGCTTCAATCAGCTAATGGATTTGAATTTAACGCATCGTACGATCCAATTTATTGAATAAAGTGTGGACTCCAAGAAATTAACAGGGCATGCTTCCAATATTACGTAGAAAAGAATAACTTTCACTTCCCTGGGAAAAGTTTTGTACGTTTGAGTGCTGGCAGCACTTAAGCGAATTCCAGATCAAGTAGAATTGGTTACATCTGAAAAATTAATCATTTCTTTATATTGAATTTTCTTTTCAGACTGCATATGTCGAATTAATTATTTCATAAAGCACAACCAGAAAAATAAAGAAAAATATATTGTTTCTTCCGCAAACATTCCAATTTAACAGCCAATATTCCAAATTACGTATTATGTCGTGAATGTTCTGAGATACAAACGCAAGGAGAGTTTACTTAACTGGAATTTTATCTTCTGACATACGAGCAGTAAAAAATTATAAGATAAGAGGGCACAGTGAGCTAGTGTTTGTTGAGAGCAGCGGAAATTTACAATAGGATTTATATTCAACGCGTTAGTTCCTTTACAAAGTGAGAAAGTAAGATACTGAGTAGGTTTTTACGCAGCCGAAAACTTTCCACACTTGCATGGCAGAATCAAACGTTTTTCTAACGACGTTACTTAAAACAATGACGGCTATTAAATACATTAAGGAGTCCAATGATATTCAAAGAAAGTGGTACTAATATTTATATTAATCTGGCATTAATAACACAATCTTCTTCCCAATAGTAAAGTTGCCTGTATGTGTGTTTGTATGTATGTATGTTCCACATAAAAATCCAAATAGTGGACAAATTTCAACTAGATTTGGTACACATATTCTTTGTAACTCGGAAATCAGAACTGTCGGGGTAAGACTCGACTATCACCCCGTAAATACGAGTTACGATTAATTAAATTAAACAAACTCGACATAATTTAGTTTTCCCTCCTAAATAACTTTGAAATGGTAGTCCATTTCTTGATTGCGCTTTTTTTAAAAATTTAACGAGGAAACGTAGTGTAATCCTTGAAAGAATTGAAACTGATAAAGTGATAAGTAATATTGACCTGATTGTTGTGTTAAACTAGAAAAAACAAGGTAAATTAATTTGTTGACAGTTCAAATAAATATGTTTCAGAAACTAGTTAATTATATCCATGACGTGCTTTACCTTTCGTTAAAGGCAGTGACTGTTTATAAACTCATGAGCTAATGTTACTTCGACTTTCCTTCATAAGATATGTCGCAATTCTCCACTTTACATCAGTTGATGAGCAATATGTTTGAATTTGTAGAATATGACAGTCCCCTACCAGGTGTAGAGGGTGTACCCGTACCCATAGCATTACAAGTGACAAATGAAATTATAGACGTCCAAATGATATTTTTTAATAATTACCGTTATAATGACTAAGGTATTGGCGTGGTATTTTTCGTAAAACATGGGACAAGGGTGTACTCGTATCAAGGACTGGACAATTTCCAGTGGTTGACGAGAAGCACACAATTACCTCACCCGTGTGTCCACTGTACGACCTACGGGTAATACATATTTATGAATTAAATTCTACTACGACGGCCTCGACTAGTTGACGCAGTTGAAGGATTCGCTGCTAGATGTCGGGGAAGGGCAATACTCTGTCCAATCTTGGTTCTCCAAGCGCAAGGAAACCTCAGCAATGCAGACTGCGGACCTGATGAAGGAACTCATCATAATTTTATATGGAACGCAAACATATCACATAATTGAGGAAGCATACGTTTTATTATAGTACATGAACAACATAGATTTGCTATGAGTACATACGGAAATTTATGATGGGCCTTCGGAAAGTTATCAGCCCGCCGCAGAGATGACGTAAGTAAGTACAAACGAAGATTCATTGCTGAAGAACAACGATGAACGTTCAGGAGTCACGGAAACTGCTCGAGCGAGGAGAGGACAGGTGGAAATCCACAGTGCACTATTGAAAGATGGCGTTGAAATGACTGCCAGCGCGATGGATGTCGTGTTTAAGCATTCACTGAAACCACACTTGCATGAATATTTATTAGTTTACTATTGGTGAAACTAGGATTCCCTGAGTTGAAGCGAGAGACCAAACAATGGGTCGAAGTCTTTGGAAAAATTCAGAAGGTGATAACCTAGAAGAGTTATGCTTTGGGTGCTCATGGTACTTAGCATTTAACAACGTCAAATAATCACCGCAGAATATTACACACAGTCTTATTGGGACAACTGAAACAAACCTTAAGAACAAAAGTCCATATTAAGCCAAGAAAAATGTTTTTTCACCGGGACAAATATCCCACTCACACACTCATTTGTTCTATATTCCACCAATCACTTCGACTTGCACCATATTCAAACATTAAGCTCCTATCTATTATTTTTTTGACACTCTTTGGTCGAAGATTTGCAACAAATGGAGGCGTCTGGACCAGAAATCTCTAATTTAGTAGAATTTGAATAGTAATTTCACATCTTGTCTCAGGTTAAATCATTGATAGCTTACAATATTCGTAAAACTTTGTATCGATACAATAATTAACATAGAGAACGTAGGTTTCCCCGACGTTGATGATGGTCGAAAAGTTCTTCGGATTCCAGTCGGGTGATGAAATTTGTTGTCCACGAAGTAACAATGGCCGGGTGTCAGCCATTGATACGTCATAGACAACGAATTCACCACCCGAATGATCTCTTCGTCCAATAATGAACATGTAACAACGCTAGAAGTGTTAAGCTATTTTTTGTAGTCGATCGGCCTACAGTTAAGAAATACACAAATTTAATTTGAGTAATTTTATTAAGTTAGTAATGCTTCCCGGGTTCTTGGTTCACACGGGACTCTGAAGCGAAAAGCTCGTCATAATTGAGGAAGAAGCGTTACATCTTTATCTAATTAAAATGTGTGACTTTGGAATATAGCTTCTAATTGGTGGATGTAACGTTAAAGGGATCCATTATGCTAACTGTAGTTAACTACGGCAGAAAGATTGAAGAATCTAGAGTTAACACACACATGATCATTTATAATCTGAGATCAAGGGAAATAAAATGTCTGTACCATATTAAGAATCAACACATCATGAAATAGTAAATAATAACTCGGAATTTCTCATTCATCATTTAATATTGATTGACATTGGATCAAGAACTGCCATGTCCATGGTAAACGCAAGGACAAAATACGATATGCGATAACCCTTCTTTGGGTTAATAGGCTATATGAGGGCGATCCTGAAACAGGCAACTCCCCTTTAATAGCATAGGAAGCGAATTGAAAAGGGGGGATGTGTATGGTAGAGTAGTCAAGCGTTGGCTAGGGCACCCGGGCTATAGTTTAAGGATCCTACCCGGGGTATCATCTAAAGATATGTAGGGAAAACTCTAGAAAACCTGCATCAGGTTGGTTGGGCATTAGCCCTTCTGAATGACGACGGACGATTTTCCTGTGGGTTAGCAACATTCCCTTCTCTGTTTCTCCGCCAGTTTTAGGAGGCAGTTGGCTGACAGCCAAGGAGATTAGCTGGCAACTCTTACCTATGTCCATGGTCTTCGACCCCAGTACATACACCTCCTAAAATAGGCAAAGGAGCCTCAGCATGTGAGAACTTTGGAAACACATTACCAACATAGTCAGGTGAGCCCCGCAGTCAATCTGGGGAGAAATGCCCGCGAGGCATATCCCACAGGCATATCCTTCTCCTGGTTTTATACACATTTGTTTCTTGATTGTTTATAACTGCTAGCGAGTGTATCTCAATTGCAGATAATTCAAGACAAATGAATTTTGTGAACCATTGGTTTAAGGCACGTCACTATAAATTTATTAATGTTAAAACTGAAACGACGTCCTAAAATCAATTTTTTAGTACATAATTTCTGAAACAACTTTCACTTGTCGTTTGTAGTGTGTAGCATCCTTAGAATCCTGTTTCTTCATCAGGCTGGTTTATTTACAAAGTTGCTTTTGTGTAATTTGTTTGCGAGAGTTTACGTATCTGTACTTTTTTAGTCCCCAGAGATTTTAATTCTGAACAGTTCTATTTCTCATAAATATTTCGTTCTTTGCGACTCTTTCTTGGCAACTTTTTCTAGAAATCTACAATACTCGGTCTACAGAAGTGCGAACGTGAGTTACCTATTCCGTGCGGTCTTTTTATCTTGTTCCCGTGCATAAGTTCGTGTGTAAATCATCGTGACGGAAGGAAGTTGGTCAATGTACGAGGGTTACTATTAGAAAGCTGAGTGGCTTCCTCTGCGGTGTGTCGTGCCTCCAACGTCCGTTTATCTTCTTCGCTTCTTCCGCAGCAGCTGTTACAGACAGCCCTCAAGGTCGGAGCGATGATGATGTAGGTCACCAAGCTCTTAACTCTTGTATCAGCGACTGGTCTTTCCCTTACTGAGAGAACTCGTCTTCTCTTGCACAGGCCACAGGAGCCTGTCTGAATTTAGATGTGTGGTCATGGTTTATACTGCCCATATTTATTCTTAGACCTGTCGGAGTGAACAAGTGTCGAAACATCATTAAATCTAAAAATAATATACTCCATCTTCGTAATATATTATTCGACGGCCTAAGTTTTTTCTGCCCTGGGCTTATTTCGTATTTATGTCTGGTATAACATTCTAGTAAATAATTACCAAACCTTTTCCCAAAAAAATTGTATAGCAATAATAAGTATCTATATACGTCCTTTACATTCAAATAACGACCAAATTATAGACAAAGTCTTTATTTAATTCATTCATCGTTATTAAATTTTCAAGTTTGTAGTTATAAATTAAATTTTGTCAAACAAATAGAGGTCCAAATATATAAAATTGTATCCTGTAAAAATGTCAGACGCCAAAGTATACACAGAAACGTTAACATGATTGCCTTTATTCTCGACTGTAAGGAAACGTGGTACCCATCAAACATATTTTTTTAAAACTCAATTTTCATACAAAATTTAAACCATAGAGCCCGTGGTCCCAAAAGATTAGTGAAATTTAAGTCGCCGATCTCTCAAAACAATTATCTGGCTTTAGCGTAGTCAACTCCAGAGGGCGTTACAAACGATACTTCTTTCTTTTAAATGTTTTCATTCGGTTAATTTAATTGACTCAATTGCAAACTTCAGTAAACTTTGATTTATTTATGATTTTTATCTTTCAAATAAAAGTATTTATTTACTGCGCGATTTTTTCATCATTTGAAACTAAATTTCTTGAATAATAGTGAAATTTAAACCCTTTAATGGGTTTTAATGAAAATTTGAGTGTATATATATACATATATATATATATATTTAATAAACTTGTTTCGACATTACCTGCGAAGATACTCAGATTTTGTCAGTAGTTATTACTCAAGAGTCGTAAGAGCTGAAATTATATCATGAAAATAATGGCTAATATTATGGTAAAAAAGTAAACCCTTAATTAAGAAATATCATAGCACAATAATCGCCCTGACATGAACCTACTCAGTTCAGCCCAGAGTGACGAATGGCGACCTCGCGTGCCCATGCATTGAACTGATATTCCTTACTCCCTGAAGACTATTGTGTGGTGACTCATGTCCCCTACATAGAATCGGTAACGCAAAAATAATTTAGTTTAATATTCTACCGAGTCGCGTACAAGACGAAAGCGTGAAAAGTCGGGGTAAAACCTCGCAGATTATGGCACATTATTGCCTATGATGATTGTTGAGCGGATGGTGAAGAGTCTGCCTGGAATGTATTGTTGAACAAGATGGAGCAGAGTCAGCCTGGATTATTGTGGAAGAGTTGGTGCAGAGAATCTGCCTGAGAGAGACGTTAGGGAGAGACGAAGCAGTGGCAGAACAAGCAACACGTATAAAATTTAGTTGCTCCACATATGGAGAAGAGGGATTCATTTGGTGGGAGTACAGAAAATAAAAAGAACATTTGATGCGGATTTAATCTGAAGGAGAGGCGCTAGAGGATCTTAATCTGAAGAAGACGACGTGACAGCAAAGGAGTAGCAGGCGTACAAATAAGAACGAAGAACGGCGTCACCAAGCGTTAACATACGTAACGCCATTTTTACTAGGTTTTTCCTTGAAAACCATTCTCGTTTGATTCGCGATTGTTTTTCTTTAATTTTTCACCGCGTTCCCGAGAGCAGCCGTTTAGGAGTTGCATAGATTCTTTTTGCTCTACCGACATAGCCAAATTGATAATACATTTTATTCGTAAATTTATTTTTACTGAAACTTTTAATTTGAGTATTATTATTCTTTTGTAAATAATTTTATATTGTATTACCACAGTTTCGATCTTATCATCATAATTAAATTGATTATATCAAAGTTAACTATTCTTTCTTTTATAATTTCCTTATTATTATAATTATTAATATTGTCTGTGTAAACAACAGTTAACACCACAATTGAGAGTGGCTAATATCCAAACTTTGATGTTTCACTACTTTCTATTTACATATTCCTCTGTTTTAATTACGGTTCCTCCTTACCTAGGTCCAATATAGATGTCGTCATCATTCTCATTTAACAAAAAAAGTCAATGGAAAGCCCGAATATCACAAGATTAAAATATCCATTGTACCTGATAAAAAATTCGAATAATTCCCCGTGATGATTTATCAAGTTAAACAAATATTTGATTCAGCGCACTTTGTCGACCTACTCAAGTACGGTAATACTGCTTTAACGTTTAATTACCACTATTGAAATACTAAGCAAATTATTCCTATAGGATACAGGAGATAAGAATAATATTTAGACAATTATCGTAGATTGTGAAAACTGAAATTTAGCGACTGATTCGAGTAACGCTTTCATATCATTACAACCTTTTTTAAATACGTCAACTAGCGTCAGAATTACTTTTGTTGAACATCGGAGAAAACCGGACTCGGCATTGGCGTTATTGACTTCTCTGAAACAAGATATAAATCTATCGCAGTGTTCTCATAAATTATTAGCCTTGATTGGCTGCTACTAAGCAAGTGTTTTGTTTCAGGATGCAGACAAAGAACGTGAATGTGTGCCAGGTGCCGCTCAACAACTCCATAGTCACCGAGGTGAGTACCAATAAGTACCTCACTCACTTACTACTATTTCTTCACTAGCAACGTAAACATCGTAGAACCCATCTCACCTGACTGGATTTTAACATCGCCATTAAAAGGAGAATTCATTACATACAAGCTGGGTGGCATGATTTGCCCAAGGTATTCATATATATTAGACCGGTACAATATTGAATTCTTCAATAATCTATTAGTCAGTACACGATTATATCGCTATCGAAATTGTCGCATGATTGAACGTTTACTTTTTCACGTCCCTTAGCTTATATAATCATAGCTGACATAATGACTCATAGTACCTTAAGTAATTTACTAGTAACTTAAATAAGCACAGCAACCTAGGAAAAGTGTAAAGCGACGATAAATTTGATTATATCTCAAGTTAAGAGAACCGAAAATACTCCCGAAACCCTAATAGAGACAGATATACGTCTTGTAACTAAGAGAGCAAAAAATGGACATAGTCCGCATGAAGAGTGAAATTCAGTATTAGTCATAGATCGTAAATATCACGAAGCTGATCTATAGAACAATCTTTGAGAAGGGGAGTCATAAAATTTATATTTGCTTAGCGTAATAATTAATGAATCCAACTCTGAATCATTTCAGTCGATTTTATTTTATATCTGTTAGTTTGTAATACGTATTTAAAAGATATTAATGGATTGTAATTAGCATGTAATTAGAATGAGCAATTCCAAACAATATAACAATTGTTATACACATTTCTATTGTTTAATGATCTGTATGATTTATAAATTTAATGGATTAAAAACCAGAAGTTTGCCAATGTAGCTTAAATATAAGGGTTATACCTATAAAACAACTACCAACATATTATGGAAATGATAAGTACATTTATAATAAATTTTTGTATATTCAACGAAGAAACGATACGCTATATATTCTGTAACGCTTACCTGCTCCCTCGGATCATTTACTGAAATTCCAGCCCGAGCGCTATTGCATATGCAGAATATATATATCACTAACTGAGATGATAAGCGTTGAGCCAAGACACACGAGTTCTTGAACCGAGTATGAGACTCAGGGATCTTGGCTTTAACTAATTAATTATGGAACGGTTTATTGAATAATCAAATGAAGGACAAATTTTCAACAATTTAATTTAGAAAAAGCAAATGATTTTACACGTAATGCCAAACTCTGTCACTCGGTTCATAAATCACTGAATATTTCTGTTATACACTCAATTCCTCATTCATATTCACTTAAAACTATACTATTCTAAGCTAATTTAAATTATTGACAACAGATTTGATTTACGTGAAACATTAAAATGTTCAGCGGCACATCCAGTCATTGTAGCCACAAAAGAAAGAGGGAAGACGAGGGCTTACTTTTTTGTTGATCTCGTTGTGGCTGCCGACGATTTTGTCCACGTTCAGGTGGGATCACTTCCTTCAAGTACTGCGACACAGCTCTACGCGGACTGGTTTCTCCGCTGTTCAGACGCGCGTGAACGGGCTCTCCAAACCCTAAATACAACCTGGTGGTCTCTCTGCCACCACTCATCTCCACTTAAGCACTTCTACTTCGTCTTTCCAAAACCCTAACACAACACACATGCCCCTTTTCAGATATCACTCTGCTCTCCTCAACACTACTTCACCGTGTCTAAAGTACTCTCCTCTCCCCAAAGGAAAACAGTATCCTCTCTGTCTCATTCCCGAGCCATCTCTCTCCATCGCTAATATCAATCTGACCTCACCAACTGTACTGTCACGAGCTTCTTCACACTTCACCAAATTACATCCACTTTAAGAAGGTCTTCAAAGCAACTTTGACCGCTGCTATAGGTCACTGAACCTCCAAAATCACAATTTTTATCTTCACTTCTCCGCCTCAGTTACTTCGTCGCTGTGACTCTACTTCCTTTCTGCTCCTGCATCATTCCTTTAGATAGACTTACTGCATCAATCACTGCTCTTCTACATCATCACTGACTTCACTCTGCTGAAATTCATCTCTGAGCCTACCTTCTCCCACTACAGGGATAATTGATAACTTCTCCGTTCTGATACGATCTCTTCCATATAAATCTAGAAAAATTAGGCTATTATAGAAATATTTTGCGGCTGTTAGCGTGTCTTTGAAAACCTGCCATGTTCGAATATTCATGGCTTTCTTGTGGTTAGTCGCCGACAAAACGGCGACTACCTGCATTTCCTTTCCTAGGACTGGCAATCAGCAACCCGTAATGACTCTCGAATACACTGCCAAATAACAGATTTAAATATTTTGAAATAACTAAAATCACCTAGTGCAAAAAATGATTTGTCAATAGAGCAGACACTATTTACGGAGAGTACGATTACTTTTCAGTAAATTGGATCATTTATGAACTTTTTAATCCTAATACTTACAGTTCATACGTATGCTACATTAATTTATTATACAAAGAAAGATAAAACTTCTGCAAACACAGTTGATTACATCGAAATGAGCCCATAATACAGTAATGCTGTTAATATTTTTATAAATATTAATCTGTTGAGAAATAAAAATTAAATTCCAAGAAAAACTAACAAATATTTTGCGTCTACACTAATGCGGTTAACGTAGTCGTGGAACCAGTCAATTACGAGAGGATCACAGACCTTGCGTATGCAGTAAGAGTTGTCCACTGTTCCCATTGCACCTGTTGGTCAGCTCCTACACTGGTCGTGACCAGGAGAACGAAATCCTCCATCAAGTCATCGAAAGGTCATGGCGCAAGTACCATAAGGAGGACCTAAATGTATTAAATTTTCTAGGGTTTGTCCTGCATAATTTCTAAACGAATGCTGTGTAGGCTTCCTTCTGTCGAAATGCTACAAAAATTATAGTCACAGATGTAAGACACCAATTTATTACTGTTGACGAAAAACCTGATATTACTTATTTATAGAATTATTTAACGCACGAGCATCATGCAACTCTTAATATTCTTTACCAAGCATGGGATTCAAAAAGAAAAAGGGAGAATTTTATCAGGGTTTTTCTGAATCACGCAGCAGAGTAATGTAGTTCGTTAATACTTTGATCTTTTGTCACGTCTGAAATGATGAGTTCGGGAATCTAGAGGACTATTAATCGCGTACAGTTCTTAACGCGTGCGAAACTTATTCAAGATTTTCATTGTATCTAATTTTTAATTTCAAAATTTAACATGATTAAATAGAACGAGTGAGCAATTTGAAACTATCCGACGCCAGGAAAGTATTTTGCGTGAATATTACTCGAGTATGTGCGTCGAAATTCTAAATTAAGAAATTGTCAACTAAGAAAGTGTCATTAAATATATTTATTAAATATACCAAACTCGCACTCAAATTTCCAAACCATTCTGAATCCGTTCTCTGTTTATGAAAGGGCATACATTGGTCTTTCAAATAAAAACAGAATTTCGTTGATAACTCACACACAGCTTGTTTTATTCCATTTCAACGTGAACCCGACATTATTAAAAACTACTATACTTCAACTACCCTGCCTCGATGATACAAAGCGTTTGTGTGCGCGCCTGTGCGTGTGTGTGTGAGAGAGTGTGTGTGGTGTTATTACACACAAAGGGTAGACAATCGTAACAAATTATACATAAAAGTGAGTGAGGCTTATATTTCTACGAATGAGATACTCCTGCGGCTTTCTAATAAAAGCAATTAGACTGATTAGTATGCTTCAGGCATCTTACAAAAGAGGAAAAGAAACTGAGGGGGAAATGAGGGTTCAAAATAAAAAAGACGTGCCTGCAGTGGGAGTCTTTATTGGGAACTCACGAGTATGAGGCAATTATTCCGTCCCGTTACGTGAAACATCTTTCACTCGGATTGCTACGACATCAGTCGCTTATGCCGCGCCATACATTTTGGATTTTTTCAGAAACCTAATAGTACAAAATTTTGAGTTTAATATTCTGTAATCATTCCCATGAATATTTGAAATGGTCTCAAATTCTTAAAATCATAGGTTTTTGTGTTCACTATTATCATGTAAAACATGAAAGTGCCTCGTACACTTAATTTAATTACAATTATATAAAGTTTTGCAGGGGTAAATAATTGCTGAATTTACTCCAGTGAAATCAGATAACCACCAATTTCTGGGCAAATGGCTGATAGCATAACGAAAGTATCGCCAGACGTCAAGCTGCATCATTGCAAGTCCGTGGTGCTGGATTATATACATGGAATGAAAATAAATTTTAATTCTTAAAATAATTGTTGACTTACATTGTTTTTGTCTGATTTTTAAAATATTCTCATTCGATGGAAAAGTGGCATGTATATTAATCCACGCAGCTCCCCGCAGTTTCTTCGTACTGTTTGTACGCCATAACCTGGTTCCTAGTGATCATTTGGGTTGCAGTCCAGAACTCTCTTCATCCATCAGTCAACTTCGCCTCACGTAAATTATCATGCCAACCTCTATATCATATATCTTATAAGCTCCACTGCACATGTACAATACAAACACTATTATCATTTACGCTTTGAAGAATGGTTCGAAACAGTTTAAGTTATAATTATTGAATTACTAGGTTAACGAGCCTTGAGATATACAGAAAACAGATAAATTCGCAATATTTAATATCACGCAATGTGGCTTCTATTTGTTTACGATGTGCTGCTACTCTTAACATTTGGTCAACTATATCGTGCAAAATACGAACACGTGGAAGGTTGTTGATAAACTGTACGAAAAATGGATGAAGAGTTCTCGGGATTCCAGTCGGGTGATGTCGTTTGTAATCTACAACGTTTCTATGGCTGACACCGCCATCATCTTCAGGTGAAGTGCTTTCCAATAAAAAATTGGTGGTTTAAATAGTCCCGATAGAATTATCCTTTCCAATCAGGGGCTTTCTGTGTGGTCCAATCAGGGATTCCCTGATCATTTTTTGATTCGAAAGCATTTCACCTGAAGATGATGGCGGTATCAGTCATAGAAACGTTGTGGATTGCAAATGACATCACCCGACTGGAATCCCGAGAACTCTTCATCCAGCATCTTCGTCGGGAAAATCTACGTTCTCTATTGTACGAAAATATTTAGAAAAGATGTGTTTGTATATTTTCGTTTCATTTGGAACCGCTTTTTAATATGACATATTTCAGCGAAATACGATAATGATATTCTGAAATACGACTAGAGTAAATATCAGGGGTGCTAAGAAACAATGTGTAAGTTTCTTAGCACCCCTGATATTATTATAATTTGGAAGATCTGTCGCTTATTGAAAAAACTGAAGAAAGAATTTAAGTGAGAATTCTTAAGCATATCAGGTTATGTGTATATTTTGAATTCTGTGTTTTTACAACTCGATTGCTAATTTTAAAAGTCTGAGTTAATAATTTCATGTGAGAATTTCAAATAATTTACCTCATTGTTCATAATTAATGCAGTTTCAACTGAAGAGTTAGCGGATTACTTTTCTTTTATACAGGGAATAATTATTGAAATTTCCTGCAGTTCAGATGTATCCTGAGTAGATTTTTAGGTATAAGCACCTCTTTGGGCTTTAAAGTTTGCGATGCGCAACTCATTTTTATATAAATGGACGCGATGCTATTTTTTTTAAATTGGTGACGTGATTTGACGATTTGAGCTTGTCGTGCCTATATTGAGGGAATTAAATAAATAACGCCATAAATACCGGGAGAATTTGCGACACCATTAAGGTACCTGGAGAATTATTTACTTCCTTGCATCACATAGATCCCAGGTTCAAATTCCGGAGATGGTATGGATGCATATTTTGGTGTCTATCTTATTTTCAGTATAGTTATCAAACCACCCATTGAAGCACCACTCCCCCCACCATTCCGTTCACACGGTAGAGTTCTGCAAAGGGTTCATTGCTTCCATCATCAGACCGGGAGCAATTTCGCTAGTACAAGACAAGCGTATTGTATTCCATAAAGAACTTTCCTCAAACCAGTCTAAGAACTGATGAATAAAGAAGGAGGGCTGAGAGTATTTTTCACCGCATGTATTTTTGACTCGACGAAACGGGAGAATTTTCATCTCCAGTAAAGTACTAGATATTTTCAATTTCAATGCACCGGGATGTTCTTAACCAGGTGTGTTCAGACTTGCACTATCAGCGATAGACCCACAAAAAAGGATGCGAGAAGCGATCGACAAAATAAAAGTAAGACAGGGAAAGGGTTGTCGAACATTACGTTCTGACATCATGAACTTGCCTCTGTTACGTCACATGTGTACGGTTTTTGGTTACTTGTTAATCAACATCTAAATTCTACGTCTATGGGGAAAATGCAATTTAACTAAAAATTACATTTTTACATTTTATGCATACAAAATAACAATATCATCTTTGTATTTTTTATAATTAATTTAGTTTGGCCGTTGAGTAACCGACGTTAAGTGTTTATTTTTAATTTGTTGGAGGAATGTATACATATTTCCGCCATCGATTTTTGAAGGTCTTGCGATCTACCGGTCGATCGAATGCATGAGACCTCCTATTCTTAACTCCTTAAAGTTAGAGTACTTATTTAATGTATCACTCGTTTCAAGTTTTGTGAGTCATCACGCCGGTTACTGTAAAATAAACATTCCTCCAGGATTGGTAGGCGTGAAAAGGCAAATGATTAAAAAAAGAGACGCGCTCGATGAGGGTTAAATTACATGTTGACCAAGAGATATTAGTGCTGAAATTAAATACTGTTCCGGACTAATACAAATAAGTACCATTGGAAAGCGTGGGACCTATACCGAGATGTTTGTATCATAATTAGGCGACGGAAGGGTATGATAAAGTTACAACCTAAATAACTAATATTTATAAGAAAGAAACATATGTATCTTGATGGTAACCATAAACGAGGTGAACGGTCACCGCATACGATATAGAACCTTCAAATTTTGGAAGATGCGATTCTCCTTCGTCAGGTGACATTGCATTGTCCTCCTGTTACTCGAATGCATATATAATTTTTTTACATTTTTACATTTGTATTCTAAAGACGTAAATATAACTTTAATATATTTAAATACACTTTCAAATTGATACCTAATTAATTTTGTAATATTATATCGAATAAAAGATCATTATAATAAATATATGTTTCTTTGTGTAATCACTGAATTCAATTGTGCTATATGTTATTTTTACAAGAATACCATATAGGGGCTCTTAACCTCATATTCATTAAACTTCGGTTTTTGAATGTTAATACGTTGATGCTTCGTAGATATATTTCCATGATCATACTTTACTGATTGCTGAATTGCATACTTCTCGGAGCGACATCCGGATTTGTCTTTTCCAATACAATGGTGGCAGGGTTCTTGAGAACAGGAAGTTGTTCAGTAACGAAATTTGCATGAATTTGCCGTTGTACGACAACAGCGAAAGGCTTTTTACACAGTTGGAGCCCACTTACCTCAATCACACGAAAAATATATACTGCAATTGTGTGCGGGGAAGTCGTGTCCTTTTTTTCTTCTTCAACCATACATATTTATCTCTATTAATATATTCGAAAAGTTGAAGATGTCTCGTATTTTCTTCTCCGTCGTGCCGCTTTTGATGCTTCTCCCCCAACATTCGTGTCTTCCGCTTCCAACAACCAAATTTAGTTCCACTGATCATTCGCCGGAGATTGGTCGCTTCCGCGCTTTAATGATATGTTAATGGGTGGCCTACGGCTGAAAACATAAATACGGCAGCCAGGTAAGCCATAACCCGATTGGTCTCAACAATCAATTAAGCAGGGGAGTCCAAAAGGTTTTTAGTTTCTCATGTATAAAATGTGAATCATATTGTAGCCAACGAACTTTTGTGTCCAGAATG
Organism: Eucriotettix oculatus; assembly: GCA_034510155.1. Lineage (NCBI taxonomy): Eukaryota > Metazoa > Arthropoda > Insecta > Orthoptera > Tetrigidae > Eucriotettix > Eucriotettix oculatus. The sequence continues at coordinate 109,675,879 of CM067377.1, read as the reverse complement.
TTAGTAAATAATGACCTGAACTGCGAGATCTAGTAAAGCCGGAGTTTTTCCACATGAAGCATGTCCTACAATAATAATTATTCCTACTTAAGCTAATTAACGTGACAATATTCCAACGCTGGCCTCTGTGGTCCAGTGGTCCCGGGTTCAATTCCTGGTAAGAGCTTGGGTGTATGTGTGCGACTTTGATTTCCCAAAACGAGTAAACCTTACAGTTAATGACCTTAGCTGTTGATATGGCTTAAAATAAATCCAACACGAATATGTGAAATCCAAAATTTAAAGTAATCCAGTGAGTTTTGTATCAAGCTTGCATTTATATCTTTTCGCCAATTGAAATTTCATTCCACTGTCAAATCCTCTCCATTAACATTGTTACTTAATAAACATAATTTAATATTTGAGTCCAAAACATAGATTTATAATTTTAGAGCACCTGATCTTATTTATTATAATCGTTTGTGTGTTACACCTATATAATTTGAATTTACAATGTTAACATGGACCATTCCAATGTTGACTGTGTGCGATATCTATATAACTAAAGGCAATTTATGTTGTTTTTTTTGGGGGGGGGGGGTTAACAGGCTACATGAGGGTGATCCTGAAACAGGCAACTCCCCTTTAATAGCATAGGAAGGGAATTGAAAAGTGAGGGGAGTAAAAGGTAGAACAAGAAAGCCAAGGGTTGACTAGGGCCCCCATGCTATAGTGTAAAGATCCTACCCTGTGTTTCACCTAAAGGTGATGCAGGGAAAACCCTAGAAAACCTGCATCAGGTAGGTGGCAGATTATACCTCACATGGCCTGACTAACGTGAAATAATGCATAAATACAACTAACATCTATTTAATTAATTATAATTTTTAATTGTTTATAACGAACATCCTTGTTACGCCGCACGCACGGGCTTAAAATATATTCATACTGCTACTGAGTAACCAACATACATCTGTGTTATTCCATAGCACATTCAATTTATAAAAATTGATGTTCATGCACAACGTCGTATTGATATTGTAAGACATTCAAGGTTTTAGAATGGCAATACAACGTGGTGCAAGAACACCTATTTTTTTAAGACAATGTAAACATGAAATAAAAAATTGAGAAATTGCACAACGTATTATATAACATTGCCACTGTAGATTGTGAGAAAGTCATACAGGGGTGGGTATATAAAAAATGAATGTATAATCATAGAAGCTGAAGGAGGGATAAAAAAACAATATATAAAATAAAAATTAACCTAAGGAATTACTTTAAAACGTTTATTTAAGAAACTACTTGCATGATTGTCATAATATTTTCTCTCGCCACCGACATAAATCGAACCTGTGTTAAGTTCTTGACGAGTTTCGACGATCACGAAATAAGGCTCAGTCACCTAACCGCAATAATATGTCACTCTGAAGTGGGCTTCTGAACGATGGGATTGGGCTTTATCCAACGTGTGTTCTAGCACGTGGTAATATTTCCTTTGTCGTCATAAGAAAGGCCGCACGTTTCTCGCTCTCATTATGGACCTGCTGCATTATGTGCATAAAAGAATTCGTGTAGTTGTGGTGGGGTTCTTTACTTTGTAATTAAAATGATCAATATTATAGGGAAAGCAAGTTTTAAGTAAAATTATATTGATTTTCATTGATTATATTTAGATTATCAAATTATCATTTGCCGAGACGATTAAAGAAAAAGAAAGAAATGATATGAAATGTAAAGTAAATTTATTGAGTAAAAAATATTTAAGTATTTATAAGCTCCGGCTAGCAGCAAATTGAGTTATAGTTCGTAAGGGGTATTGTGGACAATGGTCGAATGGGGGAAACGGAAAGAATAACAGTCAGTCTATAGCCAGGGGGAGAAACGGAAACTTGAGTACTTTACCCAGCCTGGATTTCGGTCATCTTCAGTGTTGTTGGCCCACTCAGGTCCAGTCACAGCAATTCGCCAGCTGTCTTGATGTGATGGTGCGCAGCGACGAAGCAGGAGCACGATTGTAGGTCCTGATGGCCCACAGCGACGAAAAGATGTTTTAAGTGTATTGATTCGCAGAAAAGATTAACTTCTTTCCGTTTCGCGATTCCATGCTACTTGACTATTCTGCTGCGGAGATTATACTCCGTCCGCGGTTCCAGGACTAGGCTATGTGATTCATTTGACCGTAGCGCCTCACCAACTTGGGTTTTCCACTTTGGGAGCAGTACATCCATTTACGATTTCTCGCCTGGTTAAAATTAAAATCATTTGGCCTAAACATTTACTACATTCGGAATATTCTCAATGTGCTCTTAGTCGGAAACAGACGATTTTTCTTACACTAAACAGTATATATATATATATATATATAAAAGAATATAAAAGAAAACATAAAAGATTCTGTAATTGCACAGAAGCACATAACGTAGTATTTATTTATTCCCTTGTTATGATCACGGAGATCATAGGTATACGACTGCTGGTGAATCGATACGTATCACTCCAAATTCGTAATGTGTCTTGTCGACCCGGTAGGCCAAGGTCCTGAATAGGCTGCAGAGCCGAGGAAGAAGAAGTTACTTCTGTAAATTTCTAATCAGACATAACAGATTGACCGCCAGTTTCGCATTCCATCCGAGAGGTGATCACCCGTAAAGTTATTCGGAACTCGTGGAGTTCGCGTGTAAAAGAAAGCGGTACTTGCCGTTTCAATTGCATTACTGCGGGCTTGCCTATCGCAGTCGTGAACGTTGTTGAATATATTGCTGCCAAGGTACGTTAATTACGACCGACAATTGCCAAGTCCAATTGGCGTAACACGAGCG